>WBMV01006125.1:0-460569 GCA_013396655.1 Campylorhamphus procurvoides
CCGTCCCAGCAACAACGACAGTCTCATTGTTGATGACAAGGATTTGAAAACAAAATCTTGTAATTCACAGATAAATCACTGGGAACTGTTACTGGTGATCAGCTGTTTAAAGCATGGGCAATTCTAATCCAAACAATCCAAAACACTGCTTGCTGATATTTATTAATTAAATGGAAAATCAATCAATAAGTACATATAGAGTATGGTAGAAATGTGGCTTACATACAAAGCAGAGTGTTTCACTTGTAGCATCATGCCTGTTGCAATAACATGCCAGGTGTCCCTTGATCCTCTGCCATGGGACATTAACTTTTCATTCCTCCCCATTGATCTTACTGCCCTCTGTCCTCTCTGGTCTTTATGCTTAACCATTTCTCCATTTATTCTCCTCCATTTTCTCCTGTTGCCAAGAAGTATCCCATTTCTATCCTGGCTATTAATTCCCTTTCTTCTCCACTTCCTCTCTAGCAGCTCATTTTTCTTTGTCCATTTATCCCCTTCTTCACTGTCTTGCCAGAAGTAGCTACAGTCTTTCTTATTTTTGAGAATACGCCACTTTGGAAAGCCAGGGAAAGATCAGGGCTGTGATATTTCTCATTTTCTTCTTCATTGATCTCAGAGGGGTTGAAGTTACTGAGAACAGGGATTCCTTTAGCTGGAACTCAGACAGGCAGCTGTCATGACTGCTGGGGTCCTGCAGGGAAGGATTTCAGTGAAGTGACAGCTCCAGCCACCGTGCCAGCACAAGTCAGTAGAGGTTATATTGGGAGGAAAAAGGCAGAAATTTACTCTTGTTGCTAAAACCCTCATTAGCCAGCCTGGTTATCAGTGCAGGTAGACACCCCTGTAGGTAGTGCTGGGGTTAGACACTGTGTACCACAGGCAATAGACTTTTAGGGAGAGCTGGCTTCTATTCTGTCTACTTCTTTACATCAACAATTATGACCAAGGAAAAAATTGTCCTGAGGCTGCAGCAAAGCAGGAGAAAGGGCAGAGATGGCCAGCTCCCAGTGGCTGGCTGCAGGCGAAGAGCTGCAGGTCTGAATGGTGGGTTGGGGACTGTGAGACTGGTAGGACAGTGACCGCTGGTATGTGAGAAGAGAGACAGTCAGGGAGGGCTGTCATGGGCACTGTAGGCAGTGGAAGAGCAAATGCCTTGAGTTAGGTGAATATAAGACAACCATCAACTATAGGAAGAAGGGATTTGAAGTTCCAAAACTCTTCCAAAGAGTGATATTGTTAAAGAATGCTGTAAGACAGGAGCAGGAAAATCCTAATGAGATCTCTAGGCACAGAATCACCGCTTTTAAAGATGGCTAGGTGACTTAAGTTCTAAGTCACCAGCAAAAGGGTACAAGAGTCATGTCAGAAGAGTTATGGAAACAGCATTTGAGTGCTGGAGAAAGTCTTGTTATGATGAGGATTACAAAAGCATGCAGAGACCACAGCCAGAGCAGGGTAGTGAGTGCATCCCTGTACTTGATGGTCCAAGTGCTCCTTGCTCTGAAGGGCTGCTGTGCTGAACTTCAAGGGCAAAGAGGAGCACTGTAAATGCTGCAGCTTCAGAGGTGCCAACTGACCTTTCCAAAATCACAACCCTCTGACAGGGGAGAGCTGGGAATAACACCCATCTCTTCCAGCTCCTCAGTAGAAGGCCTACCTGCTAGACCATATTTCCAAACAACGACCACACTCCTTTAATTAGTCTTGTTTCCTTGGAAACCCTCAGACCCAATTACTACTTTGTTGACACTCTAAGGCCAGCTCTTGTGATGACAACAAATATTCAAGGCCACCACTAGCTCACCAATACTGCCTTACTTTTTTTCCCCTCGCTCGCCTCATTTACTTTCTTAAGAAGCACAAATGGCTCTGGAAGCTCAGGTATTTGTTCCCTTGAAAAATCAGAGGAAAAAACATCTGGTGATTTTGCAGTTGCCTTTTCTGGACAGATGATACAGATGTGGTCAGTAAGACCCTTTCCATATGATCTGCTTTCTGTGGCACTTCAGTGACAGCAAATACCCAACATGAATGTGACTCATAAGCTGAAGCTGGATAAAATTTACAGAGAAAGGGCAATTCAACCCCCACCTCCCTTGCCTCAACCACCTCCCAAATATTAAGCTTGAATTACACTTCTGTGGATAATACAGATAAGACATTTGAAGAAAATTACTGCTGGCATAAGGATATGGTTTTGATTTAGCTATATTTATTCCACAAGTCAAACAGCTTACACAGACCTTGGCAGCATTATTAACAAGACATTAGCTAGGTCACAAAGCCAGGACGAAATTTTGAACTCCCTGAAACTCTCAGGACACTGGACCTGAGAATGATATTCTTGACTAATATAGTGTATTTGAAAAATTCTGGTACATGTTACTAATACACACAAAATGTCAGTGTGTTTGGATTAATGGGTTTTGTTTGGAGTCTCTTGTATCAAAAAAATTCAAAATAAAACCTAGCAGTTTAATCTTTTCTAACAGATTTTGCAGGAATATGTTATGTTGATTTCAAATGTTTATAAACTGCAGGCTTTTCAGGCATTACATAAAGTGTTGGACACTATTATACACAGAGCAGTTACAAGTGTCACTTGCTTAGGATGCCAGAGAATAGGATGTTTGTATTGGAATTTGGCAGAAGATAAGAACCTATGATGGAAGGAAAAAAAATATACTGTTCTCTTTGGGTTTCTTGCCTTTCTCCTCCTGCTTTTCACAAGGATTTTCGGCACTATATTCCTTATCTGATTCTGACACACTGTGGATCGCATAACCTTGCAGATTGTGCTCTTCCAGGAAAATTTTACTTTGTACAGAAGGAAGTAAAATATACTATCAGAGAAGGAAGTATTTGAGATTTTTTGCAAGAAGAGCATTCTCATGCTCATGGCCCATGCCTTCAGATAAGTTACCTGCAGCAGGAAGCAGAGGCAGAGAAGAATGAACAAATTATATTCAATTGAGAGCATTGCTACTGGAGTATGAAGGTTTAGAATAAAATTTCCAGTGTAGTTTTAACACGTACATGTAACCTGTAACACTAGAAGTAGCAGTAAAATCCCTACAGCTCCTGAATAAATAGCAGGCTGGTTTGGTTTTCTTTTTCCTTTTTTTTTTTGTTTTGTTTCCCTCCTAGGCTTTTTTTTTTAATTCCCCTACCTTCGTTTTTTGTTTATTTGGTTTTAATAAGGTATTCCTCAGATTAAATAGGAAAAGCAAGTCCCTTTTGGGAAGGACAATCTTACATTTTGATATTCCTTTGAACACTACATCAGAGAGTCTCTGCATTCCGTTTAGCAGCAAGAAATAATAGTCAACTAAGTAGCCTTATGTATACCACTGGTAGGTCACTAATTATGGAATAATTGGTTCCCTATTTCTATACAAGTTATCATTAGGCAAGGGAACACACCAGTTACCTACTTATCTTTTTTCCTGTTTTCCCTCTCACCCTCCACTTCACAGACACACCACCATCCCTGCACAGCACTGCAGACTCAGCGCTGCCTTTAAACAACCAGTCAAGCATTGAGAAGGTGGAATTCCATCTGGGCAGTCTGTTTCACACTGACACCTCCTAAAAGATGTACTAACCAAGAAAAGAACAGCTGAAGTAGACATGTTTCATTTTCACTTAAGACAACACAGGCATTTAAAATCGACTAATTTATCCTCTCTGCTCCCTTATGGCCCATGTGACAAAGCAGTAAAATCCTTTTCTATGATAAGAGTGCTTAAGGTGTTGATAAAGATGCACATGGGAAGGGGAAGGCTGCCCTCTGATATTTCTCTTAGGCTCTGCCAAAGCATTCATTTCAGCATGACAAGTTCCTAGCATAAATACATATTCTCTCTCATTCAGTTGTCTTCCAGCAATGGAATTGACCATGTACCCAAACTCAGCATTTCAGTATATGTGCACACAATAACTCTGAACGATACCACTACAATGTTACCCAGACAAATAGACTTTTATTGTATAAGCATTCAGGTAACAGCTCCCTGAAACAGCAAAATTCATATTAAACTAATTGTTATAATGTGAGTGTGCATTAAACAGAAGATTGGCAAAGTACTTCAGTGTGGACTTCTATTTATTCTGCAGACAGACAAGAGAGCCCAAGGGATGTGTAAAACTCCTTATTTCCTAGCCCAATGCACATTTATGTTAGGTAAAAAGAAAGACTGCAAAGGAATAAATGGCAGAGGAAGGAAATAGAAGAGTAATGAAAAATAATGCCTGACGTAGACAGATAAGAAAAGAAAAAGAAGTACAAGGCAAGAAAACAAGAAAGTAAGGATGAAGAAGAGGGAAGGAAGGTGAGCAAAGAGGAGAAGCTGTCTCATGGCATCACCTGGCTTAATATGCTCCTACAAAATCCTTTCCTGGCTTGAAAGAACAATCAAAATTTCCTTTGGAGTCATGCCAGGAGAAATGACATGAAACAGGGATTTTCTGCCTGTCCACTTTCACCCCTTTTCCCCTCCCATTTTCCATTAACAATCTTTGCACAAGACTGATTAATGTGTATTGACAAATGTTCCTATAGGATAGGAAAGCACCACCCTCCAGTCTCCAAAGTAACACACAAAGAGAATAACCAGGTTGGTACAGGTCACACAGAACATCTATGACAAAGCTGGAAACTGGCCCAGTATCCTGAGTTTCAGTCTAATGCTCTTAACAAAATGATTCATCACTGGGGAAGCATCCTGGCTTGGGGATATAAGCCATGACTGGTGCCACAGTCACAGCATCACATACATTCCTGTGCACTGGAAAGACACACGTCTCTAGAAGATTGTTTCATTAATGTCTCCACATCCCTGAATCAAACAACTTTTTCCCTATAATCTGCAGCATCCAGAGTCAGTATTTTCCAAACTTGCTATGCTCCTTCACAGGTGGTAAAGCCAGTGGGGGAGACATGGATTTGGCAAACGGAGTAACATCTTTGTCCAACATGAAGCACTGGCCCAGGTGCAGTGACATTCTGGCTAAGCTCCTGCAGAATGACAGGGACAGTACTTGTCACAGGCTGTGTCCAGGGCTAAGGCTGGCTTCTGGTAGTCCCATAATTACCCTTCCAAGAGACTTCCTTTAGTCTTTCTTACCCACACGTTTATTTAGTTCAATAGAGCCTGGAAAATGGACCCACAACCTAGATTCTGAACTCCTCCTCTCTTTTCTTAGGTTGAATAGAAGCAATTGCTGATGGAATGGTCTCTCTGGGACCCTCTTCAGGATCTGGCTCAAATCAAACATCAAAGGTTTGTAAAACCACCAAAGATTTTCCAAATTCTTCAAAGCTAGAGCTTTCTCCTCCTGCCACTATTAAGCTTTTATTCCTCCCAAGTGATTTGTCCTCTTCAAATAATCTCCCCTCTTCTGCTGTGTTGTCCTCTTGGGAAAGACAGATTCCCACTTTTCTGTGTAACTCGATTTCATCCATAGACAGGCCTGTAAGCACTGGATGCCTTACTGGTCACTTGATGTGGCATCCTCTGCAGCTGATCCCTCTACTGTAAGCTGTACTTAGCCCCTTTTGGGGCAAAGCCTTTACTCCACAGCAGACTGTGTGAAGAGTCAAACCTTCAGACATTGAAATAGTTGTCTTTGGAGATACTGAAATATTGTCTACACTTGCTACTACAAATAAGTTGGTTCATCTTATTCTGAATGAAGTGTTTGGAGCAAAGGACAGTTTCATTCTGAAAAAGAAGAAGTAACTGAAAGTATAAAAGATAGTATTTGAGAATATTTCTCTAAACTACCTTTTCCTTCTGAATGACATCACAACTAAGAGTTGTTTAAACTGTTTGTCAGAGGGGGATAATGAAAGAAGGGAAGACCCATGACACTGGTGCATTTTGGTTAAGGAAGTGATACATAGAGTGAGATATGTTGTAGTGAAGGTGGACTTCATAACCAGAACATAGGAGACAATTTAAAGGCAGGCTTTGCAATACCTATTTCTGGAAAGGGGATATAATTGCCTTGGTTTTCCTGCAATATGTTTCCTAAATTTTGAGTAATCCCTACTTTTCATGTTACCAAATAGTAATAATTAGTCTTATCACAAACCATCCCAATGTTTTTCAGTTTTAAACTAATTGTTAGCAGGACTCACACAGGCACGGCAATTTTTAGGAGGTAACTTACAGGAGCAAGTATCAGAGTTCACAATGGTCAGACCAAATTTTTTTGGTTGTTTTGTTCTTACAAAACTTTTTCAGGAAGGAAAGCCTCAGAGCAAGTAAAAGCTGAAGAGTAACTAAATCTGAACTGTAGTCTGACAGCCAGTGATGGCTTAGGTTTATGTAACCCTCTCCCTCTAATTCACTGCAAATTTGGTGGCACAAATTTAAAGACAAGGAAGTATTACAGTCAGCCAACAGTTTGATAGCAGACCTGTGCCTTTGCCCTAAGAATATCTAGTTATGACTTATCTCATTCGAGAGTAATGCTCTGTTATTTTAGTCTGCTGTTAAGAACAACAGCAACTGAAGAAATTGAAAGTAGGCAAGAAACCAGATTTATACTGAGATCACTGTAGCAACAAGAGCATATTTCCAAATACCCGGAGCCAAATAGCAGCTGGTACTTCAGGAGATAGGATTTTGTCCCAGTGAATACTGGCACTGTGTCAAACCACAAAAAAGTGCTGCAGTAGATGAGGAAGAAATACCTCTCCCTGAGAACAGTAACCTTGCCTCGTTCTGCATTTATGAATTCAATCTCTTTGCCAAAGGGAAGGAACTCCTTTTACCCTAAAAGCTCTTGTCACCTTAAAACCTAGCAGTGACTTTACATAAATTGTTCGGGTTTTTTATTTCTCTCCATCAAACATAAAAGAAAAATCAAGTACTTTAAACCAGGCCAGATTGGTTTCTTTTTTTTTACCCTAACATTAGTCAAAATAAATATCCCTCAGGAAATAGTTTTGGCATGTAACTGAACAGCTTAGCTAATTCTAATATGGATGTAATTATGGACAATACAGTATGTTCTTATTGCAATCATTGTGATAGAACTGCATTTGCACAGTAAGCTGCTCTGAGGCACATTTTCTTGTACCACAGCTGCAGTGGGTGTCTTCTTTCTTAAAATGAATGACTCTTCAAGTAATTTCTAATACTGGCTCTTGACCCAGAAACATTTAAGAAAACCAACAGCAAACAAAACTTCTATCTGCTGGTATGTGAAAACTCCAAAAAGATAAAAAATAATATTTAAAGGAATTTCATGTTCCCTTCTCCCCTACACCATCTACTAAGTGCTTTAACTGTGGATGTGTGCTCACGGAGCTGTGCAGTTACAGCAAAGAACAGACAGAGCCTACATTAATCACTCCTCAGTCCAAGCTGAAATTTAACTGGTGGAAAGCTTTGGCCCTGTTTCTTCTGTTTTTTAGTACTTGTCAGGATATGTTGCTTAAAATAGTTCTATTGCATGAACCAGATTTATCCAGATTTCCATGGATCTGGATATCCTTCCTCCACAGTGTGATGCCGTCGCCTTGTGAAGGACTCCTCTTGAATATCCAAACATACAGGTGCTAGCTAAGACAGTAAGTACACAGAACTTTGGTTGCAAGCTTTTTTGGCTAATAATTCAGTCATTTAGTGAATTTTATCCTTTCAGTGTATAACATTTCAAGCTGTCATTTCAACAGGAGAATTCAGTGCAGGACATTTGGAAAACTGTTGGAGGAAGTGTTTTGGACTCAATTCTCATTTCACAAATGAGACCTGTGCTAAACCTTGTTACCCATGGGGTTATGTTGCTGTGATGTGTAAGATCCATGGCTGATTGAGCCATCACAGCAGATGAGAAGTTGAGCTTGGAAGAGCTCCATGATCCTCTATGACATCAGCAATCCTGTGAGGCAGACAATCCCAGCAGAAGATGAAGAGTGTGTGATGGCAACTGGTTCAATGCTTCTACCTTCTCATACCTTCATAACTTGTAGCAAGGCAGCTCACACTCTCATCATTGAAACTGAACCACAACCAGAGAATGACCCTAATATATAGATGATTTTAAACGGGACTCAGAAGAAACTGGCTGTCTCAATGTTTTGGCTACTTGACAGATGATAGGGCTTAGGAGGAGTGAGATCAGAGCAGCTGTGGCTGCATTATGCCAATACTTTGCAATGGGCCCCAGCTGATTGATAATGAACCATGAAAACCGCCAGACCTTTCCAATCTTCTTCTCTGTGGTATGATTACACTTTGCACTTCAGTCTGAGCCCAGTGACTGGTGGGCTCCTACTGCAGATCTCTTCACTGGCAGCAGAAGTAGAGGAATATCAAGACAGAAGCACAAGTCTTCACCTCCTTCAACACCTGTGTTGTTGGATATGTTGGAATACTTCTTTCAATAAGCATTTTTATCTGGAAATCATGGCTCCCAAACCTGGTGGCAGTTTCTCTACTATAATTGCCAGTGGGCAAGAAAAACAAAGCTTCCTCCTCTTTTTTTTTCTTTTTTTTTTTTTTCCCAGTTCTGCCTTCACAAAAGTAAAGGACTAGCAAGATACAGGGAATTGTTATATTTGATCTCTTGGGTACAGAAATTTCTCCCCTCAAGTATCAGTTTGAAAGTAGTTTTTTTGCCCTCCCACCTCTAACAGATTGGTTTGAGACTCTAATCCAGTGACTGGAAAATCGTCTGGCAGTCTTAATTTTCTGATGTTAAAGATGCTTATAAGGACAAGACAAAATGATTCCTCCATTATAGATGATACATGCAAAAAGCAAAGACCATTCTATTTCCCCTGTTCACCTAAATCCATTCAGTCCAGGGCTCCAGGAATTCTTATTTTTCATTGGATGTACAGTGATGACGTTTTGAGGCTCATGTTTTAGACTGATGAGCATTATGTGGACTTTTAAAAAAGGATTAAAGCCCTGCAGTCTGAGATGGGAACTGGTAAATGATTCCCAGCAGTGGAAGCAGCCAGGACTGTCAGGGCTGTGGGACACTGACAGGGCCTTGGCCTCAGGTTTAGCTGACTGAACTGATGTGAGAAACTGCTACCTGTGGCACTAGAAAGTGCTGGATGTGAGAAATAATGATGACAGAAGATGACAGGGGTTACCAATAGCATCATCAGAAAAATCTGAGTTTAACAGGTGGTTCCAGGGGAGTGATGCAGGAGATGGACAAACCACCCTGAAAGGGAGTTTCAGAACCTTGGACATGACCAACAGCATCTCGGTAACCACATCAGCCATAGGATACAAAGCTAAGATTACCCCTGTCAGTAATGGAGTCAGGAATACTGACTGGGCTATGGATTTAGAAAAATTAGAACCATAAGTGTAAAAGTGGATGTGGGTTGTTGGACTGGAGAGGATTGGACAGGAGAAAGAGAGGAGCACAGATGGTGAGTACCAAGAGTATATATCAAGTATCTAGATGTGGAAAATAGGGTAAAAAGATATTTGAAATGTATCATTGTGGTTACCCAAGGGCACCTGCCAGATAGCCCTGTTCTTCTTACTGCAAGTACAGCAGGACAATAAACCTACTGTCCTGACCACACCACATGCTTCCATGGTGTGGTGGACCATGGCAGGTAGTGGATGCCCTCCCTGTCTAGCAAGGGTACAGTCAGAATGGATGGCTTGACTGTGGTGCTATCACTGAGTCCCTTCCCATTTCAGGCCTGAGAGCATCATAACAACATCCTCAAGGGTATAAGGAAAAAGTGAGGTGAGGCTTGCACTTGAGGTAGGCAGTCTGGGGGGAGATACAGGCTTAATTCCATTCAGAAAATGGGAGCTGAACACCATGGGTGAGAGAGCTGAGGGCTAAACTGCTGAGTTATCAAATGAGAGAGGGGCATTGTCACAACCTTGCCCATCTTAAGAAAGCAAGGGCTGTAACTGCACTTTCTGCAGGCCAGACCTTGTTAGAGTCTTTCCAGCAAGCTTTGAGAATTAAAAGTGAACTGAGTTTCCTCTAGGATTTTACAATTTTTCTGATCCTGTCTGGACTAAATGGGAGTCTATACAGTAGTTTGGTTTGTATTGGGACTGTGCTTTTGAACTGAATCTCCAAATTGTCTCCACTTACTGAGCTTTAGTTCAACTCATGGAGAGCCCTCAGGGAAAATCGGATTCTCTTCAGTTAACACCAAGATGAACTTAATTGATGGAAAGCAGGGAAGGTTTCAGAGTTTCTTTTTAACTGGCATTTAAACTCCTTTGTCCACAAGTGTCATGTAAGATACACAAGTCTTTTCAGGTCCCTTTTTGACTGTCAGACATTTTCCGTAGGTGAGATTGGTCACTGCATAAGGGATGCTCATTTTCTAAGTTAGTGACCTCCTCTGTGTGCCTCCACCTTTCCTTCTCATCCCACTGCGATGGTTCAAAGAGCAATGGTGTGAACCTGTGAAGTTTCAAGGTACTTGAGATAATAACAGTGGAAAATTCTAATGCACTCATTCAAGATCAAACAGAATATGAGAAAGCTTAAATGTAAAGCATCAGAAGTCTTCTATTTTCTAATTAAAAGGAACTGATTTTATGGAGCAACCTCAATAAAAATTGAGGTTTGTACAATTACAATCATCTAAAAATGTTATGTATCCTCACTGAGGGCAGAGTTTCTTACATTTTTTTATATAATTTTCTCCCTCTTCGTTGTACAAAATAAATAGATGGGCCTTCCTAATTGAAAACTTTCTCAAACATGTTGTGAAGGAAGTCTTTTATCAGAAACATGCCACAATTCTACAGTGTCTGTTACTCTAAAAATGTAAACTAAGGCAGACTGTTAGTTTTAAATTTTGTCAGCTTCTATTTCAGACTTCACAGAGGAAACACAACTGTATTAAGTAAATCTGTCTTTCTCTGAATTCACATTGAAACAAATGAACAATAATGTATTTTATTTTATTTTATTTTATTTTTTAACTTAATTTTCTATCCATTTCCCCGCATTTGATTGAAATTAGAACTTTTTCTGGAAAGTCCTCTTCTCCCAGCTTTGAGTGCTACAAGAGAATATTAGCCACTTACTGGATTCTTAGGTACTAGAATTCCCAGACAGAGAGTGTCTAAACCCACAGATAAAATCCAAAGGGTATGAAGTTGGTTCTTGCCACATTCAGCAAGTCCAGTGTGCTGTCTGATATTGGGCTTACTGATCTTGTATATATTAACTGTTAAGCACTGGCTCAAGGGGTCTTGAGCACCAGGCTCCTTTCACATGCACTGCAGTGTGCCAGGTCATACCTTTCTCAGCCATAAACATAAAGGAGAAATATGGGAGCCCCGCAAAAACCTTGCAAACTATATATAAGACAAGCTATAGCAGATGGAGATGGACATATGGGGGACTACAAGGTAGATCACAGATTACAGAATCATAGAATATGCTGAGTTGGAAGGGTCCTGCACGGATCACTGAGCCTCACTCTTAACCCTGCACAGGATCACCCCCAAGAGTCACACCATGTGCCTGAGACTATCACCCAAATGCTTCTTGAACTCTGTCAGGCTCGGTGCTGTGACCTCTGCCCTAGGGAGCCTGTTCAGTGCCCACCCACCCTCTGGGTGAAGAACCTTTTCCTGATATCCAACCTAAACCTCCCCTGACACAACTTCNCTTACACTCCTTTGGACACTCTTTAACAGCTTTATGTCTATTGTTGTGCACAAAACTGCACACAATATCCAAGGTGAGGCCATTCCAGTGCAGAGTGGAGTGTGACAATCCCCTCCCTCAACTGGCTGGTGATGCTTTGCCTGATGACCCCCAGGACATGGTTGGCCCTCCTGGCTGCCAGGGCACTGCTGACTCATGTTCAATTTGCCATCTCTGCACACCAGCAGTTCTTACTGAGAGGGCCCTTACAGTCTGATTGAGAAATGGTGATGATGAAATGAAGCTTTTTCCTAAACTCTATCAACTATACAGTAATCTAGCTTGGAAAGTCAGAGCTCCAAAGTACATTCTCTGTGTGGGCTAAGAAGAAAAGCAAAGTAGCTAGAGGAGCCTAAACAGGAAAAGAAACCTTTCACTGAACGTTTTAAATAACAAAAGGATTTACAAAGAAATTTTACAAAGAAACAAACCATGACTAAGCAGAAAGTATGAACTATGCACTGTGAGCAAATCAAAAGCAGATAAAAGCAGTGACAATTATTTAGTAGCTATCTTGCCCTTTACTGACTAATACTGCTTTGCTGTGCACTGGTAACACAGACTTTGCTGGATCAACTCTTGGTTCCCATGACTGGAATGAAGGTCACAAGAATGTTCCCTCTTGACATGTCCAGCAGCTGAAAGCTATCAGAAAGTTTAAAATACCAGGACTATTTCTTGTGAAGATGTAGAGAAGAGCATTCCAGAAAATAAGAGGCCAATACTTTTGTTTGTGTTATGTTTCTTAAAGCATGGAGAAGAAGGATCTTTTTGTTTCTGTTGCTTTGCGGGGGGAGAGGGCAGTGGTGGTGTTTGGGTTTTTTTCTTGAGTGGAAATGCTCCAGTAATCCTTTGTGTTAAAAACAGAAAAAGGTGAAGCAAACTCATCAACAAATCAGGTAAACAGGGAAAAAACCCACATGTAATTACAATCGCTGTCTGATGCTCGCGAGATAAGTGGTTCCTTGCCTCTGTCCTTGCAGACTTAGATTCTTTAAAAAGCATCTGATTGATTGCACTGGCACATTTTAAATCCATCTCTCCACAGCAGAGATTGGCAACAGAAGGAGAATGATTTGTAATGTAACACATGATCTCATGTTCCCTGAGTACGTCCCACAATGCAGCCAGTTGTTGGTCCTTATGATGTGAGGGGCGAGAGCTCAGCATCCCACAGGTTGGGGATCCCCTCTCCACCCATAGACACAGCAGCCAGGGGAGTCCTGACCCCCAACAACCACAACACACATAGAAATAATAACTGAACTCCAGCATCCCAGACCAGGTCTCAACATCATCATGGCTAGGCTTCGTGAATGAAGATTTTCAAGGGTTCTACCCACACTTGCTGCAAGCATGCTGGTGGCTAAAAAGGCCAGTGTGAGATAGGCAAGTCCGATTGCAAAAGGCACAGTGGAAAGTCTCCATTGGCAGTACTGGTGAGGCACAGTTGTTCCTGCATTGCCTTTTTTCCTCAAGACTGATTCTGTGTGTTCTCAAAGGAAGCAGCAACATTGTGGATGGTGTGTCTCCATTTCTCCTGACTGGAGGCCAGAGTGGACCACTGATGGTGGTCAATATGGCCAAGGTTGTCTCTTTGGGTTTGTTTTTGTTTGACTACAAGGAAGATGCTCATTGGCCATGGCAAGCCACCTGGGTGAAGGGTGGATATGAGCTTTGGTTAGCACCTTTTCTAGACCCCTCTCCATGTGGAGCAAGCAGTGCTCTCCATAGAAAAGGCTGCTTGGTCATTCAGGATGCTGCCGAACCAGACTGTCATCTCTGGGTCAGTCTCGAGTGACGAATGTTCTGAACCGCCTGCATGCAGGATTGGCACTGCGGCTTCCAGTGCACCTCATCACCTGCCGTTTTGTCCCTCACCTGTCGCTACAGGGCTTTGCAAATGTGGGAGGATCCCTGGAGCCTGCGCAATGGATTTTTTTGGTGAGGCGCAGTGTGCACAGAACCGGCCCCACCCTTTACTCCTAAGGTTCACCTGCCAGGGCCAAGTGAGCTTGGACGGTGGCAGAGAAGTCCTCAGGATGTAGGTTTGGTTAGAGTGTCCTTCTCTTAGACGGATGGCCTTACAGGGCTAAGTGAGCTCCATCTGCCCGGCTTTGGAGTTAGAGTTGTCCTTCTCCTAGGATGGTTGCTGAGGGGCTAGCGAGCCAATCCTGCCCATGGACACACTTTGTCTGACCCTTCAGTTGAGACCTGACTGGCATGGGAGACCCTACTGGAGGCATGTACCACCTCCAGCACAGCTCGCAACCTCATAAGGGCACACAATCTTCTCCCCAGCAACAAGGGGTTGTCCATGGAGAAGAGACTGGCTCTATACACAAGATAAGGGTAGAAAAGCTTTCAGTCCCATGTAGTAGCCAACAACATAATTCTGCTGTGGATACTGCAGTTCTAAAAACCTCAGCTGAAGCAACTTAGCATGTTTGTTCTAAATTTACACAACCTTTTTAAAAAATACTTATTAAGATTCATTCTTTCAGCCCTTCCTGGCAAAAGGCTAAAAATGAGCCAAGTTGGAGGAGATGTGGGTGGGAGAAACTCATGTGCTGGGAATTGCAGCTGTAGCTTCAGTGGGCCTGTGAACCTATAGGACCTGGGAAGAGCTTTCTCTCAGCCAGAGATGATAGAAAATCACCTAGGTGTACTATGGCTTTGTCATGGTTTCTAACAATTAAGTTTCTTCAAATAATTTTTCTGCCTGGAGTACGTGCACCTGTTTCAGTCTGATTCACAATGCCATTGCTATAGTTTTATGCTGATATAACCCTTCTGAAAATCAATCAGCTAGACTGGTGCTGGTATAAAACTGGAGTGATGCAGTGGTGAATCAGACCCATGTTATAAAACAGCATTTATAGGAAATTACATAACTGCATCAGGAATATTTTGAAGGAATTAATCACTAAAAAAACTGCAAGAAAACAGATATGATTATGTTGAAACTTTCCTGCTGACAGAACAATAAATGTATTGCCACTTACCTAATCACACACCAACCTGTTTTGAAAAAGAAGTAGTTTCATTATGAAGTTGAACAAAACCAAAAGATGTGAAGAAATACTACACTGCCTGGTTTATACAGACAAAATATCTGCTATTCTCTCACACTGGAACACAATGTTTTGCTCCTGCAGCACATTTAAGAGGGAACATCAACATTTTCCTTAGTAACTGAGGATAATAAATGCATCATCATAGTCGTGAGTTGAGCTAGTTGTAATGAAATAAACACCCATTTTGTGTCTCTGGGATAGGACCTACTTTGTATGACTGAATTGAAAACTGATGCCCTGTTTCCTCTCATCTACTCTGTCTTTCTGCTATCCCTTAGCAACAGGTGCTGATCACCAGCAGAATTTGATCTACGCCACTCTCTGCTCTCACCAGGAGAAACTGGGGCAGGATTTAGTTCAAATCCTTTTCTGTAAGAGAGCACTTGCTGCCTTATCTAGACACATGGGAGGATGTTCATCACAACAGTTCGTATTGCTGAGCAGGTCCAATCTAGTATAGCTTTATAAAAGTCACCAGTCATCAGCTCAAAAGTATTGTTACATATTCAAAATGAGATCAAAGAGAGGGTAAATGTGTTCCTGGATTAAGTTAGCACAGCTATAATGACTACATCGTATGTACTTTGGCACAGCATTATCAAAGAGCCTGGCTTTGCTTCTCAGAATGGCATTCTGCCCTTCCATATGTGGGCAGCTCAGGACACTGCAACACTCAAACATGGGAATGGTGGGGTTTTGTGCCCTACATATACCTATTGTGCCTTTACATATACCTACTGTGTCTTTACATATTATAAGGGGAGCGGGGGGGCTTGCATTGCAGTATTGAAATGTCTCAGATGTCTTTGTGGTTTCACTATTTTCTGCTTTTTCAAAGTGAGCCCAAATCTGAATCTCTGCACACCCCTTGCTTGTACTGTGCCCGTACTTTACCAAAGGCTCATCATCCATGTCCAGTCTAGATTGCCTCTCAGACTGACAAGAAATGGAAAGTTTTACTTTCCTATTATCTTGACAATCACTTTTTTAGCTGTATTAGGTACTTTCTAGTTATAAAATCTGAGCACCGTGAAAGTGCTTCTCTTGTTAACTCCTTGTGAGTGCTCACAGTCTTTCTCTCAGCTGTCCATCTTAACTTAAGTGATGAATTTGAAGAAGGGTTTTGCTCTTTTTGCCATAAAATCTGAATTCCCAGCTTTAGGCTTGGAAGTAAACAAGAGACTCTTGCTCACTGAACACTGCAATATCACAATTAAGGTATTAATGAGGTAACTTGAAAGTAGTAAAGAATAGTTTAAACCATCAAATTAAGTACTTTCTTTTTGCAGAGAAAATAGGAATTTCCTGGAACTTACTGCCCCTGGGGTGGGGGCTGCAGATAGAGATATTTATATCAGAAGGTTCAGGAAAGGATTAGATAAATTCATGGGCAGTAAGTCTGTAAGGAGACATTAAAAAGATTAGGCAGCACTGCATTCTCAAACATGCCCAATAAAGCAATTATGGATGCTAGTAGAGAATCAAAGGAACCAAAAAAAAACCCCAAAAACCCAAAACTTCTCTCAGTATTTGCTGGAGACAAACTCCTGGATTAAGTGGACTGTTGTTCTGACTCAGTGGGACATTTTTCTGTTTTTACAGTGCATGTATCCTTTCACCAATCTTATTCCCAGTATGAACTGACATACCACGATTTTGGACTTATGACTCTTCCCTCTAGGACATTTCAGAACAAAAGTCTGTATTAGACTTAAGTACAGATGGACTTTTTCTCACCTTCTTCACTGAACTTCAGCCCAAGCATTCCACTATGAGTAGGATTCTTTGCTTTTTACCCCATCTGTATGGTATCCAGGCTACTGCTCACACCTCTGTCTCAAAGGTAGTGTATTTCCCATCCACCTGACCTTTGTACTGTGTGTTCCGTTCTCATTTGTAGTCAGTTTTAAAAAGACTTCTCTTGCCTTTCTCTTTATAATTCCATACTCTTTTTCCTGCCTCATGTCCACTCTGCTCAAATGGGCTGATACACTCAGAGTACTTTAGGAATCAATATATAGTGGTAGCTGCAGAAACTGGCTATGTTGTTTGTAAAACATCACCTGGGACCAGGCCTGGAAAGTTAGGGCTTTTGTCAAGCAGAGTCTCTTACTATTGATTGTCCTCAGATCAAAGTAAACGTGTTGTAAGCTGGAGTATACAAGAGAGTTTCCAACTGCTGGGAGAGGGAGAGTCCCCAAACCCTTCACATCAAATGCTGAGCAGGAGTGAAGAGTGTTTTGGTAGGTGACATGCAAACATGAAGAATCTGGTCTTTTCGAAAATATTTCTGACTTTGCTAATGAATGTGTCATTTCACTGATTCTAAAACTGGCCTCATGGGCAAATAAATACTTTCTTACTTGGAATGGTTGCCTTTCACTCTTGCAGGCCCTATGATTTTATTCCGTTCCCCCCTTTACCCTTTTCTTCCTTCACTTTGAATAGATATTGGAGGAGTCCCTGCATATTAATCTTGTTAAGAGTGCTGATGGTCTAAAATCTAAACCGCTTGATTTAGCTGCCAGAGGTAAGTTTCCTCTTTATTTAACCTTTCACTGGAGACTGATGAGCTGCTCTGAAAACACAGCAAGGTCATACCTTTGCATAACAGTGAAAGCAAATTAAATATGACCTTTTACAGATCTAGTTCATGACTTCTTGTAATTCCTAAATCCTATAGTAAAAAAATATCAGATGATTTCCCAGAGAAGAATGTTTTGAGTTTTTTGAGGTTGGTTTTTCTTTTGACTCAATGAGTTTTTTTATTACTTAAGACACTCAATCTTTCCTCAGTGGTGCATGTGTCACAAATACCCTGCCACTTGTTGGCTGTGGCTGTCATCCCAGGGTAATAGGCTGCAGCTGGTTTTTATAGCTTACAGTTAAAATCCTCAGTATGTTAAGTCACTCACTCCTTTATAAGAAAACACTAAAATATGCAACCAACACTTGCTCATTGTTACAACTAATAATTCAGTATTCAGGTATATAGTACTCCATATCAACATCACTATATTTCAGGTCTGCTTTGAAGGAAAGAAACAGTGTTCATTACATGATCAATTCTAGGATGGCTCGTTCTTGAGAATTATTTATCCCGTGGTGTTGGATTGTGGATCTGTTCAGAAGCTTACTATAATGTCCTAGATGAAACAATAAAGAAATTTTTGCACCCTTTGCCTCCCTTCCACTCCTCAAAAAAAAGGGCACATTTTTCAGAAAACAAAGAAGACATTACTTTGGGGTGGGATTCTCCTTAATTTGTTCTGTGTATGAGCACTTCTTTGCATTCATTTAGTTTTACTGTTTCTGTCTTATAATGGCACTGAAACACCATTTTTTTTTGTCTGGTTGTAGCAGTAGAAGACATAATCAAAATTTCTTTTTCATATATGTGTATATATTTATATGTCTATGTGCATGCTTATATATTTGCATATATGACAATGTGTAAAATCACAAAGTTGACAAGAAAATGTAGGCAGGGTGTAGTTTTGGAAGCCACTACATGGGGTAACTCCTAGTACTGTTAAAAGTAGTTTGCAAGGCATAAAAGCCCCTTCTACTTTCTTTTTTGCTCTAAATGTAAATAATATGAATAATAGGAGACAATTTGTCCTGCTGTTTATTCACTCCACAACTATAATGTTCATACACCGCACAAAAACATTATTCAAGATTTAAGTTTCCTGTAGATAACAGAGTCATTTTCTTGCAACACATCCTGTTATAAATCCTTGAAATACCTCCCAAACTTTATGCCTTAGTTCAATTAGGAAAAAATGTTCTGTAAGTGCAAATTTATATTTATTATAAGAGTTCTACGAGTAGGCTATTTTATATAGGTAGTTATGTAACCAGCTCACCATTTCCCATCTTTGCCAGCCTGCTCTCCCCTTGGGCTGCAGGCAAGGCGGGTAGGTGAGCCTCTACGGTGTTGGCAGCTCATAGGCAGAGCCATTATGCAGCTCTCTTGGATTGCTAATGGGGAATATTATCTGAAATTGACCTTGTTTAGACAGCAAGTGCCTTTGGCCTCACTTCAAGATACTTAACATGAAAAACTATCTGATAATATGTGCGTTTAAAAGACTATATTTCTTAATAAATATCTCATTTCAAGAAGCTCTAGTGTGTGCCAGCATTTTCCTTTCAAAAGGTTGTATAAAGTATAACTTCAAGTCACGTAGATCATCTTTGTCAAGCTGATGAGAATTTAGGCCTGGGAATTTAGTCCCCATCGGTGCATTGTAAGCTACTACAGAAAGAGCCACTCAGTGTCTCTGTTTCGCAATACTGCCCAAATTTCTTAGCACATAAGCAAGTTTTGGCTTCTTAGAAGACATGCTGTGCTGAAATTTCAGATTGTGCAAAGGTTTGGATAAAAACAGAGAAGGGACCACAGAGAAAGGTTGCTCCCTGTCTCAGGTACATTTTGTACCTTCTTCTAGAGGCACGAGTGTCTGCTGTCAACAATATGCTCTCATGGGGCTCCATTTCTTAGACACAGGAATTACCAAACATGCTGTTTGAACAGCTTGTTTCAGGACTAATAGATATCTAAATGAGGCTATCCTTAGAAAATACCCATGACAAGAGAATGATAATAATTTTTGTATATTATAATTTCTTCTCACCTGCCACAACTAAACAAAGCTGTGTGAGGGCTGTCAGTACCTGGGACACATTAGGCTGGTAGAAGTTATTACTTTTTAAACATACATATGCAAACAATATGTTACATTGTCTCTACAGTGTGTAATTATCAATGGTGGCAGGTGACACACTGCTAAGTATGGTGAAAGTACATGCATTCAGAACATCAATGCAAAAGCAGGAATCTGAGTATACTTCATAGCCAAACTAGGGAGCTGAGCAAGCCCAGGCTTTTCCTATAGTAATATTGAACTCCCCACAGAACATAGTTACAGTATAAATTAAAAGCTCGAAAGATGTTATTCTAAAAGCCAAAATAAAAAGAACATCTCTTAGAATTTCAGCTTACTAAATGAAGATTTCAGATTTTTTTTTTAAGGTGTGCATAAAACCATGTTTGAATCCCTCTGCTCTAGGGAAATATAAAGCACAAGGTGTCTATGTTCTTCCACCAGTGTGCTTCACCTGGGATAAGCTACAAGTCTTAGCTGCTCCATCACTCTTCTCTGCCAGGCATTGCCTTGTCCCTCTATAATTTTTTTGTGTCAGTCTCAAGCAATATGGATTTATTTAACTGTCCTTTTTATGTAACATGCCTTCCTTGGGTTTGGCAGTCTTTCTGGCTCTTGCCAGAACGTGACTGATCGAGGATAACATAACCCTGAAACCTCTTACTCATTTTAAAAGGCCAGCATATCTCACTGCAGAAACTGGCACATCTTGCTAATCATTAATGATTTTTTAAATAATAATTTATTCACCTTTATGGGCTATTACAACTACAGTTCATAAAACCTCCAATAAAGAACTAATTTCCATTTTGCTAACCACATACAGTATTTGACTGCAGGATGGTCAGAATCCAAGTAATAAGAAAAATATTGGGTAGAAGAAAAGAAATGTCCTGGCAGACCAGGAGCTAATGGCAGATAAATGGTTCAATCAGAAAGACTATGGCAAAACTGATAATTGAAAGTGGACTTTCCAAATCCCAGGCCAGTGTCTTAAATAAAATTGCTGCCTTCTTCCAAAATATCAGTTCTTCATTTCAGTTTTATTTTAGGATTCCATATCACAAAGGTGGAGCAGCTCTCAGACACTTGTACTGAAAGCAAATTTACTACTGAGCAAGATCACTTTTTAACTGCATTGTTAAAGTTTTTATTAGTCTTATCAAATTTTTTAAAAGTTAAATTGTCTGATTAAGTCACTCATCAATTAAACACTTATTAATGGCTCTTCCAGTTCCCCTCTACTCATGTGTTGTGCTAAATCATATGCAAAAGAGAATGCTACAAACATACCCAGCAAACAGCCATAACTGTTGTCTGTACCAGGCATTTAGAAGGGAGTGAAAAAAGGGGGAAATTCTGACTTATTAACTCAACTGCATTTACAACATCACGAGCTCTAGTAGATGAAGAATTGCAATCATTACCTAGGAACCTAATGGCCCATGAAACCAAGAGCCAAGGTTAAACAGGCTGTCTAAACAATGGGTTTTATTGTCTAGTACACCAGATTTGCTCAAAGAATAGGAATAGAGTTTAAGTGCATTATGTGTTCATCAAAAGGTAGCTGCTGGCAGAGCATGGGGTGCAGAGCTCCCAGTGCAACCCATCCAGATAAACATCTAGTCTGCCTTTCGGAGACAGTTTAAATATCTCCTGAAACACACAGGCACCTGTGAGACTAAATTATTCCAATTCATTTCACATGTTTCACCAACAGCACTTTCATTTCATTAGGAGTCCAGACAGGCCCTAGAGATCTGGAATGAACTTCAGTTATAGCTCAAGGTGTTCTTCAAAACTTGCACATAAAAGGGGACACCAAGAAAAAAGAAGAAATTATGTACAAGGAAGAAATAAGGTTAAAGAAAGAAACAATGTTTTTAACAACAGTGTTACCCACATCAGACAAAATTTGTGCCAAATGTTAGAAAATTATCACATCCCTATAATATATGTACTGGAGAAGGGATCAAGGGCCCACTGTGCAAGGTACCACACAGATTTTTAGGAGCCAGTTCCTCCCTGTAGCACTTTTATCTTCTTTTTTTTTTTCTCTTTCCATCTATACCCTAATCTCTGAGGGCCAGACTGCCATCTGTCTGATGCTCTGCCCTTGATAGGACTGCTCAGGGTAACATACTTTTTAATGCAAGTTAGTTTTGGAGAAGGAGGTGAACCCAGGTAGCAGCATAGCCTCCTGCAAAGTGAGTCAGAAAAATGCTCATGTCCTTGGTTTAGCTGAAAGCTCCAGGCTACCTGGCTAGTCTGGTCCCTCTGCACAAGACTGAATTTCACCCTGAGAGAAGAGCTTGGGTAGCAGGATACACCACTGCTAGGACATGGGGTTCGTCCATCTGTTTGCATTTCTACCTGAAATATCTGAAATTTATCATCAGTTGGAAAAAAATCTGCTATCATTTCATTACTTCCAAATGGAAACATACACCTGAGCTCAAAAGGAGCAGACAAACTGATATTAAGCTGAATCCTTAAGCCTTGAGTTTGTAAGGCTTGCAGGTCAAGATGAGAGATTTTGTGAAATATGTGTGTGGCTGGTCATTCTGTAGCATCTGTTCCCTGAGACTGACACTGCATTTTCAATACTGTTTCAGCTGCTTCCCATTAGAGAAAAAATAAATCTGTGCCAATGCAGAAGAATTACCATGGATAATTCTTTATTTCTGGGAGTGACATGATTTAAATACTACCCAAAAAGTAGTTAGAGAAGCAGGAAGCCTCTTACTTTTTGGCACGGCAACAGAAGTTGAAAGATACTTTTAATATAGCAGAAATAGCTGACAAAAATCAAATTACAATGACAGATCTCATCTCATCCAGTGTGCTAATGCCAACTTACAGCAGTTCAAAAACTGAGCCAATGATACATGAACAGAATATTTGCAAACCAGGATAGATTCTCCATCTACTTAGTGAACATACTTTAAAATTAAAAAAAAAAATAAAGCCAGTTCAAAGGAGGCTTTTTTATAGGAGAACCTATGACTCGCTAAGACAGTGCAGTGATTGCTGTTCTTGGAATCATGAAAAAACCCTTGATTTAATGTGTTGATTCACCAGTAATAGCAAAATTATGACAGTTTAAGTGATTGAGTCCAGTCCAGACCTCAAGATTTTGAGGATTTCTCTGAGATCACTAATTGTGAAATTCCTCACAGGCCTACCTGTTCTTGACAGGAGAGTAGTCTGATCTGCTAAGCAAGTGTTGTTAAACATCATCATCTGACAAAACAGTATTCACATAAAGTAACAGACTCAGAAAGAAATACCCAAGAATTTAAGCAAGCAATATCGTTATAAGCAACCAGCTATCATCTTCAAGTACTTCAAAACAAATACAAATGAATCACCCTCTTGTGATTTCCCTTTCAGAAATGCAGGCAAATTGTTATGGTTATTGTGTTTGTTCCTGTAATTGATCTAGTTAAGCTTGTACAGTGGAATGTATATATGGGTTTAAATCAGCTGCTAAGGAGGTCTGATTAACCCACTGGATTTGTTGAAGCAATTCAGAAGGCTGGAGGCAGCAAGTTTGCCAAGAGAGTGCCATGACACAGAGTTGTTTTGCCTCTTGCTTTTCTTGGAAATGGCCAGAGCTGACACAACTCCCAGATGCATGCAATACCAAGGCAACAGAAAATAAGCTCAGTGCTAATGAAGTAGCTAATGATTTACCCCTCCTACAGCAATGTCCTAGCTGCTTTTCTGCAGTAGGACCTCTCCCAAAAGACCCCAAGGATCGTAGACACCAAGGAGAACAGGCAACTTGGCTTTCTGTCTCTGTAACTAGGAGCTGAAAACTGCCTTTGGGATTCAGAACCAAGGCCCCTATAATTCCATATTTCCCAGAAAAGGCTGTGAAAATACCAGGAAAAATATTAGTTCCTTTATTGCAAAATTTTCCAACTTCTTCCCTTGTGGGAAGAGACCTGTTTATGCTGCGGTACAGGAAAATTCAAATTCTCAGGAATCCTGCTTTCCTTGATTTTCCTCACCAGTTCATGGAGAAGTTTTCACAAATCTATCTCATTTGTCACCTTCTTTCCATAGTAAAAAAGTCTGCACTTTGAATCTCTTTTTAAGAAGAGCTTTCTGTAACACCAGTCATGGTCCTTATCTCTCTTTGTGCCTGTGTTAGTGTGAATCCAGAGTAAGAGGCATTAATAACATCCATATATTTGTTGTTAGATTCCCATTCTATGCTTCATTTCATTAGCCGTGTGTCTTCCAGCTCAGCAAATCTTAATCTGTGTTCAGCAAGTCCTTTAAGTCTCAGTAATTATCACAATTTAATTTCTTATGTTAACTATTAATTCCTGGTTTAGTCACCAAAGTATCACCTTGTGTCCATTCACTGTAAGTTTTACACACTGATTGCTGAAGTTTTTCTTCTGCCCTCAGGGTCTACAGAACGAAAGTATTTGTCCCATTGGCTTAAAGCTAATTCAGATGCCTAAAGGACAGTTCAGAATGTCCGAGTTTGATATTCATGCAGTCAAGAAAGCAAAATTCTCACCTAGTGGTTATTAAGGGCAGAGCAATAAAATGTCTTAAGCGTAATTAATTCTCATCATGAATAACTTTAGCAGATGCATGATGTGCTATCTGATTCCCTTCTCCCAGATTATCACTTACTTTGAAGAGAGAAATTAATATAGAAATAATTGAATATTTCAGTGGGGTTTTTTTAACCCTAAATTTTGTTTTATTTTTCTATTGCTTGTGGTTGATTTCCTGTTGCAACTTTGTTTTCAAAGAAACCCTGTGAAAGGTTCTTGAGTGCCCTAAATATAGTATTGCCAGTTATTTTCTTTTTTTTTCCAAAGAGATTATAATAGAATCACAGAAAGATTTGGGCTGGTAAGGGCCTTAAAAATCACATTGTTCCAACCTCCCTCCACCTCCCATTAGACCAGCCTTCAGGTTTCAGGCACAAATTCTCTGGGTATCATGTTCCAGTGGCCCAACACCACCAAAGTAAATAACTTCTTCCTAACAGCTAAGCTAAATCTACCCTCTTTTAGTTTAAAGTACTATCCCCACATGCCCTCGTAGAAAGCCCCTCTCCAGCTTTATTGCAGGCCCCCTTTAGGTACTGGGAGGCTGCTGTAAAAGTCTTCCCAGGTGGATACATTCAAACACTCTGTAAAATATTGAAAGTTTAGCCATTACTCTGGAAAATATTAGAGGAAGTGCTTGATTTAACAGTGACGCAGTGATGCTTTCAGATAAAAGGGGTTGTCTGGTATTTTGGTAGACAGGTTTGCTTTCACTGAAATTCTCATTCACACAGGCAGAACAAGCAGCAACATTTTCAAAAAGTGGTCCCAACACTTGCCCTGTTTGGTGTGCATGGGATTTGAGGGGAAAGCACAAGGGTGCCAGTTACTGAAGGGAAGACTCTGGAAGGACATGGATTGAGTTGCTGTCTGTGCACCTAGCAGAATGCTGTGCTGTGCTGAAGTAGGAATGCAACACAGACATTTAAACAGCCAGTCCATGTCATGAGAATGAGCCTGAGAGGACATGTTTAGTTATTCCACAGCACGTGAAATAAGATTTGAAATCTGTTTGGAACTTCAGGGCACTGAATGGGAACAGCATAGAATTCTGTCTGTAGAGGACACAGAAACACTTTTCAAAAAAGTGAGAGGGGTAGAACCTGATCCTATTTTTCTTATTGTTTTAATTGAATGGAGTGTTAGCTCAATTATGTCTGTACTTCTGATCAAGAAACATGAAAATCTTTCAGTATTTTGTAAGCATGACATTTGTAAGCATGATGCATTTAACTTAATGACTAGAGTGAAAGTTTTGTTCTACTAGCTTTTACTTTTCTTTAGGGCTTGCAAGGATATAAAATTATATCATATATATATATATACTTTTTTGTCTAACCACAGCTCCAAACACTGCACTTAGGTAGCAGGCATCCCAAGATTCACTGCACATGCATGTTCAAAGCCTTCAGTCCTATCCTGAGACTAGAGAGGAATCAAAGTTTTTGTGCACCTGATGCATTCAGTGGCTGTAAACCCGGGGAATTAAACTCTTTTATGACTTCTTGGTGGCACCTTTTTTCAGCAGGAGGAAGAATGGCTGTCATTACTTTCAGGGTATTAAGATAGTTATTTCTGGAAGTAACTCCAGTATATTAAATGATATGAAACATAAGCCAGTCTCATTATATTTCAGGAGCAGCCAATTTATACAACAGCTAGAACAAGATCAAAGCCATTTTTTTTATCTCACCAAACAAATCACAAGATATGCACCTCATATGCTGGCTGCTGACACAACACTGCTTTTCAAACAGCAGTACAAGCAGAAAAAAATGTTACAATGCACATATTTTGGGAAAGTCTGTGCTCATATCACAGCACAGGCATGTTTGTTCACTGCATGCTGAATAAGTGGAAAGACCGACAAAGCCGCAGTGAAATGACAAATCTGCACTGGAGCATCACCACAGTCTGAGTACTTGGACAGTGTGAGGATATGACTGGTGATGCTCCCACAGTCCCTGCTCTAGAGCAGAGGATATCTGGGGCTGCAGATTTGGCAGTGCACTCCAATGCCAGTGATAAGGGAGTTATGAAAATTACATGTTTCGGCTTCTTAGTTTGGAATGCTCACATGGGACATTTTGGATACTTGTTTATGTTCTGCATGTTTCAAAAGCTAGTCTGCCATGTAAAACTTCTATTTCTCTCAAGAGCCTTGTTCAAAATGACAAGGAGACAATAAAGAAAAATTCAAGCCCAAGCAGTTGCAATTTCCTCTCTTTTAACAAGACCAAGAACTGTAGTTGTAGTTATTAATAAAACACATAACACTCTACAGAGCACTGTAATTTGCTTTTCTATGTGCAGTCCCTTTTCTTTTAGCAGGAGTGCCTGCAAAGGAGGGATATCATCAAGAGGTATAAAGGGTATAGAACTGATCCCAAATTTCCCAAACTAGACAAAATGTCAACCCCTAATTGCTTCACATTAATGCATTGAAAGACAGGTGGGTAAGATTATTGTCCTTATTGGCTGGGTGCAAAGTTGAACTGGAGGTTTACTACATTTCCCTTGAGGCACAGAGGGAGACAGAGGAATTCTTGTCTTACAGCTCCGTGCTGTTTTGTGAGCCCATTCTTAGCAAAAAAAAATAAGAAAGAAAAAGGAACTGCAATTAAATTTGTTTGAGTTGGCAAGCTCTTAAGTAACAAACTCTTGGTGAGGCAGGGAGGAGGCGGCTACAGAACCTTTGCCTCCTCTGCTGCAAAGAGAAAAGACTGAGTTTCATTAACAGCTACACCTACAACAATTCAAAAATAATTACCATGTAAAATTCATTCGTGTTAGAAGCAATTATTTAATAATCCTGGAAGAAAATTTGTGACTTAATTAGGAGTTTTGTCAGATAAAATAGTGAGTAAATATTTTAGCAGTGTGACCCTGCACATATATTCCATCTACTGAAATCTTTCTCAGTCATTTCTTAAACAGGTAGGGGTTATAGGGTAACTTAACATCTACTGCTCAAGTTCATATCTAGTCATTAGATGATAACATTGAAACCCAGCACAAACCTTTTGTATTGTCCCCACACCCATTTCTGCTTCTTCATTATCCAATTCCTTTAGTTGGGTTGGTCATGCCAATCCCATAGTGCCGGCAATACCAGGACATCCACTTCTCTCCTGCTGCAGTGGTTTCTGTTCCATGTGGACTCAACAAAGGAGAGAGGCTATTCTGGGAGAGCATGGGACATGTTGTCAACCAACCTAATTCAGAATTCATGGCATGGACATTATGAACATTTGAAGCCAAGATAAGGCACCAGTGAGGCTGAGAGGGTGGAGAAGTGACCACACAGAGAGGAAAAAATGTTGAGTGCAAACATATTCCATACTAAAATGCTTAGAATTTTTAAGAGGTGCATAACTACAGTATTTGAGCACTTAAATTGAAATATTGTATTTTATTAAAATCATATTTCCTCTCTTCTTTGGAATCACAGACTTTGAAAAAAATGGATTCTTTCATTATCAAATTGGTTTCATGTTATACCAAATTAACTTTCAGTGGTTTAATTACCCGTAATATATTCAGCTTAAAATAAAATGGCATCCATTTTTCCTAGCACAGCAAATCAAAAGTTCTCATAGGAATGGCCTGTTTAATGCAGAGAGAATTCATAATTTTCTAGTAGTGAAACCAGCTCTCCATGATAGTAATATGGAGAATAATTCTGGCAGTATGGGACCAGATTAAATGGACCAGATTAAATGCACCTGATTCTAGCAATTTCTGTGAAGCGCTGAAGATAGGAGACTATCCCCCTTCCTAATACTCCCACCACATGGGAGAATCATTCCCATCTATTTTCTTTCTTTCTGTTCACTGAATATTTAGGATGCCTATAGTGAATCTACTCCCCTTATTTCAGTTAATTGTAGAGGTTTGGTCGTCAAATCTTAACATGCTCAAGACAAAATTAAACTGTGAACTATGTCCCCACAGAATGCCTTTTCTGCCAGTTTTCCTTCAGAGAAGGAAAGGTTTAAAATCCTAATAGTAAAAGCCCTTCCCAGATTATGAAGGGGCAAAAAAAGCCCTAAACAATAAAAAAAAATCCCCCAGAAAGACTGAAATAGAAATTTTTCTGGGAACAGTTATTAAAAAAAAAATAAGAGATCAAGTAGGGCACCATGGATCCCTGAAAGTATTTTGTATGAAGAACTTAACACAGTGAGGAAGGCAAGCAGATATCACAAAGACCCTGACCTCGCAAGCCTCTTTCTGTCAATATCAGGAAGAGGACACTTACTTGTCATCTCAGAGTGTAAATGAAGAAGGAAGATATGGCAAAGTGATGTGCTTAAGTTCTCTGTTTGGAAACAAAACATTTTTGCAAAAGTCACAACTGACCTCAGGTTTACACAGAAGTATCTGAATTATTAGTGACTTCAAAATATTATGGTGCCGGAAAAGAGCCTGCTACTCAAATTGTAAACAGATAGTGTAAATAGAAATAAGAAGTGTTTTTCCTTTAAAATAAATCAAAATATTTTTAATGAAAACTGGAACTTAGTTCTCAATTGTGTCTTCTGCAGCTGTTCCTTAGATTCCCAGGATATTTTGCACATACATCCATGAAATAGTTTACTTATTTTGAATAGATCAGACAGTTACTGGTGTAAAATATACAGAGATGCTTATGGCTTCTTTCTCTCAATTAGTGTGGGTAAATTCAGTTCCAGTGACATAAAAATCTTCTCAGGTTTCTCCTGAGACAAGTGAGTTCATGTAGCAAGTAACACTGAGAAATTCCATTTTCATTTATTTACCCTTATGGTCCTTCATGGATCTCCTGATCTCCCTGATTCCTGTGCACTGCTTCACTGTATTCAGAGGGGAACCCATTAACATGCTCCATGTTTGATGTGGCTGACTTTCTTTCGTATTAATTCCTTGATGTGTCATACCATATGGCATGATAATAGTTATTAATATTCTCCAAGACACCAGATATTTGCATTCACTGTTTTCTATTATATTAAAAATAATATAATCCATTAATCTATTTTAAATATTAACATTATTAAAATAATGAAAATGTATATCCACTTCAAACTTTATTTATTTGGAAAAAAATAGTTTTGTGTTTCTTCTGCAGCTTGTTGAATGACTTCATCTACAGTGAAGCACCAAAATGCAGCCTTCATATTCCTCTCTGTAGAGACTGAAAAACAAAACAAAAGTCAGTCATTTCAACCACACTGAACAATCATGCTGAGCTCTACCAGGACAAAATAATTTTGTGGCTGTAGGAACTCTGAGCCAGACCAACAGTACATAGTTAGCTGCTCCCTGTGGAAAGCCGAAAGCTGTTCAAAAGTGCTGATTTCATTATGTCAGTGAAAACCGACTCCTCGCACTGAAAACTGCACAAACACCAGTAAGATGTCAAGGATTGCCCCAGTATACCATGGGCCATGGAACCACTCTCATATACCCATGACTCCCTTCCTGCTCCTCTCCATCGTACTCAACAGTTAAGCAGAGAAAGTGAAAATGACAGGAAAATATTTGGTGGTGCATTTCAACCCATTTGAATGGTAAATAAAGCTTATTGAAAACTTGCATTTCAAGCAGTTCTATGCCAAAGTAGGCACTAATTATTAAATATAGATTACATCTCTGATAGTCACCTGGAGCTGCGTAGGTATGACCCATTTATTTCCTGGGTTAAGTTCAAAAGTGAAGAGGTCTGTGATTAGAGGAAATCACAGAACATTAAAATCAAATTAAAAAAAAAAGCTAAAATATATTGAATCAATTAGTACCTTTTATTTTTTGCTACTGTCATGCAAGTAGTGGCCAAACACAAATGTCTGAAAGGGGACACATTTGGACACATGAGAAATAAAACTGATTCCCACATCTACTGCTCATAAATATATTCTCCAAAACTGCTTACATGAAAAGAGATTTTGATACCATGTGAAGGACAAGAGGCATCCTTTGTCATTATCAAGGACTTCTGAAAGAATTCCGTTTATTGCTCTACTGCTAAAAAATTTAAATTTTTGCACTTTATGCTTTTCATAAAGATCAAATTCAAGTCTGGTTGTATAAGGAAGAAAAATTGTATAAGTTCATTAGTAATCTTACTTTATATTCCTTTGGATGGCATAAAATCTTGCATCCTGCACATTTCAAATCTAAATGTTAATTGAGGTGCATTGAAAATATTCCATCAGAAATTAGTGAGTATAACGCACCATTTAAGCAATTCCAAAATTTTGTATTAGACCATTGTAAACCTCTTTGCAAGATAACAAGATAATTTAAATAGCTATCACTGAAGTAGATATAAATCATGGCTTGACTAATCATAAACAAGCATTATTATAAAAAAACCCCGTACTTTTTTGAAGTGAGTCTTCTAGTGCAGTGGGGTTTTGTCCCCAGAATCCTGCACTGGGAAAAGTGTGGTGGTTTTATCTTTAGTTCAGAGTTGAGCTGAATGTAAAGGTTCTCTTGATCATTCAGTTTTTAAAGGGGTTTATATTTTACAAATATTTTGTTCAGAGAAAGACCATGCCTTTTCTGAGTCACAACATCTGACACATTGTGTTTTAAAGGCATTTCACATTTATAAGGTTACCTTCCAAACAGAATCTTCAAATCTGTGTAGGTGAACTCCCCACCTGGAGAATTTTGTTTGCTTGTGTTTCTTGTTTTCCAGGAAAAAAAGCACGTATCTCTTCCCCTCACTTTTTTTTTTCTTTTTCTGATTTGTGACTTGGTCACTTGTTAACCACTGGTTTAAATAGCTCCTGCCCAGGATCTGCCATGTGTTTATGTCACTGTGAGTGTTGATGTGTGTGCGCACAGATAGGGGACAACGGAGGAGGACAACAGTGAGGAGATAAAACCAGGATATAACATTACAAAACATTTACAGTTAATGACTCAACAGAATTCCAGTTTCAAAAAACTGCTTCCACCAAGGGCTTAATTCTATTCTTTCTTTCTCCGATCTGTTTTAATAGTAGCTTTGTTTGGAGTCTATGCCTTCAGCACCTTCTGGTTTCAAGCCTTTCAGTTTTTCAAATCACAAGCAGACCTGGTAAAGCTGAGGTCCACAGAAACCTGAATTTAGGTTGTTTGGTTGGTTTCAGATTCCCATAAGTATTTTAGTATGATTTAGCATTTAAGTCTTTTCTGAGGAATGCTGTGATTTTGAAAGGGCATCAGCAAAACATTTTAGCAGTGAGATTTGTCTGTGAGAGATACGGCACACTCCTACTGTTTATCCTCTTGCCCGACATTTACCATTGTTGGACTGACCTGTGGCTGGCCACGGATGTGAGCCTACTTACAGACAGAATGAAGAGCAGAAAGATTGTCAAACCTACCCAAATCTTTGCTGCTCTGTTCCTCTGAAGCCTTTGAGGAGCAGACAGGTGTCCATTCCCATCCTCTGTATTCTGAAGACCAAGGGAGCAGAGGATTTTGGAGTTTCCTAGCATAAAAGCGAAACCCTCACATTGTTAAATACTTTATACAGAAAGAAATTCAACTCTAATATTTAATGTTGGTCAAAGTTGAGGCATTCCTTCAGCACTTCATCACTACTGAGACATGCATATTATTTTTATAGAGGAAGAACTATAAGAAAGGCAAACATAATTGGCTTCTCCTTCCTGTAACGTGATGGATTGTTATAAGCCCATGATTTACTCATGAGGTAGTATTTATTGCTTTCCCAGAAAAGAGGGTAATTTTAACTAATGGAATCATCTTATTTCTAAGAGTCTTATTTGTAAGAAAGGTGAACTAGTTAAGAAGCACACTCTTGCTATATTAGCAGCCCCCACGCCTTTGGCTGAGAATCACTAATTTGCACATCAATATTGACTTTGAAAGTCAGTTCACTACCAGATTTATTACAGGATGCAATCAAACTCTCATTCAGCTCCACATTTCACTTGTGACACGATATAATCCATTTTCTGTGTGTTAAAACAAGAGTAAGCTCTTTCTAGTGTTGAAATGTCAACTATGCAGCCTGACACATGTTTTGATTGAGTTCGGACGTCCTGTTGGGCCGCCTGAGAAACTTTTAAAGCAGTGCTTATGAAGAGCCTTTGGTACATTTATCTTTGCAATTGTTCCTTTGTTCTGCTTGCACAGCTAGCAAGTGATTTTTCCTAACCCCTTTCAGTACATAAAATATTACTAACCAAACATGTTTCTATGCAAATTTAAAAATAATATCCATAATTAGATAATAATCAAATTAAAACCTGGAAAGGATGTTCTACTTTATGTTCTATTAGACATCAGAAAGGAGCAGAACAGCAAGACAGACCAGAAAAAAAGATAGAACATAAAAGGGCTTGTGGAAAGTAACTGAATAGGGAGAGCTGAATATGAGATGAAACAACAAATTGTAATGAAATTGAAGGACAAAGATTTAAAAAAGTGTAAAAATGAAAAAGAAACACTGAATGGAGACTGGTATTGTTAAATATTAAATACTAAAAAAAAAGAATGTAGGGAAAAGTGGAATTTTCTGAGTTCTTTGCAGTTACTGTTTTAGCCACCTAATTTCCTAAAAAAAGAAGGAAAATAGAAGTAGGGGTGATTTTCTGGTTAAATCTTAACTCCTGATATGCCTTATTTTCTAAGAGTAATTTTTCATTACAAATTTTCACTTGTGTATTTACCTTATTCAGGATTAAGATACATTCAATTTTCATTTTCCTTTTTCACATAGAAACCATTCACTTATATGAGAATCAGCAACAGGAGTTCTATCATAACAAAAAACTCATAAAGGATTCAACAATCAGAACAACACAACTTTCTCCAACATGTAACAAAAGGCTTTGTACTAACTCAAAGGACATACATAAGGAATTTGCAGTAGAACCCCACATTCTAGGTGGCAGTATATAAAAATTGGGACAAAGTTTGGCTGGATCCTTTTCACAAGCCTGTTAGAGTCTCATTTAGTTTTTGGAAGGTCTTGGGAAGGTTAGCATCTACACTAGTTGGACTTCCCAAAACTCTTCTGTCTCCTCTTTGTATTCCTGCCGTGTCTTTACAATATTATAATGATTTCAAATAAATCCTCTGACTAAATACATACAAGCCTTGTGTGCTGCAGCAGATTAGACTGGTTTCTGTAGTCATTGAAACATTGATGCAACAGCCACCATTCCAAAGCAGAGCTAATGCTAAGCATGATCATCTCTGCCTGGTACAACGGTTGCATTGGTAGCTCTATGACCTAGGATGGTGTTTGATTATCATACACAAACTCTTGTCTTGTGACACAGAAGAAGAATTTCAGCTTCTTTCAAAATACAGTCCATTTATTGTATGTCTAAGCCCAGTGATTTTGATTCTCAGACAGACATCTATCCTCCTGCAAGAAGACAGAGTTTAGATTTTAAGCAAGTGTGTCACTGAGTCTGATAAAACGGACTGGAAGCTCAAATGTTTATGAGCAACAACTCTTATTTGCATGCTTGTATTAGCTTACTCCAAGGTACTCCAAGAAGGAAGATAAATTTGTAAATTTGTAATCCGTTCAATGGGTTCTTCCAGTAATTTCAATAAAGAATATTTTACCATTTATTTTTGCAATTGTAACAGGCAAGTGAATCAAAGAATCATAGAGTGGTTTGTGTTGGATGGGGCCTTAAAGATCATCCAGTTCCAACCCCTCTGCCATGACAGAGGCACCTTCCACTAGACCAGGTTGCTCAAAGCTAATCCGAACTGAACTATAGTAACAGCCTTTAATAAGCCTACAAGTGTCTTGAGTACTAAGGAGGAATGTCCTTAGGATCCTACAGCACAATACTGTGGTATCCAAAATGTTGTTCAGTGGAAGTGGCTATAAAAGAACGCCGCCACTTTTTCCTGTTTGCTTACAATTACACAGTGAAACAAACTTTTAGTTCTCTGTAGGTGTATTGACAGAACCTGTTTTGGAGTTAACAAAGCAGAATCCCCAGACATACTAGGATAAGAGTATTTGGTTGTATTTTAATAAATTAAGGGTTTGGTTTTACTTTTTAACTAGTCAAATAAGAGCAAAACTGGCAGCTTGGAAAAAATGCTAATGCATAACAAAATTTGGGCTGCATCCCATGTGACTAAATCCTATCTAATTAATGCTAGCATAAATTCTGAGACATTCTATGGAAATAAAATTACCTACACTTTCTTTCTCTGGCCTAATGGACTGCAACATTCAGTCCACATTGTTTAATGTAATAGAATTTACTTTTGATATGCAAAATATTTCAACTGCCAGGATTCTCATGCAAGAAGAAAGGAAGAACCTGAGCAGCTGCCAACATGAACTCTGAATGCAGCACATTTTCATCACATAGTCTCAACAAACACTTCTTGCATTAACTTTACTCTTCACTGAGAATAAATTTCTCTTGTTGTTTCATCAGATCAGAAGTATCAGTTCATTTGGAACAAGTAGAACAGTATTTACTGGGAAGATTGAACTATTTGTGTCATCATATATTATTTGCAAATATTACAAAAAAGACAGGGGAAAATATTTTGACTTTTAACAGTGACTGTCAATCTAATGAAGCATGATCTTACTTCATGAGCAGGCCATTTCTGCATGACACAAATTTTAATATTTGACATACAAAAATAACACAAGCTTAAAAGACCTGTCAATGGCAAAAATCTTTATTCAAGGCCACATATATGTGACAGAACTCATAATATTGTAATTCCTTCCCTACAAAATAATAAAAAATTCACAATCACTCAAAGATGTGCAAAGATGTCACTATACTATTTATAAAATTCACATAAACAAGACTTAAACCAAAAACATGAGCTCAAACCCTCAGACTTGTATATCTAGTCAGACTAACTTCTATGTTGGAAGGCCAAGCCTTTTATCATTTTATTCATGCAATGCTTTGTAATGAACTAATTTGTTAAAACATCTCATTGAATTCCTTGCTGATACACATTTGATGACACCCTCCTCTTGCTCTCACATAATTTCTAATACAGACTAGGAAAACAGATAAAACACCCACCCAAAATAAAGTAGGAAAACAAAAATTATTTCCTTCTCATTGTGTCCTGACATCCCCATCATCCACCCTTTACAGAAGTCCAGAGATGTACATGCTACTTTGCATCCCTTCCCTTGCTCCAGAATAACAACACAATACAATAATCAGAGCAGTGTTTCCAGCTGGAAAGGCCAGGGGTAAAGTTGTGAATTCCTTTCTCATGAAAAAGGCCTTCAGGAGCTCAAGGTTTCCAAGGGAGCTGGGGACTGACAGGGAAATTGCCTTCACAGAACCATTGCTTCTACAGCAGCCAAGGTAGGAGATAATGAGTAGACTAAGGATTTAGAAGTATGGAAGCTTGTTAGTGAAGGTAATAAAACTGCATGACTGCTTGGATAAATCACCTTCCATTATACTAAAAGTCTGGTTGACTCTACTAGGTGTTAATAAAGATGGATGACTACTTTCTGAGGCATCCTTAAAGGCTTTTTTTCCCCCCAAACATTCTGTTTAGGTCAATAAGATCTGAGCTTTTTCATTCTAATGCTATAGATAAGCTCTGTGTTATGTTCTTTTCTTGCAAATGCTATAGGTAAGATACCTGTGCAAACCTTGCAATGAAGACATTAAAATAAAACCTGACTGCCATGCAGCTCCACAACTCAGAGCAACAAAATGGGTTCTCATTAATGAGAATTTTCCATTTATAGGAAAAAGTGGAAACATTAAAGAAAGGGAGCTGATTAGATTTCATGATAGAGAAGAAGGTGAGAAAATTGATAACACCATGAGGCACTTATATACCCAATTAAAGAAATGAACGTCTTCTCAGATAACACTCTTCTGTTCATGTGAATTACGGGTAGTCTCTTCACATCTATTTTGCTGAAAATAAATTGATTTTGTGGGGCTTGACAGTCTATGAATTTACTATAAACAAGGATCACTACCACTCTGATTATTTTGCTGCACATTAACTGTGAGAACTAAACTTGCGGCGAGTAAGATGCTCTAGCAAGAGCTCAAAATAGATGCATATGCAAAATACATAGTTTCAGATATGCCGAATGAGTAATTGTAGATGTAGAGGTAACCACACAGAAAAACAATTTTTTTCACAAAGAAATAGAAAGGAATAACTTTTTTTAAAAAACTGATTTTTATCTATCTCTACTTACCTTATGAGCACAGCGTGTCTTATTTCATTGCAAGTCTGATCTATCATGTCATTAGAGTATCTAGTTATAATCTAGTGCAGCAGCAAGCACAAACTAGGCCTAGTTAGCATATCTATTAGTTTAAGCCCATGAAATTTAACTGTTTTGTTTCTATACTTAGTAGAAGTAAACAACAATATGTCTTTTTCTAAGCTACAGGAAAGTTTTGGCGAGCTCAAGGAAGTAAAGGGATAAACAACCCACTGATCATCAAGAAATGCAAGTGTCCAGAGCTCTACAGACTCAGTGGCAAATAAGAAAATATCCATTCAGTATGCACAGCCTAAGCATCATCAGGTATTCTCTACCCAGTCCTAAAACTAAGGACACAAAAGAATACTGGAATTAGTGAGAGTTTATGAAAATTGTCATGCAGGGATAGCCCATGACCCTTCACCAGGACCTGAGAACATCTCTCCAACCTCAGGGAACTCAGGGAGTGGAAAGGAGCCCATAGCCCTCTGTCAGAACTGTGTGTAAAAAGCAAGAAGCCACCATGATGGCCCATCCAACCTTCCTCTGGGTCTGTGTCATCTCTTTAATGGAATGAGGAAGTTGTGTAATTCATAAAATTCTATGTATATATGATTAAACTACTTTAGTAATCAAATCCACTTAATTCTACATGGACATTTGTTCTTTAACATTGACACCAAGATACATCAGACAACATAAAATACTTGACAAGTCCCACTCTTTTAATAAACAAATACAATGTTTATATGGGTGAGAAAAGTGTAGCCCTCTTCTAAACAAGCAAGACAGTGGAAGTAACAGTGGCTAAAATTTATCTGTTGTCACTGTACCTCTTCCTGGCTGATTATATGCAGGGACAAATTTAGATGAAAAATTTGAGTATCTTTTAAGACAAGTACTTGTGCTGGTTTAGGGGTAAACTGGCAGGAGAAATGGACCCACCACAAGAGAGATTATAAGTCAGAGTTACAATTTAATGAGAGATATTACAATAAATACACTGACACAGAGAGAAAACTGCTTTCAACTCACCAAAACCCAGCAGTATAACCCAGTGTCCCAGGGCACAAGACCAAAGGGGTTTGTTAGCCCTTGTGCTGAGACCCATGTGGTTCCCCCGAGTCCAAAGCAAAAAGAAATGAAGAACCTGTTGGTGCAGATGATGGCTGTGGTCTGGTCAGGAGCGATGGTCGTAGTCTGGTCGAGAGTGGTAGTTTCCTCCTGTCAAGGTCCTGCTTCTCCTCTGGATCCCATGAAGAGGTGCTCAAGGTCTTTTGAGCCCTATTTATGTACCCTCAGGGAGCACCCAGTCCCTCCCCCAGGGCAGGGACTCACACAGTGGGTGATTAACTCTGTGAGTCATGGGGTATTGTTGAACTGTTGATAGCCCATTAGCAGCCACATCCCCTCAGGCCGGGTGTGAAGGTGCTAATGACTGCCTGGGCAGCTGCTGCAAATGGTCCATTGTTCTGGGGAAATGAATAGAGGGGGGTAGAATACATAGCTTTGATCACCCCCACACAGTGATAACTGGTCCCTCCTGCTGAAACTAGGACAGTACTATTTTATCGTGCTCTAATAGACACCTCATCTATAGAAGAAAATGATTTGGCAAGCTGTCTTCATAATAACCTTTGTAAAATTATGTTAGCGTGGATTGCTGTAATTCAGAACAGATAGACTCAAAAAAAAGTTTTCTGTGTCACATTTTGGGGCTTCTTACAGTATATTTGATGGTCTTTTAAGGAATATTTCAGTACACATTAATTCTAAATAACACAAAGAAGTCCACCATTTTTTATGTATAATCTAGTACTAACATCCCCATGTTCTAGCAAGAGCAGGCAGATGCAGCAAGTACCTCCGCTGACAGGTGTGCAAATTTCAGGATATATCCAGAATTCCCCAGGCTTACAAGAGACTGAGGTCAATATGAGTTTTACAGGTGTTTAGTCTGAATTAGGAGTATCAAGCTCTCAGTATAGTTAGATGGATATTATAGTGAAAGAAAATCACATGTGGCCTCAAGTTAATGAACATGTAATGTAATCCTAGTCTGATAGATAATTTTTATATTATTCTGGAAATGATAGTGTGCCAGCATGTCAGCCATCCCAAAAAAAAAAAAGGAAAAGAAAAAAACAGCATATTAGTAGTAGATGCACTCATGCTCTAAACCAGGATACAGGTGTGGAAGAAAGAAGTAGTTTTGGGATTGATGCCAAGATGCCAGATGAAGACAGCTGGGCACCATGTACATGCTCTGTTCTTAGAGAAGAGCTCACTGGTTTTGGAGCCTCTCTTGGTGGCTGCCTCTTCCACAGTGCAAAAAACCATTAGTGGGTACTTCTTTTATGAAATACACAAGATCAATTTAAAAATTGAGGTTCCTGATTTTACTAGCCATCGCAAAAGTACAGAGCTGGGACGTTTCCCTGTGCTAAGGGGATTACAGTTAAAAAATAGATCAAATAAAGATTACCGTATCCTTCTTACGTAAGAAGGTAGAGTAGTTCAAGTCACATGGGTGAGTTCTTCCAGTTACGAAAAAAAGGGAAATAGAAGAGAACATATTTAACCCTAGATGCCTTGAATATTGCACTCATCATTTGTATTGCTGATATTGTTCATGATCCTTGTGGAGTTTGCACACTCATGAGCCTTCCTCTCACCCCAATGTCCTCAATTCCAGGGACTCACAACTCAATTTTATGAAGAAATCTGCAGAAAATCTCGTGTTGAAAAGAAACCACTGAAAACTTAAAAAGTCTCTACTACTCTCCAGATGTATTTTTCATAGGCTGCCCAGTCAGACATATTTGCATATGTGTGTGTTTTAAAAATAAAAAGCATATGAGTCATCATGTGGCATTTCTGCAAGAAACTTACACCAGCAGAAGGTAGGTCAAGGATAAGAACTGCAAAGAAGAAATAGATTGAAAGCAAAACTAAAGTATTTGTTGCAAAGTTACAGCCATAGCTTTGAGGGACCCTATGGATGCGGGAGCCTCTGGAAGAGCACAACATCAGGGGCTAAGGTCCGTATATGGGACCGTACAGAAAGCCAAGGTTAACCATGAGACATTCCTCAGGGTAATTATGAAGAGTTTTTCCTTCAGCTGCATGCAGGAAAAACTAAGTGGAGGGACCTTCCCAACAGGAAAAGAAAGTACTACAGAACAGATCATCCATAAAAACATGCCCAGCCTTTACAGGGCAGATGCCACCTAAACCCTCAGAAAAACAGTAAAGGTAAATCTTCAGCAGAGTTCAGGAAAATAAATACACTAGGTAGTCAAGAATTTTACCTGTGTAAAGCCAAAGGTCTGACAAAAGACTGCTTTGCAAGAAAAGAAACCCCTTCCTCTCTTTGGCCAATGCTGCCTGGGTTAGAAGAGAATGAAGCGAAAAGGACATTCAGGCTGCAGCAAACTCACATCAGCAGTGAAGACACCAACGTGTTATCATCTAATTCAGCAGGGATCAATTTATCCAACTTACTTGTTGATGATAAAGAATTTGGAAGCTGTGGCCTCTAAAATACAGAGTTATGATGCTGTCACTGTGGCGAAGTAAACATTTAAATCTCTGAATGCTAAAGAGAAAGTGACATAGCAGTGTGCTGGTTTTAATGTGTGACATCCAGCAGCATGAACGGCACTGTGGTGTGCACATGGCCACAATATTATTGTGGTCAGAAGTGGAGAAGCTACAGGGTGGTGAGCCAGTGTCTTGGCCTGACTGGATTGCTAAGAAAAAAGAGGAATGAAGTAAAGGCGGAGTAAGAGGTATCATGTTCAAATACCAGGACTGTTTGTTTGACCAGACTGACACTCTCAGCACCAGTGTGGGAAAAGAAAATGACAATGTGGGGAACACTGGGTCTCAGGAAGGTGAGACTCCTCTTCCCTTGGGAGGCCAGCAGCCTTGAAGTGAAAATGGTCTACTCCTGCTATCAAAGCAAATCTCTGGAGATGGGAGAAGGGCAGCAGAATGCAAAAGGCTCTGTGCCCTGACTGCAGAAGGGAGGATTTTATTAAGGCTGTTAGTAATCTGTAAAAGAAATACAATGATGCAGAGAGTAGTCTTTCAATTCCGAAAAAAGGAAGAAAATCTGACTCTTTAGAGAATGTGGATCCATCTGATCCGGCACTACTAAAGTGGGAATTTTGAAGGAACTTTTCTTCTGCAGACTGGCTAGTGTGTTTAGTGTTTTTTTAGAGTGAAGAAAAACAAAGACACACCCCACCTGACTAAGGTGGACATGGGCTGAAGAAATTTCCAGTACAGACAATATCAAGAAGTTATAAGGGAGTTTCCCTAATGCACACTTCAATGTAAAATGTTTCCTGCAACTTGTGAGCAATATAGTTCTAACACTTCTTCCACCAGTGTGTAAGCCCAATTTAGAGAAGATACAGCTGTAGTGCTGTGAATTATGTTGTGCTTATCCGCTTGAATGAACAGCAACAGCCCTCAAACACAACTTGCATTTGACATGGCAAAAAAGCGAATAAACTATACACCCCTTAGGAACATCATTACTGATTGTAACCAACACATAAGAAACAACATGTGCCCACTACCCAGTTTGTCATAAGGAACATGGAGAAGAAACACAGGCCAAAAAAGGCCAAATTGCATTAGGAAAATGCAGTTTGCTCTGTGGCTGCCTGCAAAATAAATGTGAGGAAAGTTATCCTGGGGAGTAGTAGTAGTCTCTTATCTTTGCAGAAGCATAGGAACTTACTCATTGCATTGCTGATGGTGTGTTTGTGCTGTCTCCATCACCACCAGCTATCCACAGAGCCAGGAGCTTCCAGCTCTTCATGTCTTCCTAAGAGCTGTTCTTTCAAAATGTGGTACAGAAACTAAACAAGCAGACAAGAGACTTTTAAATTAAGTGGCAGAACATTTTCCATTTTCTGGAGGAAAGTCTAGAAAAAATCCTGGATCTGAACACTGATGGCATTCCTGTGCTAATTTACACTTGAATTTAGTGTCTGACAGTCAGTCTAAAAAAAAAGAGCGAGAAGAATCTTGAGTGTCTGAGCTCATGCTGCCTGTACATTTGCATAGTATATTCACTGCACACTTAGAGATAACAGAAACCAAATCTGTTTTTTGTCTGGAGTCAAAATGAGTTATAGACTGATAGGAAGACAGCATTTTTAAAGAAAAGAAAGTGCACGATCATGTTATTCACAGATTACAAAGGGTTGCACACAGTATCTGTAGAGCAACAGAACAAGTGTTTACAGTTCAGGATTTTGCACCAGACTCTCCAGACTGATAGTGTGGGGGCTCAGTGATATGTGTGTACCAGCAGGGGGTGGTTGTACTGGTCTAGTTTACCTCCAGGTACTACACAGCTGCTGCAGATACGTAGTCATGAATTGCTAGGCAGCAAGGAAGAGCAAAGCAGTTTTGCCCAAGCAGAAATTGATAGTACTATTAAACCAGAATCTGATGCAAAGCACCTTCCCACTCTCAGTAGTTTTTAAACAGGCATATTTAGGATAGATCAAATGCTGTGCAAAGGAACCTCTGTCATCCAGAATGTTCAGATGGGTCTGTCTAGAGAGAACCATAATATAAATAACCTTGTAAGCTGCTTTCTGCCCTGCAGGCTACATCCCTGCAGGGTAGGTCTTTGCTCCAGGCTTGCTTTCAGCCAATTCAGTAGCTTACTGACTTGCAGCAAATTCTGTACTCTCCCCTGTTCATCTTTGAAAACTTTTCTCTCCATCACTTCAGAGACCTTGCTGTCTGCTTGATTAAGTGTGCCAGTTACTGGGACAGCATGGCAGCATCCAATTTCTTTTCACTCAACCTCAGAAAGTCTTCTCTTCCCAGCCAGATGCTATCCTCCTGTAGAAGGCTTCTGAGTGGCCTTTATTGAAGGAACACACCAAGCAACTGAGAAAACATCATCCAGACTGTCACTGTTCATCACAAATAATTTTAGAAACCTGACTGAGAACGAAAGGGAAGAAAAGTTTTCCAAGAAATGCCATTTGGATGGGAAACTTTGTGCAAAAATTGTGAATCACAAGCATGAAGACTGTAAATGAATAAGGGAAGAGTATTGATTTAACCAAGTAATTATCCAACAAATTTTTATATTACTTGTCCACTGAAATTGCAGAGCATAACTCAAGGCAGCTCAGTTATTATTCCAGGATCCTGAGGCATATCACAATTTCACCCCAAATTAAAAAAAAAATCAAAAAAAATATCAAAGTTTTAAGGCATACCTTCATTTTACGGACTCCAGACCAGACACCTCTGAGTTTGGGCCATTGTGAAGAAGGCAGCACGAAAGTTATGATGCCAGGAGAAAGAAAGAAGATTGGGTGGTCAAGTGCTCCTCCCAAAATTCTCACATCCTTCATCCATTCACATACAAGCAGTCCTTGGAAGAGGGAGACGAAGCTGAAGTCACCATTCTAATCTCCAGACTAGGGAGTCCTGTTCCTTCATACTGGTTTTAGTGGGGATAGAGTTAATTTTCTTTACGCTAACTTTTATGGCGCTATGTTTTTTATTTATGATCAAAACAGTGTTGATAACACACTGATGCTTTAGCTGTTGCTGAGCAGCTCCTGCACAGCATCAAGGCATTTTCTTCTTCTCAGACTGCCCTGAAAATGAGCAGGCTGGGATTGCACAAGAAATTAGGAGAGGACACTGAGACAACAGCTGACCCCAACTGGCCAAAGGGATATCTGATATTGTATGACCTTGTGTTCAGAAATAAAAGTTGTCCAGAAGAAGAAGGAAGGGAGACATCTGGAGTTACGGCATTTGTCTTCCCAAGTCACTGTTATGTATGACGGAATTCTACTTTTCTGCCAATTTTTCTGGCTGCAAAGGAAAGTAGTGAATTAATTTCATATTTAGCTTTGCTTATGTGTGCAGTTTTGCTTTACGTATTAAACCATCTACCTCAACCCATTAGTTTCTCACATTTGCCCTTCTGATTCTCTTTTCCATTGAGCAGCTGTGTGGGGCTTAGCTGTCTACTGGGGTTAAACTTAAACATCCTTCAAGCTTGTTTATCATTAGGGCCCAGAATTTTCCCAGTAATGGCAAGCAGAGAGTACCTGACTTTTCTAGCCTTCTTAGTAGTCTGCTGTCTTGGGAAGACAGGCTGCCTATATTGATAATCTCATGCTCAGGAAAATATAAGTCTGCTTTCTTGGAAAAGGCTTCAAGCTCAAGGCTGTGATATGAAAGCTGAATTTGTGCTGCCATTGTCTGCTTATTTATTCTAAAAGAATACACAGTTGATTGTTGAATCAAACATACCAAGGTAGTTTCTGGGGACAAATCTCTGTAGTCTTTAATAGGAGATGCAATATTACACTGCAACAAATGCCCTAAGCCACAGAGTTGGAGCCCATTTCTGATCCAGCACTTAACAGAAAGGGCTGGAGCCATCAACTTCCTGTGGCTTCCCTATGCGTGTCATTTTCTTTTCAGCTTGAAGCAGAGTTGGTACTTAAATAGTAGTTGAATACCAAAGTGCCTGTGTAGACTGCACTCTCTCTGTCACTTTAACACGTGTAAATCATATCCCAAGTTCTGGCAACTATTTTTTATGATCAAATTGTTATGAGTATCCAATAAAATATATCAGTGTTTACGTTTGGTATCCTATAAAATATTTTCTATATAATCCAAATAAAATCGAGTCAATTAATAAACAGTATTATTCCTATCAGTGGTAAGACATATACACATGAATGTGGACAAATACGGGAGAAAACTAACCTTATCCATTCCTTTTCATGGAAGATAGTGCACTTGAAACCTTATGATCGAAAAGGATTAAGTAAAACCAAGTATCCATACAACCACCCCAAAATTATTCTTCTCAGTTAAAACTAATAAATGTTTAATTCAGAGTGGGAAAGGAAAACTAACTTCAAATTACAAAAAGAAGAAACTCCAGTTCTAAAAAGCCGTAAGTAATCTAAGTACCTTGTGTCACTCTGTTCATTCATTAGATTAAAACTAATGACAGGGTTCAGTCTTGGGGCAGTGAACTGTAAAACACCACGGAGTTAAAGCTGATGTACTTCGTGGCACTGTTCTTGCTTTCCATGTCAGTGTTCCCCAGGCAGGATTGCTTCTCTGCCCTCAACACAGGAAAGGTGCAGCCATGGATCCTTGTGGGTCACTCTGTGTTTAGGAGTTTCTCAGTGTTTGGGAAGACACCTTGTCATGTCCCCTCGAGGTGCTGCCTCCAGAGGATTCACTGGGCCACAGCAGGAATGCAAATCATGTTACACAGAGGTCGTGGCACTGGTCTTGGAACAACAAAGTTCTGTGCATGAGGGGAGCTGTCACTCAGCTACTGACTGAGCAAGTGGGTCTCCTGACCAGTGTATATCTTTCCAAAAATAAGCATACATACACACACACACACATAATATACATATATATGCATTGTATGGTCAAAAAACATAAATACACACACTTGCCATATGTATATGTATATCACTATTCATTTCAGAAATGACAGACTCTGAAGCCACAGATGGTGTTATGCTCTGCATATGGATGTGACAAAGTGGGAATGGGAGGAGAACATCATATGGACATTTGAGAAGTTACCCATCTGATTTTCTGTGATGAATAATATAGTATTTATAAAGTATCAAAAATGGGTGGAAGGAATTGGAAAACAATGACCTTAGACTGTCTTACTATATATGGCCATGGGGTGTCTAGACTTTACAAGCAATCAGTAGTTGTGGTGATAAAGAAGTGAGTCATTTTTTTAATTGTAATCTTGTTAGACAAGTTCATTATACTGCACAGAATAGCTCTTTGACCAGTTCTTTCTTGGGAGCCATTTCTGGTATAATTAAAGACTTTGCCTCTCCTCCTCTCCCCCAGCCAGGAGTTTCTCCCTCTTGCCTCCAGCAGTGGGTTTTTCATTTAACGCTCCAGTGCCTCACCAATAATAATAAAAAAAAAATCAAATCACCCAGACCACTGAATTGGCAATGATTTTTTTTTTCTCTGGGGTGTGACTTTCAAGCTGTTAAATGAATTTACAAAATAAATTCAAGTTTTCTTCTCTCTTTCAGGTTTACAGTTTCAAATTACATAGTTAAAATTGCTGCAAAATCAGGTTGTTATGTGGTGTATTCTGGTCAGAGGTCACAAGTCACTACAACCAAATAGGGCCCACCAGGGTAGTTTAGTTTGTACCTAAGTATGTGAACATTCCCACATATTGCAATGGGATTCAGGCAAATCACAGGTGCTTGGGTGAACAGGGGTGGAGTCAAGTACATACCTAAAACTGAGTTAGCACTTCATCTTTCCTACAAGTCCAGGATGAAAATGCGTGCTTTTGATGCCTGTGTTGTTCCAGAGATATTCCACTGACTGAGAGCTTTCCACTGCAGTTTTACTAGTTCTATTTATTCATGACTTTAGCGGAGTTTTTTAGGCTTAGCTCTACAGAAAGTTAATTTGCCTGACAGATCATAAAAATGCTTCTGATATGCAAAATCCTCGTTCTCTAAATCACTAATGCTAATGCAATTTACCACAAGTCAGTGGTTTTTCATTTACTTTGCAAAATGTACTTTTGATCTGTGTAAATTTCACTACGGTCAAACATCCATACTGGGAACTCATCAGTACCTTTTCTAGCAATAACATTAGAAAGCCATGTCTAGAGAGACTAATAAGCTGCCTCATTAGATGAGGACACTTCACCTCAGAGTCAAGAGCATCAGCATAGGAACAAGGAAGAAGCTGTTGTTGTTACTGGTGTCAGGCAGGTCTAACATGTAAATAAAGTCCATTCTTTCACACTATCAGCCCAATGTCTTTTTAAACACTGTATTTATTTGAGGCAAAAACTGGCAAGGAGGATTTTTCTATTTTTCCTTGTGAGACATTTCCAATCTTGGTGTCATCATCTACAAAATTCATATTTCACACATGACAAGATTCGTATAAAAATGTCATGTAGTAGTGCTTGTCATAAACCAAACCCAGACTACATTTAGAGAAAAATATATACAGAGAACAAGGATTTAGGATTAAGTGGAGCTGAAAGCTAGATGAGAGGTACTACTTCAAACTGAACTAGAAGTAACTGTGGTTTAATTTTTATTTAGTTAAGTTTATCCAATTTCAAAGGTATTGAAAGCCATGAATTTAATCAGTAAGTAAGATAAAAAAAATTAGCAAGTGAATCTGTTTTCTAAAACAAGCAATATAAAATTAACCAAACAAAAGACCAGATATGCAGTCGATAAAGACAATGCTTGAATGGAGTCTCCATCGGTGCTAAGTTGTCTAAATTATGTTCAAAGAAGAATGAAACTATAAGTGGATTTTAGCTTTATCTAGGAATGAATATTATTTAGTGTTGCTTAGATTTCTAGATCACTACTATTTTTATGTGGATATATTAGAGTTATCATCCCTGTCTCACAGAAGATAACTTTGAGTGCCAAACATTATAAAAACATTTTCCAAATTGGACAGCTTGGTAGGGGACCAAGAACTTCAGTTCTCAGAAATGCTGGATTTTACTTGCACAATGTCTCTGCAACTGATGAGAACTCAGTACACAGTAGAGATAATCCTATTAAAAAAAAACAAAAAAAAACCCAAAAAACCAAAACCAAAAGCAAAACAACAACTTTACACTGCAACACTGAAGTAATTTAGACTAGAAACCATTTTTAAAATCCCAAACACTACCTAAAATCATCCAATGAGCCACAAATAATCCCAATGCACCGGGAAAAATCAAGACAGAAAGAGAATGAATGGAAAAAGGTTGAATTTTTAACTGAAATCAATGCTTGAGAAAAACACAATCCAATAGCCAAAGGGTCATGAGCTAAGTACACAAAAATTTACAGACTAGTTACAATAATTGTGCCAAAATCAGCAAAAGCAAAGAAATTACATAATAAAACAAACACAACTAAAGAAGATACACATTTTAAAGGCCATATCTATCATCACTTTCTCCTCTTTGCTTTATGATCTGTCCCTAATGTTCCTCATTTACTCTCTCTCAAGAAAAAAACAAATCATACCCAAAAAATCCCAACAAAACTTCCTTCTTTGGTGTTGTTAGCCTTCCGGGGAAAAAATTACAATTCTTTGTACCTATGAAGTCTTTTCCAGATGATGTTACCTACTGCAAAATAAACACAAAGGAAAAACATTAGGGCAGTTTTGCTCCAGCCATGTCTCACCCCTGGCATGTCTACAATTCTTAGAGAGGGAGAATTCTAAGAGCTTTGTAAAATGAAAAAGATTTGCGCAGAAAAGCATTTATTTACTTTGACGTTGCTAAGAAGCAGCCTTTGTGCTCCACACAACGTAAAATTCAGACAGAGTTTCTTTGCTCATCTTACCCAAATTCAGGATTGGAACAAGATTTCTTTGTACACCGCACAAGGTGACATCGCAAATTGTGTTACTCTGTGACAATGAGACTCACTACCTACACTGATTCCTACAAACACATTTCCCATCTATCCATGGGATGTACTGCAGGGATTGTAGTCTGCAACTGAATGGTGAGGATGTTCTCGAAACCATGTCAAGTCATTCAAGTACAGTTCATTATCACACAGCAGGACCACATGCCATGACACAGATTTTTATTCCCACTGTGATTTTAAATGCCTCCTTACAAATAAGCTTCTCAGAGGATTAATAGTTAGATTTTTCTTCTATATGGAACAAGTTAAATGAGGCAGCCTCAAAAGTCCCTGAAAGGCTTGAGCTCTGACACTCAGTTGTCAGGCAGGACAAGGAAAATCATGGCATTTCCAAACTACCAGCATGGCTTACAGTAAGAAACACTGTTCCTTGAAATATAAATAGAAAGACCAAGAAATCAATGACCATGGAGGTGCTCCAGTCCCCTATTCCCTGTTGGGTTTTAGTGATGATGCTTGTTTGCCCTTGCCTGGGTGACAGTTCCCCAGTTCTGCTGATAGAAGGTTAAACCAAAGCGGACTACTCAGTTCTGTAAGGTTCAGAATGCTCATCCAGGAAAGCTCTAAAGCATTTTTCATGTTAATATATCCAGTGAAATCGGCTTTGAGAAATTAAATACCCCTTGTTAAACGAAATTTTGACATCAGGGTGTGTTCAGCTACTTAAAGCATCTCTATCTCCTTTTGAGCTAGTATTCTTACCTTTCCTTTGGGAAGACAACTGTTTCTAAGTACTGTTTGGTTTGCTTCATTTGTTCTATATACAGTTACTTGGTCAGATCACATCACCACAGACAACATACTCATTATTTTATACTTCAGTTCACATATAAATAAAATATATATTCATGCAGATACTTGTACACTTAAGAGTGCTCAGCTAAGACTGAAGTTTTGTGCACTCTGGTATCAAAACTAATGCTGGATCTCTATGGAGATTCCCGACTTATGGCCTTTCCAGAATAGAATTTATTAGGCATGTGCCTTCTACTCTAATAATTATATTTTCAAAGCTGTCTGGGTAAAGCTCACCAACACAACAGGTGATTTGAGAAATGCTGTGGGATAAGTTTGTTAGTGCTGTTAATTTATAGCAAGGAAAGCATATGTGAAAGTCAAAAGCTCATTACCATCAGCTCCTTGCCAGTTTTTCCCAGATGCCCTAGTCCACATACAAGAAGTGAGGTCAGGCAAATTCTAATTTATTTGAAGGTGTCTAGTTCCATGGCAGTATATGGAAAGACAATACCTTGTGGCCCAACACACTGACCTCGAGTAAAAAGGGCACCTGTGAAGATGAAGATATATATTTATATATAAACATTTCTGTGCCTATGCACATGCAAATGCCTGATTTAAGAGAAATAGAAGTAATGACCTTTCTTAATTATACTCTTTCTTTCACAAGCAATTCAATCAATCAATCAACCTATCTTGTCAGTCTATATCTGTCTACATAAGGGGGGAGATGGACACAGAATTAAGCAAACTAGGAATACACAATTTAACAGCTGTGGCACTGCAAAACCACATGTACTCTATGCATGAAAAGAAAACAAGGAGAGCATTAGCTAAAGCAAGCAATCTCAGCCTTTTTACTGTGAGTCTTAATTTAGAAAATCTACTCAGGAAGAATAATTGTTCCCATTCGTTATTTTGCTTGGATGACTTTTACAGAACTGTTTTCCCATCAATTGGCAGATTCAGTGGAAGAAACAAATTACCCTATTATTAAAGCATATTTCCAGCAAACAATGGATATTCCACAGAAGCTCTGCTTATCTGGCCATTTTTTGTAACAACTTCTAAGAAAATTATGCCTTCATATCAATATTCCTTTGTCTAACTCGTGTTTAATGACAGTGTAGATCTCTAAGAGAACATGGTCCTGCTTGCTCTACATGTACCCCACTAGGCTGTGTTCCAGGTCAGGGCAGCCTCATTGACTCAAACTTGTGACATTTTCGGCAGGTTTCCTGTGTTGTTCACAGTTTCTGTGCAGCTTCATTTCAGCCTCTCTCACTTCTTCTGCCAGGGTTATTTTCTATCAGCATTCCTATTACAAGCTGCCCCTGTTTTTACAGGTGGCCACATAAGAATGTTTGAAAGTTTTTTCTGGGCTAATATTTTGCTACTTTTCCCTATTAATGAGAGTTGGATTTCTATTTCACTTCAGTATTTAATTAGTTTATAAGAGAAGTTATCTTGGGAATTGACCTGAGTATACTTTTCAAAGTCAGGTATTTAGAATTAAATTCATCTTGCCCATTTTTTGGCATGTGTGAATTAGTTAAGCTACTCTAAGTTACTCATATACAATCCCTACACATTTAGTGAAAAAAATATAAATTGCCTTTTGGACTTGCAGTTTTTTCTTCCACTGGTGGTAGAAGTAGCCAAGATTAAAAGAAACCATGAACATCTGAATGGAGGACTTTAAAAAATAGGGAGTTAAAATCCAAACATTTATTTGTTCATCATGTTTTCCTTCCAAAATTATATACATTTCATTAAACTTTAAATGGGGGTTTTGAAGCGTAGGTTGCAGCACAATCTTTATTCCTGTAATTTAAAATTAAAAAGGTTTAACAGATCGATAACCAATGGATTAATGAGTCACTGATAATAATAACAGTGATTTACATCAACAGCCCCTATTATCAAGAGCAGTCACAGAGTACTAGGGAAGCAGAGTAACAAACATTTCTGCTTAAGTGGTGTCAGAAGCCAACATGCCTCAGAATAAGGATAGAAAATAATGACCATTAAAACAAATGGTCATTTATTTGACCATTAACAAATGGTCATTTATTCGTTGCCACACAATTGTGTAGAAGGCAAAGGAGGTTAATTTTAAGGATGTGAAAACAGCACTCTGACTTCTCTGAGCATGGCTTTCTCCATCAGAAACCAGGCACATGAGCTTTGCTGTTTACCCCAAATGCCATCAATTTTTTTTAGTGTGTTTGGCCACAGCATGCTCCTTAATTGAAAGGCCCTCAAGTGGGAGATGCTACACCACTAGTCAGTGAAGGCTTGCTTCCACAAGCATCACTCCTAGGTTATGCCAGGCCTCATGAACTGAAAAGTAAGGCTTGCAGTCTTCAGGGGTGCTTAATACTGCCAGCAAATACAGCCTCCACATAATGGTTTGAATGCCAAGAATTCTTTAAGTTACCAACCAGAAACAGCAAAGAAAATGAAACAGTGTCATGCATTTGAATTTTCTGTTGCCTTACCATCTGATCAATTTTGGGTCACCTGAGCAGATCAGGAGCTTTCCTCTCTATCTGTGAAATTGGAAGTCTCCCTGGTATATTTTCCACCTTTATGCTTTGCGGACCATTTTTTCATAACTACATCTACCAATAAACTACACTCTTGCTATGAAAGCACAATGCTGTCATTCTCCATGCCTGTATCTCTTTCTGTTCTGTGAAGGTAAGCTGCCTAATCTTTTGGAACCAGTGTACGTAACTAACCTCCTGATTCTGCTTTTTGGTAAACCTCCCAGTTCCAGCTCTCCTCAGCTGTGGTCTCAGCACTGCTGTAGTTTTGTGCCCACTTTACCACTTGAACAGAAACTGTGAAGATTTACAGCTTTCCTTTGCACTAACGTGGGAGTGACACAACACAGCCCCAGCTGCAGGCAGCCAACTACTGGAACCCCTTTGAACTCTGTAGCACAGCAATTTAGGGAACTCAAGTGGTATTCTTAGGATTCATATCCTTCACACACAAATAGACATTAGTCATTGCTGATCGTTATAATTGTGAATGCATCCAGCACAGTCAAGATGCTAAGTTTGGTAACAAGTTATGATGAGAAAGGTAATCAGCTACCTTGAGTGGAAAACATGGATAGTAAGGTTAGTATGGTAGGGACGTGCATGTCTTATGTCCTCTGATAGTCATTGAACTTAAACAGCAGCAATCTTTAAACTGTACTTTGCTTTTAAATGGCTTAGGGACAAAGAAACATTCCCCTACATTTTGTTTCCCCAATTACACTGGAAACATGAAATACTCTTGTTCCAAGTTTTACACGGAATAAAAAATCCAAGTCCACATCCACAAAGCAAAGACACAAGAAAAAGAGACAAACACAATACAGAGAACAAGAAAAAAAATGTCCTGAAATGTGTAAACATTCACATAAGTTTGATTTTGGAAAAAATGAAAGTAAATAAGCAAAATATTTGCTAGGAAAGCTTCCAAGCCATTTTTTTTTCTCCCAGAAACAGCACGACTTGCAAACCTTCACCTGTTTGCATAGAGGTGTGGATGAACTGCAACCCAACAACCTGTGCTTATTGAAATTAACACAAATTTTTCCCACTGAAATTCACTGAGTTTCATATACTCTTATAATGTAATGCAAACATAAAATACCCTGAAAATCATTATTTCTCTCTGTAATTCTGCAGATCTTCAGGAAAACTGTCTCAGAAAAGACAACCTTTTAAATATAATCCCTTTGGAACTTCACAGGAATGATTCTTACCTTCAGAGCGTAACACTTACCACCACCAAAGACTTAAATACAAAACAATAATGACAAGATGCCCAGAACAAAATAGCTTAAGGCCTATAACACCATATAAGAAACAACTCTTAATTTCCCCTGTGGTTTTCTGTAATCTTTGACTCTGCATTTACATTCTGCGTAGCTCTCCAATGTGTGCTAGAATCCCAGCACAGCAATATAAAAGTAAAACAGTTCCAAGGGGCTACATTAGGATACTAAGGATCTCAAAGATAATACATTAGCTATTGACAAGTTTCATGAATAATTTTATTGCATTTTTATTGCTTTATAGTAAAAATATCTGTACAAGATGCAACATCATTATTCTTTTCCCTTTCACTTTAAAATGATTTTTTGATATGTCTAAAAAAAAATCCGTTTTCACTTATAGGTCTAAAAATCACACTTCCAGTTTGAATCTGAAATGTAATTAAAATGCACACTTCTGTGTTAGAGCTGAATGAGCATGAAAATAAGAAATTTCTTTTTGCCCTCTTTTACAACTTAGCATTCCTTCAATTTTTAAAAAGCCATGTTTTAAAAGCAAGAATATTTTAGTTAATAATTTAGTACTCACTTCAATTAGAATAGTTATTAAAACTTTCAATGACATTACAATTAAAAGTTTGAAAATAGTTTTATGATAATTTCTAGCTTGATACAATTTTCTGCTCTGAAAAGAAAGCATATGCAAAATCACTTTTTTATCTTGGTAATGTCACAGTATAGGTCTTTAAAAATACCATGCAGGATTCTTAAATGATAATGTATTTCAATATATCTGAGGTGGTGTCCTGCATACAATGGGTCAGCTTTCTCAGTGGCTGTAAACTAATGTAACTTTACTGACTGAAGGAAAGGCACTGTGCCCGGGATCTTGTTCATGCCACAGCACAGAAGCGACAGCTTGTCAACACAAGAAAATCTTTGTTTAATTGGTATGTTCCATCTTGATATAATTTTCCATGTGACCAAAGTGCATCATGTCCAACCACCTCAATATTGTACTCCCAGCATCACCTGCCTTAGGTAAATCAGGAACAGGACAGCACCAGATGCAGATGGGAAGCATGATTTTCTCATGTTTGACGTCTAGTTATTTGCATCTTTTCAGGATTAACGTCAAAAGGATAAGGGATGTTGTTAAGAGGGAAGAGCAGCACTGTACAGACATTTTGCAAAAATCTGGATTAGATGAGAAGCCAGGCAGGGGACAGGCTGACCTAGAGAGCAGCACAGCAGTTCTGACGGCTGTAAAAAAGCCATGTCCACCACAGCTCTGACAAAGAGTGAGCTATGCTGAAGTTGTCTGAGGGGACACTTACCTAGGGAAGACAAGAATATTTCATATGTATTGCAGTGTTTAAACAGTTGCATGTACTACATCTAGTGTTACTAATAATAGTAATCTAATGCCACTAATAATAGTAGCTATAATAATATACAAACCACACTCTGTTCACAAGGATCATTAAAAGGTTGTCTAATACTGCCCTTTAGCCCTTTATGCTGGTACATTGTTTTACATGGTACTTTTAATTTAAATCTGCAAGACTATGCTTGACCATTTGGACTGAAATTTTCCATGTCATTGTCTGTCCCACGCTTCATTTCCTCTTGGTTGGAAAGTCTCAGCTAGCACAAATTCAGTTATTTCTGAGAATGAGGCCAGGGAAATTTTAATTCTGCACTTTAAAAGGACTAGATGCCTCCAGTGTGCCGAGGCTGGGTCACAAAGAGGGAAGGGAAGGCCTCAGTTTATCCTATGAATAAGAGTTCTCCACAATGTGCCAGGTTATCTGGTGCTGTATACTTTGTAAAGACATGAAAGCTAAAGTATCTTCACAATTTTCCTAGACTAAGGCTCTCCAGCCTTAAGCTTTGAGGTACTGAAATGAGACTTTTTCTGCAAATATGGGTCCAAGATGCTGCCTGTGAGAACAGAACGGAGAAGTGGAAGACTGCCCTTCTCCATTCCTTCAAATCAGTACAAACTGCAGGACCCATAATTGCTCCCCAGGTCCTCAGCCATGTCCTGAGAGGAAACAGATGCAAGAATGAAAAGCAGAGCCTATTTTCTGCTTTTCAATGGAAGGAAATCTTTGTGCATGGCATGTGCAGGATGTTTGGCATACTCTGGCTTGTAACCCTGTTCTATCTGACTGGCACACCAGTATGGCTGAGCTTAACATGGGGATCACCTGCAACCCCAGTGCGTGACACAGCTCTGATAGCATGTCAGAAGAGGGGAAAAGAAGTAGCTTCAAAATCTAATTGCAAAGGGGAGAACAGCTAGAACTGATAGGGACCAGAAGTAGTAAAATGAAGAAGGAAAGTGGCAGTGAGGAACAGGCACTAAGACTTGAATATGCCAGGCTGAGGCTTGAGCAGAGTGGAAAAGATTGGACCTGGGCCAAATGCAGGGAGCTAAGTATGATTAGAAAGGAGACCATGGAACTGACAGACTGAAGGGTTTGTCACTTCATAGATTTTAAGTCTTAAAAGATCCATTAACTGATACAGTTAGATCTTAAGGAACAGAATGTCAAATGGAGAACCACAGAGGAATTCAGTCAAGGAAGGTTGGAGAAGGTATTAGAGACAGAGCCCTCAACACAGCCCTTCCCAGTCTCAGCCCAAAACAGGGCTGGGCTGGCCATACTTATGATCTGCTCTGATACAGTTCTGATTTCCGTGAAATCAGCCAAGCTGTGAGAAGGGGCTGTGAGAAGCCACATCTGCTGCCTCTTCCTAAGCACCCTCTGACTCATCCTGGGGAGCAGTACCATGTGGGGTCACAGTCCCCAGCCCAGCGCTGCTCACCACCTCCAGGCACGTTGCGATGTGGACACCTGGGGAGGTCCCTGCCCTCGTTTGCACCTCTGTTCCCCACCCAGCCTGCCCCACAGCCAGCCCTTGCTGCACCCCAATTAGTCTGAGCTGAGAGAGATGACTTGGTAAAGCAACTGAGAGAGAGTAGGATGGAGTATCGCAGTGAAGACAAGAGGAGAAGGGGAGTCGATAGGCTTGATGAGTAACATCAGTATGAGACAGGATATGGAAATTGCTGCATAGGGATCTGAAGAAGGAGCTGGAAAAGTAGCAGCTGGTCAAGAAGCTCATGCTGGAGGACTGGGACAAAAATTTAGACTGGGAAAGAAAGCAAAGATCTCATTCTCAGGTCAGTTACACAGTGTCTGAGCTAGTTATCTACACTGAGATTGGAAGTCTTATCCCAGAAACACATTCCTCTCAACTGAGTTTAAAGAATGGTCCTTTCAAGCACAGAAATCCAAACAGCTTATGCAGAAAGCCAGTTGATGTTACTCCCATCTCTGGTGTCTGGGGAATAAGGTTGACAGACTGAATGAGGGGCAGAAGAGGGGACACAAAAAGTGGTTGCATACGAAGAAAAGGCTTCAGAAGCAGGTGGATGGAAGGATAGAAGAACAGTGAGTTAAGGTGGAGTGAACAAGGCAGAGGATATTGTGTTTGGAGTGAACAGACCAGATGGCACAAAGCTTTCCAGAGTCTGGAGCATGTTGCCAAGTGCAGCTGTCCCACCATGGCCTTCTCTGCCAGGACATGCCTGCAGACACTATTAGGGAATTGCTTCAGCCCTTTGGCTGCCTGTGGACAGGCAGAGGGGGATAACCCATGGCTGCTATCAGTTCCTGTACCTGCCTGGTGTGCTGGTCCCAAAACCCCCAGTCTTTATGATGGTCATGAGGTGCCTCCACAGGCACTGAGTGACAGATTTTTTCCCCTGAGACTTCTTTTTAAAGCAACATAGAAAGACACACTTATACTGTGAAAATGCAAGAACCCAAGAGTAAAGGAAGGCCACATTTCAGGTTTACTCTTCCATACTAGTTAACACAGCATTCCTGTTTTGCAGCCATGAAGTGGACAAAGAGATTAACTGTGTGGGATTTCTCCCTTATTTCTTGTAAAATTTTATTGAAAGAAAAGAGCAGCAAATTTCAGAGAAGCAATTTCAGAACAAATTTCAAGGAAGTCAAATGCTGAATGGAAGAGCTGGCTTTTAGCCCTGTCTCAGCCACAGTTCTTTCCTGTTGCTAGTCAAGTCACTTAACAAACTGGTCACAAAGACTAGTCATTATGCTTGATTTTATGAGTTTCATGTACAGAAATCCTAAACCTTCCCAGGTGCAATCGAAGCCTCTGGGTGCTAAGTTTTGAGCGAAAGTTGAAATACAACATGAAACATTCTGCAACAGCAATTTCTACAGTGAGACTCATCTAAAAGCAGAGTATAAATTCTTACCTCGATGCCTCTAGGTAATGTAAAAATTCAAATAATCTCATGCATTTTTTGCGCAAATATAGTGATTATTTTTTTCCCCAGTTAGATAAGGCAGTGATAAATACTACAGAACTTAACTTTCAGTGCAGTTTGACTAATTTGAAGTAATGGGATATAGTGGCATCCTGTGAAATGAGGGTTAAAGAAAAGGTTTGATCAGTTACTCTGTGCTCTGGATTGTTCGGGGCCCTAGCAGAAAAGAGAGTATGTAATTAAAACTTTATCAGCATGCAGCCACGAAAAAGAGTTAAACTACACTTGCACTGTTAACCTTAATTAAAGTACTTCTTAGCTTCTTATCTTACAAACTCAATAACATTTTCAGATATTGTTTGTTTGTGTTGATTACAATATTTGCAACACACTTATATGCATCCTGTGGAATGTGCCACATCTGGTCTGCCATTGTGTTTTTCTTTCTTGAAAATAGAACTTGGAAAAAATTCTCTATGTTGCTTTGTTGGTTTCTCTTTGCCCTTCCTTAGATGGAAAAACAGTCCATGCTTATCTTAATTCAGCATGCCCCTAAATTCCTGGGCACATATCTGAACATCAGATCAAAGATCAGTCTTTGCCAGCATTCCACTGTATTTTGAAAAAAAAAAAAATTGAAAACTTCAGAACTTGCAAACCTTTCTGTTCAGTCTTAAAATGATACTTCTACTTATTTGTTCTGAAGACAGGAATATAAAGCAGCTAAAGTCCCTGAAACAATAGTTAAACATACAGTTTCCATAAAACACATTGGAAAATGTAAATTTCAGGTGCCATACTAAGTATCAAAACATCTCAGGGTGTAGTTTTCTTCCACGGATCAGGATGTAACCTGACAGCACTGTTACAAGCTAGATGCAAAGAGATTCAACAAGAATTATTGGTTAAAAACCCTACAGTTTTCTTCCTGTCAACAATGTTAATTTTCCATGACTGTCATTCGAAAGTTACATCTCGGTGTCACATCTTCCCAAAGTTATTTCCCACCCTTTTCCCAAAAAGGTGTCACTGCTAAATAAACAACTCCTTGGTTTTTTCACATTGTTTTTGGACAACTTTGTTGAAAGGCAAATCGATCCTATATCAGGATGGATTAGAAAGGCAAGACGTTCTGATGAGACTGAAAAATAAATATTAACAGAAGCAATAAATGCAATGCTCTTTCTCAGTCACTCATGTCAGTAGGCCCAGTTGCTCTTTCAGACACATATTCAAGGATTCTGTAAACACTCCAAGCCTGGCAGCTTGGGAGGAGAGAGAATCTGAAAATGATGGTGTGCTTTTTCATCAGTTTTATATTCACTACACGAAAAGATTGATAGGCAGCAATGCTTGCTGTCCTGTGACTGCAAGGCCTGAAGATGGACACTTTGCAGGAGGTAACATTTCTGCATATAAGTGGACATTAAGGCTGAGAAAGAAGAGTGCATTTAAAGATTTGCCACACTTTCTTAAAAATCTAGATGCTGAATAAGCTAAACAGTCTGCACAACTTATTTGATCTCCTCAGTCTTCTGCTAGACACCAGTAGGCTTTGTATGAGGCACCACATGCACAGAAGCATAGAAAGGTTTGGGCTGAAAGGGGCCTTAAAGATCATCTTGTTCCAAACCCTTGCCATGGGCAGGGTCACCTTCTACTAGACCAGGTTGCTCAGGGCCCCATCCAACCTGGCCTGGAACACTTCCAGGGATGGGGCATAATATGGAGTAGATATGAATGATTTCCAAAAATTGAAACTGCTACAGGATGAGTTTCAAACTATAGTACTAGAAAAGCGTTTTAGACTTGAACATGAATGTTCCTGCTGCCTTTGCAGAAAACAGCATTAACTCCCCCATGGGAAGCACCCTCAGACAATGGCACTCTGCAGTAGCACAAAAGTTGATTTGCATACACCTCTTTTCAGGAGCACAGTCTTGATTTATGAACTACAAACATGAACATGAAACATCATTTTTTAATCTTAGCATTTTAATTTTAACACGAAGAAAATGTATGCAGAGCATGCATAAGTCACAAGTGTGAGCTGAGGTTAGATCCTCTTGCTGGATCTTAAAGAAAACCTGTAGAGTGTTTTGGTAACTGCTGAATCTCTTAAGGAAATTAGAATTTGATATCTGTAATAAAATCTCTTATTTCACAGCTTCTGACTAGGGGATCAGGAAGGAATATCCCATATCTTTAGAACATCTCATGTGTTTGGTTTCCTCCATTATAGCTTTCTTCAACTTCTTCAGCTCTGCCAGACGCAAGAGTTTGAAACTGTAGCTCAGTGTCTGTGGGCACTGCAGATGTTAGCTGCAGAGCTCTGCCTGGATCTTTCCTTCCTGCTGTGCAGCAGACAGGGAAAACAGAGAGCTGCTGGTGCAGCCAGATTTGCAGTGGCTTTCCTGTGGCTGTTACATGATACGGGTGCCCATTTGCCGCTCGACCAGCACAGGAATTTTAACAGATTGTGAACTAAACCCAGGGGCAATACACCCGTTCTACTGTGCCAATGTTTTCTAGATTTTTTTTCTTTTAATGTATACTTTTATAAATATTAGATTACTGAATGCTTACTCTACTAAGCTGTCTATAGATGGTTTTCACTTGTTTTTCTTGTTTTCTTTTTTGCTTTTGTTGTTGTTTTTTTGTTAACTGAGACTGTCTTGCAAACATATGACTATGAAACTGTGCTAATTATGGAATTAGTTCCAATTTAATGTCTGGTTTATTATAGACCTATTTATGGATAGGCCAAAAGCTGTTCTGGCAAATTAGCAGGAAATGGGAAAAAGAAATATCAGTACGAGCTTCATAACTGTTGGCACTAACTGTGCCTTACTTATGTTCTACTTTAATGATGTTGTTTTATTTTTCTCAAAGAAAAAGTGGGTAGAAGAGGCCTCTAAATTCATAGAGCTATTAAATTCATGATGAAAATAACATTAAGCTAATGTTCCCTGCCTATTTCAGCAATAGAGTAGTGGTGCTATTGGATCATTAAAATGTTTTAGTAAGTTTAGCAAAGAAATAATGGTGACAAAACAACTCTAGTGCCTATGGAAACTTCTTCACCACCTTATAAACTCCTAAATTACACCGTCATCCCAGCCTAGAAAGCCCACAGCTCCGTTTTGTCACTGTAGATGCAATTTAAGACAGTAAAGCAAGCTACCTGTGTCTTTTAAATAGCGGGTGAAATAGTATTATACAAGGTTTGGGAAAACTTATTTTTCTTCTATGAGACATTTAAAATGCAGTTCTTGTCGCTCATATTCTGTTGTGTTGGGTAAATGCAATTATGAGTGGCAAACCTAACAGAAGCAACATAATTTAGCATTGTGTTCCCAGCTGTGGCCAGGACTTGGTCATATACTTTCTATTGGCTTCCATTAAGATAACAAACCTCATCCATTTTCTACTGCATCAGTAATGATGTTCACTCTTGTATAGAATTGGCTGTATTTTGCTGCATTTTCAGTTGTATCCACAATGCAGACTAATTGCACTCAGCTGCACTCATCCTGGGTGCTGCCAGCCTGCATGCAAGGGTTTTCTTTGCATGCAAACCAGAGAGCAGAGAGGTAGAGCTACCTGTGAATTGGTTTGGGGCTGCAGTCCTGGTAGGTGCCCAGATTTGGAAACAACAGAGCTCTCCTAGGACTTGTCATCTGGATAAGGCATGCTTGGACATTCTGAATAGATTTGAAAGTGAAAAAAACCCAAAACTTGAAACTCAAAAATAGTAAACAAATCTACTGACTAAACTTCAAAGTCAATGTGTGGCTAGGTCTCTGCTTGAGGTAGTGCTTTGCTCTGTAGATCCAGAGGTAGTAAACTGCCTTTATGCAGTATTTAAATGGCTTCCTTTGCTTTTCAAGTAGAAACTGGCTGAAATGTGTCACGTCTTTAGGGAGGGAAGAGTCATTCCCGGATGGCTGGCCAAGAACTAGTGAAGACGGCAGCTGCAGAGGCAGCTGGAATTTCCACCCTCACAGATGGAGTCAAAGTGCTGGGCTGTAGCTGGAACAGGAGGCAATGAATGAAAACAGAAGGAAGGTAAAAACGGAAACAGTAATCCAGATAATGTGTCTTAATAAGATCTGAAGGTTTCCTGCGTATTTGTGTGTAACACAGCCTGAAGGAATTCTGGGTTCTTGAAAAAGCCTATATGAACCATACTCACTGTAGAAAGTGTAGTTGCTCTCAACAGGACTGTAACAGAGATAGAAAAAATCTTCAAATATCCAAATTTAAAGATATCGTGATGCCTTATCCCTGGATGTGTTCAAGGCCAGGTTGGATGGGACCCCGAGTAACCTTGCCCGGTGGGAGGTGTCCCTGCCCATTACAGGGGTGTTGGAACTAGGTGAGCTTTAAGGTCCCTTCCAATCCAAACCATTCCATGATTCTATGATGTTCCTTTCTTACATATAGAGATATCAGATGGAACTGAAGAGACTGAAAGAAATGTGTCCAAGTCACAGATGAGGATCTCCTCTTAGTGCCTTTTCTAGGCACAACCACTGTTGGATTAGATTGGACAGACCAGTGGCCATTCTCAGACAGTGACCAGCAGCAGAAATAGGGAAACATTATATGACCTTGTTCATATCTTCTAGCATTCCTTAATTCAAGGCATTACATAACTAGTCTTACATAACTAGTCCCTTTTTCCTGATATCCAGGATCTGACAAGATGGCCAAACTAGCTAAGCAGTGTAACAGAGTACAAACTGAGAGATCTTATTTTTTTTTCTTTCTCCAGTGAAAACTGGGAAAAAATGCATTTTAAAAAATCAGTTTTGAGCAAAAATTTGAACTAATAATTTGGTTAAGCTTACTAAGATGAAGGAGAAATGGCTATTTGTACAAACTCAGATCTTTGCAACAGAAAGAAATAAGCCATTGACTAAACAGAAATATAAGAATAACATTTTCAATTTTAGACTTTCTTCATACTTTGTTAAAAATTCTCTGAGAAAGCAAATTTCATGCCAAAGAACTTAGGCCTAGTGATATTAGGTACACATGCTTATGTGCTTATAAGAAAGCTGCAGAGGAAAAAGGAAAAAAAGAACAATAATACGCAACCAGAGACTAAGCGAATCTGCCTCTTTAGGGACAAAAAAATAAATTAAACAGAAAATCAGAAATACAATTTCTACATCTTGGATAGCTAGGGTTTAAATATTTGGTCAAGGTTTGAATACAAAGAGCTATTTTCCTTCACGGTTCACTGGTTTCTATGCTCAGTTGTGTCTATCCTTAAAAGAAAGCTTCAAACAAACATTCTGTACATGGACTCACAAAATGAAAAGCATAGTTAAGTAAGCACTGAAAATTATATGTTCTTTATGTAAGTGACCTATATTAAAATTATGTTTCATCATGAATGTCATGTTTTTAAATATAAACAGTACTTCACCTATTAAAATTAAAAGGGCTAATTTTTATTTTCAAAGAAATCTAAAAGTAATTAGAGAATAACTATGTTGGTGAACATTGGGAGTCAACTGATCACCCAAATTCTTGTGAATAAATTGAAAATCCATTTCAGAAATTTAGAACCTCACAACTGAGACTGTTTTGTCTCCATTGAGGACTGGACAGATAATCTACATCTTCCAAATACCATCTGGAACAAAACTGACACCAGATGCCAAGCACTAAATCTTTATGAGCTGGGTCACCCTTGTTAAGAAAAATGTTACACAGATCTGGGCCTATGAAAAAATATATACTGTGGAAGGACAGTGTCTTAACTTCAAGGATTAATTAGTCACTAGCTGATCCTTCCTAACTGCTATCATCAATCTCCAGTTTAATTTAGTCTGAGAACTGCTGTTGTTCCGCAGGGTTGATAATGGATTCATTCTAAGTCCTCACAGGAGAGTATTTGCCTTATGTGTTTAGTTCAGCTAGACTCAAATGTCTGTACATTCAGCCTCTGTCGGGCCCTTATAAGAAGTCCAGTTCTAACTTCAGGCCTTAACTCTGCATAAAATGGATTGTGAATGAATATCAGAGCTCACAAGGATATCCTCTTCCTATTGAGTGCAGCAGCAGGTTGACAGATATGTTTGAACCCTTGGTCCCACATGAAAAATCACATATTACACTGATTCCCTATGTGGAGCTTGTTCTCAGATCAGGTCTTTCAGATAGGAAACTTGTCAGATTCACAATTTGAGACAGGCAGAAAAATCTGGCAGCCTGAAGTGAGGTAGCCAAAACCTCCCCTACATCCCCAGAGATAAAAATAGGCTTCAAAATCACTCTCAAAGAAATAGGTGAACAGGAATTCCAGCGTGTTGCATGTTTTTGAAGGAGAAACAAAAACATAGGTGGTTGTCTTTTCCAGACTTGCTGTAATACTAGATTAGAAACTAATATTAGACTGGATTTACTTTAAGTTAAAAACAGTCTCTGGTAAATGAGGAAACAGGGATATATCCCCCCTGGAATACTAAACTACCAACCATGACAAAATGCAGTGACAAAATGACAGTTAGACAGCCAGCAGAATCCATGGCATTTACAATTTTGTCAAATGAGTCCCCTTCTGCAAATGTTTTGGCCTTTGCTTATTTACATTCCTTGTGCTTCGTGCATTGATATGCTTCATGTAGCACAGCTTCTGCACTCCAACAGTGCTGCTCTTCCTAGTTTCCAGTCACCAGGTTTCCATTGCATCTTTGTTTCCTTTTTGAATGTAATACCTGCTAATTTTACAGTAAATGCCAGTTTACATTAGCTCAGCTGTCCTCATGACATAATTTGACTTGAAGTTATGCAAATGACTTCTTTCCAGATACCTCTGATTAGCTGTGAAAAACACTCCCTAATTAGTCCTGAGATAATCAGGGAGAAATCACAGTTGATTACATATGTTGAATTTGCTTCTCCAATTTGAATTGCCATATTTCCTGCCACAGGACCTGTGAGCACTCTATAGAGTTTGCACCTTCCCTTCCCTTGGAAAACACTTCAACTACTCTGTCACAGCTCCATCAAATCAGACATTTCTTTTTATACTGACTCTAACCAGGCAGCTAGGGATCCCTGCTGACAGCCTAAGAGAAATGCCAGCCCAGGTGCAGTACAAATTCTACCTCTTGCTGAAGAGACACACTAGTAAATCTTACTGGAAATATATAGGTGTCAGAAAGTTTTACAACTGGCACCAAAGAGAGAGAGCACAAAAGCAGATGTTCTGATAAAAATTACATTGCCAACTGATATCAAAGTGACAATTTTAGAGGTCAGTAATTTATAATGTGTTTCCAGTGGAGATTTGCTGGGTTGCTTTACACTGAACTCCTCCTGTCCCTTAGTGATGACTCAGTAATTTATCATAATCCATTTTTCAAATAAACAGGGACAAGTGAACTTCAGAAGGCTCAACATTCAGATTCAATTTGAGTAAACAGATAAATGTTCAAAGGTTTATTCAGAGTTTGGTTTCAATTACCTAATACATCTTGAGTCCTTGAATACCAGGACTGGCAAACTTTTCTACATGGTGCCTAAACTCTTCTCCATAATAAAGTGCCTTGACAAGGTGAAGAGTAGGTCATGTACTTCTTAATAAAACCTCTTTCTTTCAGAAACAAGACCACAGGATGATATTTTCTGTAAGAGAGAGAGGAATGGTAGCTGAACTTGAGGTCATTTATTGCTTAACAACTCCAGACACAAACACAGACAAGAAAACCCTCAGCTTTTGAGTTTAACTTGCATAAGTAACTGAGGTTGCTAGGAATTCAGATTTGGATTTGAAGTTTCTGAAGCATCTCCTCCCAAAAGGGATGTGATTTCAGCTTTGGATTTGTAAGTCCCATTCAGATGGGGTCTAAAACTACCTTTTCAAAATTAAAGGCAATCATAACAGCAAAAGGGTGAAAATGGAGATATTTCAATTTAGAGTTGAAATGAACCTCAGATTTGATAAACTAGAGATATCAAAAAAGGAATTTTCATCATGTAGCATAAGCAGGAAGAGGAGAATTTTGCCCTTAATGAACCTTGCAATGCATGAAAGGAGATCTGTGCAAGACAAAAAGAAAAAAACCCAAAACTTTCAGTGAGCTAGAACTCCCTGAGATCTTTTGAATAAAGATACAGGACTAAACTCTTCCCTAATTAATGACCATGTAAGTTAGAAGCTGTGATTCAAGTTTTAATCTTGCATAAATCTGATAGCAGGATATCATAATACCAACAAGAGTTGTGATCTTCTTTTAAAAAAAAGAAATTATTGCTGAAGTTTCTTTGGACTATTAGAAGAAATTCTCTTCTTTCAGTGAGAAATTCTTTTGTCTTCTTGTTGTTGGGTGATGTTCTGGAGAAATCAAGGCCTATGATGGAGATTTCTGTGTAATAAAAGGCAATATAAAGTACCTAAAGTGGCACTGTATCCTCCCACATACTGCCTCTGGCATACCATGGTCACTGCTTTGCAGAAGAAAGCATTGGCAAGGACAGAATATGACCATGAAATGGATTCCATAACAGTATGGGACATAATCATTCCGGGATTCCTCTGCAGAATGTTTAGCACAACCATGAAACCATGGTAGCGTAAATGTATCTCTCATCCCCTCCCCAGAACTGTTTCATCAAGTTCACTTAAGATAGTCTGTAGATGTAGTAATCTCGCATGGAAACAAAAAACAAAAAAGCTCAAACAAACAAACAAAGAAAAACTGAACAGAAAGAGGAATTATCCAAGTATGTATTTGGTTAATATTTGAGTTAGGATTTAAAGATATATATAAGCACATCAAAATTATTCACAATTTTTACAACTTCTTTTTTTTTTCCTAATCTTCTGTCAACAGCCTTTTTACAGTTTTTAAGACAAATACGTCCCATCAGAACACCCACCACAGCCACAGTCTCAACATTGCTCGTTTTCTTAGAGGCAGCTGAGACATAGTCAGGGAAGGGGTTGCAGGTTACACAGATCATTCTAGCAGTTCAGGTGCCCTTTTCACCATGGCTACATTCCCTATCAGAATCAGAAGTAAACTCGTTCTATGGCAAATTACCTCACCTGCCAGGGTTTGTTGAGTCATTGACAGTAATGATAAGTGACAGATAGTTTCTGTGACTTCATGGTAATCTAAATGTGTGTAATACAAAACAACATCAAAATTTTTGCACACTCACACTGTGATGTAGCTACACCACCAGCTTTGTGCCCTTCCCTGTCACAGCCTGCACAATAATTTCCTGTCTGTTTCTCTGCTGTACAGCTCTCCTGTGCTTCTGCCAGAGCTGCTCTTTCTCATTCACAGAGTCAGGGCATAGTGAGAGAGAAGGCTGTGCCCCCAGCCCCTTTTCACCACTCTGGTATTCCTTCCTCTTCTCCCAGGGATGTGCTATAGAGCATGCATGATTACTGAGGGGTCTGATCCAGGGAAAGGGGCAAGGGCAGGAGGGTTTCCCCATAGCCATGGGACAGGAAAAGGATGAAAATATTTCCAAAGCCCTTTGGTTTTTCAGAATCTATCACAAGTTGAAGTGTTTCAGACACACAGAGAAGTCACACAAGGGAAATAATTGTGCAAGAAAGGTTAGTGGGATTCAAAAACACCAAAAAACAATCATCTTATCCCTAGACCCCACTCATTCTTTTCTAAAGTCTCCATATGTGGAGGTGCAATGACACAGATTTGGCCTTAGTATTAGAAATTTTTCTAATAAAATTCTCTCTCACAATGAGGTGAAACATTCTGGAGACTCTATATGTCAAAGACATTTGTAGGCACACTGTGTCATCCTCACAACAATGTTCAGATAGGTGTGTCCACCTTCAATAGTGGGAATCTGTATTTTCTCAAAAAATTCCTAGTGATTCTTATACATCTATATCCAGGTAACTAAATAACCTAATTGAGGGAGTTTTTATTTTATTTGTTTTTCATGAAACAGTGAAGGGAAGTTTGAGTTTGAACAAGTTCATCTCCGTGACCCATTTATTGTTATTACAAGATTTCATGAAGGACTCATTTGCAGGCCAATCAAATAAACAAGTCCTGTGCCTCAGATTTGAACTATACAGAGGAAATCCCACTCTGCCTTTTGAAAGCTGCATTTGACCCTGTCACAAAGTAATTCATTCTAATGACATGGACTTTTTCACAGTATAGCTTTCTGCTTCTACAAAAATCCCAAGACCAAAGCATTCTTACCTTATACCAAAAAAAAAAATAAAAATGGTGAAGTGAAGCCAAAACACTCAATGTCAAGGCATGAAATATCAATCTATGACAATGTTTTGCAACATGATGACTTTAATTCTATTATACTAAATGACTACTCTTGATACAGTCATTTTTTATGAAACATTTTTAGGGGAAGGGAAAGCATTTGATCATTGCAGTCTTGATTATATGGAAACTGAACTGCCTCACGGAATTGAAAAAAGGATGGGGGGGCTGTACTGCTGCTGAAATATATAACTGCATGTTAATGCTCACTGAGGTAACCAGGAAAACTCTTATGGTCTTTAGTAATGCAGAATCATGATTTCAGTGTTCTTATTTTCTCCCTGATGGATTGTCAAAGGTACTGCTTTGCATCATAATAGAATGGTTATTGAATTACCAGGATAGAGACATGGGCATAAACACAGAAAATTCTCACCAGCAAAAGTCTCCTTCCTGAATTTGGTCCTGAAACAGCCACCATAGAACTGCAAGTCCCTTCCCTGGTGCCACACCCCCCTCCCACCCGACTTTTTGTCCTTATTGCCTTATTGGTTGTCCATTTCTGGGCAATGATGACACAAGAACATCCAGTACTTAATTTACTGCCCATCCTTTCTTTACTTTCTTCACTTCCATCTTTACCAGCCCTGTTTAGTTCAGGGCATTGGGAACAAGAATCCAGACATACACCATCAGTGGAGGAATAGTTGGTGTGTGAACTGTTATAGGAGCTTGACTCTATAAATCACTAGGCCCCAACTTTATCCATCCAAGGGGTTAAGAGAACTGGCTGATGTTATGAGGCCACTCTCCATAATCTTTGAGAAGTTGTAGAGGTCAGGAGGCATCAAGAAGACTGGAAAAAAGCTAATGTCACCTCTGTCTACAAAAATGGTTTAAAAGGATCCAGGCAATTACAGACCCAGCAATCTTTCTACAGTTCCATATGGTTTCCCACAGCCCCCTCCCAGAGAAACTGATGTGTTATGGTCTGGACAAGAGGTCCATGTGCTGGGTGGGGAACTGGCTTTTGGGCAGCTCATTTTCAAATGGGCAACCTGTCACAACTGGTGTCCCCATGGATGGATATTGGGCCCAATGCTGTTTGGTATCTTCAGGAGTGGTAGGATGGTGGGATCAAGGGCACACTGATGAATTCTGCTGATAATACCAAATGGAGCATGGAAAGTCAGCACCTCAAAGAGAGAGCCACACTTTGAACCTGGAAAAATATAGTCCAGGAGTGTAGCACAGGCTGGTATCCAGCTGGCTAGGGATCAGCTCTGTGGAAAGGGTCCTGGGGGTCCTGGTAGACAAAAAGCTCAAGATGAGCAGTGTGCTGCTGTGGCAGAGAAAGCCAACAGAGTGCCGGGTTGCACTAACAAGGACATCCTCAGCAGAGACAAAGGAGTAATTATCCCACTCTACTCAACACTTCCCAGGCCACACCTGGAACACTGTGTTCAGTTTTGGTTTCCAATATGCAAAAAGAGATACGGACAGGCTGGAGAGTCTCAAAGATGGCCAAAAGACGGGGAAACCTGGCAGGTGAGGAAAGACTAAGAGAACTGGGTTTCAGCCTTGAGAAAAGACTTAGGGGAGAACTTATCACCATATTCCAGTATTTAAAGGAGGGGAAGGCTCCCTTTGTACTTCAAGTCTAATGGAAAAGACAAGGAGTAATGGGTAAAAGTTGATCCTGGGGAGATTATTATTGAACACAACAGCATAACAGCATAGTTTTTCACAATGAAAACATTGGATCATTGGAATAATATCCCTGGGAAAGTGGCAGATTCCCCAACACTGGGCACTTTTAAGATTCAACTGGACAGGGAGCACCATCTTGTCTAGACTGTGCTTTGCCAATAAAGGTTGGATCAGATGACCTTTGAGGTCCCTTCCAACCTGGTATTCTATGATTTTATGACTCTATTTGTTGTCTTCATAGTTTGTAATATCCCGAGCTTTCCTGTATACAAATTTGTAAAAACCTGATAGTGAACAGCATAGAAGATTTCTTTATTCCTCAATCTGAAGCTGAAAGCTCACACTCTCCTAAATGTGGTCTTTTAAATTTCTGTATATACATTTACTTTAGCCTTGTATTTTAGACCACATATAGAATGTACAGTAAAAGAGAGCTAGACCTCTAAACCACTGAAAATTGCAGTAATTCCATAGACTCCATAGCTATTTTTCTAGAAGTAGATCAACACTACTGAGAAAACTTGGTGTAAATAATTTCTTTCTAGTTTGTTAAAGAAATGTAATGTGTACGTAGAACAATTAGAGGATCCTTTACCCAGACAATTAGTTTTGGTTGCTATTTTTGTAACTTTGAAGTGCATAATGGTGAAATGTAATTTAATCTGTTCAGAAAGCCCCTTTTGGAAAAGGAACACTTTAACTAAAAGAGTTTGCTTTTGCCTCTATACTTTCTTTTTGGCTTTTACTGCTCCCTCCCTCATGTTCGCCACTCCACAACTTTTCTGACCAACCTCTCCAAGGTGCTCTCTCCTCTGACAATGAATTCATTTCTTTTGATTTTATTTCTTCCCATCTCTTCAGCTCTTCTCTGGTTGTTCTCATTGCTGAAGTCTCTAAAGTGAACATACAAGTAGCCTTTGAAAAAAAGACCTTAAAAGTTACATCTTCTTTTTAAGGGTCTTTGCCTTTTTCTTTTCCCTTCTTATTGGACTTTCAAAGCTGAAACAGCCTAAAACAGACATAACAACCTGTGACTGAGGCACAGGGTTTTGTTCAGAGTGTGGGGTCCAAATGAAGTGTTGGTGCTTTTTTTGCATGGTGATATTAACTTTTATTATTCATGCTTTTGATGTCTTTCAGTGTTAATGTAGACAACACTAAATGATAATAGCATTACTGGCTACTTACACTGATAATCTTGGCATTAGCACAGTATATCCTTAAATAAAATAAATTGACCAGACCAGCTTATTATTACAGTGTGTGTATATTTTAATGATCACACTTACTGATTTTCTGTCTAGGTCAGCATTGTTCCTGTTATGTTACCAGCAATATTCATATCCACCATGTAGTTATGCTTTATGTATGTTCCTAAATAAAATTACACCAGCATTTTAATGGTCTTGTCATGTGAAAAGAGTTGTATAAAATCCAAACTGCTCCCTCTTAAATAAAGCTTGGAACTATACAAAATGTGAATCAGAGGTATTAATATCCTGCATTTTCTGTTTATTCGTGAAAGATGAGTAGGTCAGTTGCAATCTGATGCAGTTAAATCTCTGCAAGAGACATTGCACCATTTGGTCAAAAGAAAGAGTAGAGAAAACAATGTTGTCACAATCACTTCATGTGGCATCACTGGAGGAAAGACAAAATTGGCTTCTTAATAGTGAATTTGTCTTCATATGAGTGTTATTTGACAGGTGTTTCCCTCAGTAATTTCAGTACAGAAATAAGCAAGACACAGGTCTGATTGGTATTGAACTTTGACAATGCCTACTGATGATAACAAATATCAGTTTTTTCCTCAGTACCTCACAATATCAGTTCATAATATTTATTTTGCTTTAAGTAGAAGACAGAAGTACAGTTTAATATTAGATGGAAGAACCAACTTGTCTGTAAGCCTGAGTTAAGTCCATGAGAAACAATGAAGTAAAACCTGTTCTGTAGTGACCAACATGCCTAGTCCATTCAGGAAGGTCAGGACACAGTCACTGGACACATCAGGTACCTAATATTAATCAAATGCTGAAAGACTTTGTTGAATATTGAATTAAGTGATCTCTTTACCTATAAGATAAGCTGTTGAAGGACTAGGAATCTGAAATTCAGAGTGATAAATTGAAAAAAAAATTCCTCTTTCATCTGTAGGAAGAAGAGGAATAGTTTCAGAGTGGTGAAACAGGCAAGATAAAACACATTCAAAAGAGACTTCCTCTCTACAGCATGTCATAATGCACATTAGAGAGCTGGAAAACCAGAGTAATTTCTTTAACAAGATTCATTATTTTTGATTGACTTCTACCAGGGAAATTAAAATAACCTGTGCTGAAATCATAAATTACTTTAGATTTGGAAAAAAAAATACTATCTGCTCTCAATATTTATTTTCTACCTGTTGAAATGAGAAACAAATAATTATAGATTTATTGAAATATTTAATAATAGTAAGATATTATTAAATATAATTCTGAAGAAAGCCTTAAAGAGTTCTGGATAAAACTTACAGATGACAAAGCTAATCTAAAGACAGCTATTCAGATCATTTGGTAAATTGACTCCAAATACACAAGTATTTGATACAGCTAAAAGCAGTAATGTTGTTGCAGCTGTAGTGGCTTAATTATGTATAATGTAGGCAAGGTTTGTAGGAAGAGGTTGTTTTTTTGTTGGGTCTCTGGATTTAACTGGAAAAGCTCTCCAACCCCAAATTGCATGCACAAAGGCCTCTTTAACTGAAGGACAGCTCTTAATATGAGAAAGTGAAAAAAGAGCAAGCTGGCAACCAGAGAGAGGAAAGCTGCCACAGAATAGGCAATATCTCAGTAGTTAGATCTGTCACTAGGGACATGAGAAATGCATCCCTTCCTCTTTGAAATGCATGAGTGCCTTAGTGTCTCGGCTTTTCAATATTTGGGTGCATATCTGTCTGATTTTGATTACTTTCCACAAAGAAATGAAGAGAGCTCATGTGCCCAAGGCTTCTCTTTTTTTTCTTCTCTGAGTATATTTACTGATCACAAAAAAGATATTTCTCCTTACAAAACTTGCCTGAAGTAAAGCTGAGTGCACTGTTTGCACAGATCATGGTGAAAGGATGTGGGACTCGGTCTTGAAAAGCAGTTATTCTGGAAAGGTACTGGGAGCCATGGTGGATAACTTGTTTATGAACTTGCAGTGCAAAGCTGTGACAAGCAGGACTCTGGCTCTCCTTGGATGTGAAATAGGATTGTCAGCAGGAAGGAGGGTAAAGGTACAACTGCCCATAGGCAGGGCTGAAGAGGTCACCACTGGTGAGCTGTATGTAGTTCCGACGTGCTTCAAAGAGAATACTACAATTTTAGCAGTTTCAGAAATGATCGACAAAGATTATTGCAGAAATATACCTCAGAATGATATGGTTTCATACAGAGAAGAATGATATATGATTTTGAAACAATCTATATATAGACTTGACAAAAGAAAACCAGTATTTACCTAAAAAAAATAAAACCAAAACACAATAACAGTCAGTGACTCGCAGCTAAGGGTAGAGAAATTCGGAGTGAAATGAAGGTGCATCTTTTACTAGTAGACAGTTAACTTTTGGAATAATTGACAAAGAACACATAGAAAAAGATTCTGTTGATTGCATTGGTTGTTCATGTTCACAAAGATATCTTCTACTTCAGCTGTGAAGTATTGGGCTTGACAAAAGTATTGAAAGTCAAAATTGCTTGGACTGCTTTGTGCAGGAGTCGTTCAGGCTTCTGGCACTATTATTCTAGCAACACTGCAACCACATGCACACTGAAAGTAACATCTCATTATAGCATTGCTTTTGCACATTTTAACTCTGAAAGGCACTTAGCAATGAGCAGAAAACAAAACAAAACAAAAAAGAAACCAAAGAGAAAAACTCACAGACTGATGAGTCAGGGAATTGATGAAGGAGTAAGCTGCAGTAGTAATCCCTGACCTCAAAGATATTATGTGCCACAGCATTATGAACAGCACGAGCTTAGCTCACTGTGGGTCCTTATCATTAGCCATGGTCAGAAACTGGTGGTCACTAAGAATATTCTCCCTATCAGTAACGAAGAATACAGGGGTGACACTTCCATACCCATGCTCAAAATAGGTATTACAGGGTATACTTATTGAATATGTGATCTGTCAGGCGTTGCTGCACCAGCAATTAATCAGGAAGAAATAGTACTAACTGAGACAGGAGATGGAGACTGAACTATGCAGTTGTATGTACGGTTTTCATTAGCCCAAAACTAACGTCACTAGTTTTGCTTTGAGAGGGACCTGGTAACAAATGGTACTAGCCATGATTCATCCAGAAACTTTAAGGGATGAATAATCCAAATGATGTGTTTAAAGCTGAGCGCCTGTGGAAGGTGCTTAACTCAAATGAAGCCAGCCAGGAAGCAGCCATGGACAAAGGAGAGAGAAAGAAAACAGTCTCCAGCCCCTTCCAGTTTTTCATATTTTTTTATAATTTTAGGTAAATTTTAGGGTAAATATTGGGTAAATTTTAGCTGGAGCCCAGAGCTTTGGTTTCTAGCAGAGTTGGTTAAAATGTCCTTGCAGCTTACATGCCAGACTCTCCCTCCCCCTCACTGTTGCAATAAGAGCTGATGCTGCACACCCTCTTTCCTATCCTAAGCCATTATTAGCACGTGGAATTTCCGTCTCCTCCTCTGTTTGAAATCCAAGAATTTAATACTAGGAAAAAAATCCCAACCCCATCCCATAACCTTTCTTTGTTATTTAATCTCTTTGCCTCTTAGCCTCAGAACCTTCCAGCTTCTTTCCTTCACTGGCTTCTGATGGTGCCTTATTCAGCTGAAGGCAGTTTCTCATGAAACTCATAAACGACTTAGACCTTTTTGCACTGAAACCATTAGTACTTTTGTTCATTTCAGGGGCACATCTCTCTTTCACATATGACCTGATCTTGTTCCCATTAAGGTCAGTGGCAAAATACTTTTGTACTTAGAAGCAGACAGCCCTTACACTTGGTGAACATTGAAAGCAGTGCAATGTGATAAAATGTTTAAACTTCTTTGAAAAACCCACAAAAAACAAACCACACCTCAGTGAAGATTATTTTAGCAATATAAAAAATAGAAACAGAACAATAAACAATTATTTAAGCACAAAGCCTCTTATTTTTTCTCAATTTCAACAGCTCCTGAATGAGCCTGAGGGCAAAATTCAAAGAGTTTAGATATTGGACTGCCCCAAAATTAAGAATGTGACCTCAGTAAGATCATTCAAAGAGTGAGTCAGGCATCTGTTCTCTAAGCACTACTAATGGCTCTAAGTCTGAGCTCTAATGGCTTCCAAGGGATAATGCACAGGGACTGGTGAGAGTTACACTCCTCAAAAGGATAATAAAAAGCAAGTAATAATACACTGAGCAAGTTATTGAAAAACTACAGAAAAGGCTTAAGAGAATGTGCTGAACTCTCCCCTTTTGCTGAAGCTATGAATCCAGTCTTTTTTCATGTACCTACAGACTTTTGAAGGTGATTCATCAGGGAGGCAGGTAACCTACCTAGATAAACCTATGACCTGATTCTTTACCTGTCATTAACAGATCTTCCTCTGTCCTGCTTCTAGTCCATTAGATGACACAAGTTTTTTGTACAAAAGAGGGGAGTGGATTATAATTGGGCACAGATGCAGCATTTGGGATCAGCTCCACATTCTCAGCCTTCGTCTACAGGCTGTAAGTAGATTCCTAATTTCTCCATATTTTCAGAAGTGTCTCCTTTATATAAATCATCATGAAACACTCTTTGGAAACTTCTAGAGTATCCTATCATCTATATAGGAGGGCAAGTGGCTTCTTTACAGACTTTTGAATCATCCAAATAGAGACAAGCACACAGTTTTCAGGCACTAAGATAGGACAGCTAGGAAGGCCAAAATTATGTCCCTGAATTTTCTATTCTTCAATTTAAGAGGAATTGTGAAAGTCATGTCAATAATTCTGATTAGATGGTCTCTTTTCAAACAAGAATGTGGAACAAATGGATTATAAGTTACACAGATATTATGGTAAGATAAGATATAAACAATCAATCCAAAGACTGATACAACTCAGTAAAAATCTCCCTTTTCCACTGGTTTTAAATCAGAAGGAACAAACAGAGCATTCATCATTCCTTCCATAGTAATAATAAATAATGTATCTTCTCCATACCAAAAATTCATTTTAATATACTTTCCCTGTGAAGAGAGTCAGTCCCACTGGATTCAGCCGTTCTCTTGTCTGCCTCCTTTAAAGAAACAAAGCTTCTTGTGGAGAGGGCTGATAGAAAGACAGGAAAAAAGTGGATAACAATAAAGCCATTCTAATGTCAAGGCATCACACTAGTAATTTTAGGGTAAAGACAGATGTATTGCACCTTTGATAATATACACAGTTTGGGAGACATTGCAATTTCTTGAGGTTTTGGTTTTTTTCCTTTGTGCGCAACAGTACATAAATACTAGAGCAAAAAGGCCACTTCCTAGAGTGCTGACAGTTATACAAATAGATTTTCGTAACACAAAATAAACCACACTTAAGACACCCTTATATGGAATCATACTTTGGATTGGTAATCTTCATAATAAGTTCTCAGTACAACAACAGGCGATGGGACTCATACTCACATTTGCTCTTTATATTGACATTAACAGGTGAGAAAAAGTCCTTTAGTGGCCTACTCACATAATTATGGTGTTGAATAGTAACATTATAAAGTGTGATCTCTTAAATTATTTAATGTTTCACCAGACTCTAACAACAGCTGAAGGATTTAGACACATCAGTCTATATATGAAAGATGAAGACAGCAAAATATCCTTTTCATTATATGTTTCTTCAGCTGTTTTCCATATTCCCAGTTGCAGTCTTTCTTCTTAAGGACTTCCTTTTTCCTATTACATTAGCGTGTTCACAGAAAGATCCTATTGTATTGTAACATGGCATCTGAAATGAAGTTATGCGCTTGGTATTTATACAAACCTTTGCTAATGTACTTCCTTCACACTGTTTTTAAAGCAAAAATAAAAAGTGAAGATTTCCTAACCTGCAGAAGGCATCCCACAAACACTGAAATTCAATATGTCCACAAAATGTTTGTGTCTAAAATTTTTCTTTGTTATCAACAATAAGGTTGCCATTAATTTTTAGACTTCAAAATCAACAGAAAATCAAACCACCCTGATTCCCCTGCATCTCTGCAGTGAAGGGTGAGTGAGGTATACATTGTCATCATCTTGAAGTTGTGTCAGGGGAGCTTTAGGTTTGGTATCAAGAAAAGGTTCTTCACCCAGAGGGTGGGTGGGCACTGAACAGGCTCCCCAGGGAAGTGATCACAGCACCAAGCCTGACAGAGTTCAAGCATTTGGATGATACTCCCAGGCACATCGTGTGACTTGTGGATGGTCCTGTGCAGGGTCAGGAGCCGGACTTGATGATCCTTGCGAGACTCTTCCAACTCAGCATTTTCTGTGATTCTGTGATTCCTTCTCAAAAGCCAGAAGGTGGAATTCTCTAGCAGCAAGATTCATCAGAAGAGTGCTGCAGAGACAAAAACAGAGGAGCACTGGATGAACTCAGTGAGCCTGCATGTTAAGATGTTTCATCCCTTTGCTTTCAGCTTCCTCAGGAAGACTTGCTCTACCAGCCTTGGGATTCTGCTCATACCACTTTGCAAACCAATGACCTTTAAATCCTTTTGATGCTGACAGACATTTCTAATGAATGAATTGAGTTTCATTTCAGAGAACTTATGCAGAGCCTCACAGAAGGAGTTGTGGCACTTCAATTTCATTTTAGGCTGCATTCATGTACTTAACTCTGAGGTGAATCACAAAAAAAAAAAAAAGGGGCTGTTTTTCTGCTACAGTGCTTGAGCATGCACAGGCACCAAAAGTTTTCAACACAAAGCTTAAGTAGATACTTAAAATTTTGCTACTGTGAGTGCTGAGATAGGCCACCAAGCTGGCTGAGCTGCATGACTCAGTGCCTAAGGCTGTCAGGAATTCACAGCTTAGGCATCCTTCCACCAAAGTCCTCTGAGGTCTGGTCTGGTAAGCTTCGCAATACACTTAATACAACCTGACAGCATGAAGGTCACACCAAAGCACAGGAGCCACAGTTAGTTCTATTCTAAAGAAGTGATTATTTCAGGTTCCCTTCCTTTCCAGAACTGCACAGTCTTTTAAAGGCTTACCAGTGAAGTAAGCTGTGCAAGTTCAGTGATGGTCACTGATACACTCTCCAATTTCTGTCCAGTTTCAGGGATTTTGTATGCCTTGGAATTAAAGAAATAAACAGATTGGTCCAGTCTCGTGGAAAAAGAAAAAAAAGGATAAACTGAATAAGATTTTCCAGTCCAAGTCCTAAGTTCATGCAAGGATTTTAAATCTGGCATTTCTGTTTGACTAGCATTGCATCTCTCAGGTGGCCTGTTATGAACCTTTGTTAAGGAAGGTAACTCTCCTCAGTCAGTGTGTAAGCATACGTATATGTGCATATGTAAGTTTCTTAATGTGTGACTGTGGATAGGTGTTGATTAGACTATACCTTTAATTGTAGGTTCTACAACACTTAGCATGACTTTTCCCAATAGGCTTTCTGAATGTGAGCCTTCATGTCTGTTTCTGCAAAGATTGGGAATAAAGATTTTGGTCGATACCCAGCCTCAAGGAGTCTTTGCTTCAACAGGGCTGTGATTTCATTACATTTCTTTTGTGAAATGGGTCTCCAGCACTCAAGTCACAAAGGACCGGGTCACTGAACCAGATTCACCGTCTCCTCCCTCATTAAAGTTAAAACATCTGTGAAACTAGACTTTGATGAACTAAATGTGGGTGATGATCACTGGATTGACCCTACTAGACATGGATATAAGGTTTTTATCCACCGGAAGGAGTTTGAAATCCTGATGTGCACAATGACCTGGGAAGATTATACTTTGCTTCAACTGACTTGCATGAAACCTGGTTTAGCAGGGATATCTTCTAACCACACACATCTCGGTGTTGAGTCTACCATAGCAGTCAGATATCGCTGAACGTTCACACCTGGAAAAAACAAGATTCAGCTCACTTGCAATCTCAACTGAGCTGAAATGGTTATTGTGTAAATTAAAGCACACAGGATTACACAGTCTCTATAAGATGTTTTCCGCAAATTTCACCTGTTAACAGTTTTAGTACCCTCTCTAAATTTCATCATTTACCTTACGTATTTTTCATTTACTTGGTCATGCAGCTAACCCTACAGTAATTTCCACTTTTTAGCTAAGCCTTTTCTTCAGGATATCTTGTCCTGACTTTTCACAGTCTTACTTTGTGAGGCAAATGTGTGTCCTACACTTGCTGTCTACCTTTTAATTTAGCTTCCTCTAGGACAGCATTAGCAAACATCTAACACAGCCACAAAGACTAACAACTATTAAAAGTTTGTCTAACTGGCATTGGCACCATATGGAATAGAAAATAGTTTGAAGAAATTCTTTACCTGCTCTCACTACTTTCCCTAAAAGGCCAGGATTCCTGTGTAAGATTTTCTTACACATTGTTAGAACAAAGAGTACCAGATATTATTTTTTTTAGAGACTCTTGAATGCTGAGTATAATCTTCTCCCCGCTCCCCAGGCTGCAAGTAGTTCAGATGTAGGTCAGGCAGTACACAACAACATCTTTCAAACCACTCAACATTATTACCCACAACTCAGCAGCTTGTTCGTCAACTGGCCCTTTGTTGTCTGCAAACTTATTATCTATGGTCTACAGGAAAAAAAGCATACTTCTTCCAGGATATAATGAAAGTGTCTAGTTCACCATTTTATGCTTTTTGTGTTTCAATTTCTAGCTGTTCACACTGCTTTATAAGAGGTCAGTAAGAACTGGGACATCACAAAACGCATATTCTTTAAGTTGTATAATGCCTCCATGTAAGTAATTTTAAGCCCCAGGTATGCAGCAAGACCTGGGTAAAGGATTTAGGAAGGTATAGCTTTTAAAATGTCATCCACTTAGTTGTTCCATATATACAGTCTTTGGATTTGCCCTTTTGCTCCCAGTAACTTCATTTTACTTGTCATACGTTAGACAACCATCCTTTTGTTTAAATGTACCAATCTATTAAAAAGGAAAATATACTTGTAAAATTTCATAACAGTGAAGCTCAGTGCCTTCAACAGTCACTCCTAACACAGTTTCTCTCTCCAAGGAGTGTGGGAACTGCAGGGACACTTAAATGTTCCCCACATATTCCAAACACAGTTCAATAAATCTCACTTGTACAGAAATCACTAAGTGAAAAAGAAATTAAAAAAAAAATCCACAGGCATTACAAAGATGTATGTGCTGTGATGTAAGGCTTCATCTTCTTGGGTTTTGACTTAAGAGAGATATCATGCTGTCTGTAGAGTGCCAGATCAGTTAGGTAAAGTTTATTATGATATTGTTGTCTGCCACCCTCTGTTTAATCCATATTTTTGATGTTCTGGTATTTGGTGTAATGCAAAATTATTTTTCACTTATATAGTAAAGACATGGCTCCCACCTTTCTTAAAAAAAATAAAAAAGAAAAAAAAAGAAAGAAAAGAAAAAGGAAGAGAAAAATAGTAGACACTAATTGGAAGGGGCAGTATGCAAAGTGATTGGACCTGAAACCAAATCTTCAAAAGTTGCTCAATTGGTCCGAAGTCTTTATACAAAGCGCAGTCCCTGGTGGTCTTGTTTCCACTCTGTTTTGATGATAGGTAAGGATTTAGGGAATTACCATTCCTTTCCCTTTTCCTAGAGTCTCTGAAAACAAAATCATTGAGAAGGAAAAAAAATAGTTTTTTCCACTAACTGCAATTTGCAGGCAGACTTCTCTGGCTTAACACTACTTAAATCAATGATTTAGGATTGATTCAGTTCAAATAGTAGTGATGCAAGCCCACAAGATACTGTTGAATTCTGTAGATATCTTGCTGGGAGTCACATGCAGAGACTTTGACAAAACTTCTTAAATTGCCTTACATTCTCCAGCAGTTGTACACAATGTAGTCTCCTCCAAAAGAAAAAAACAAAAAACCCCAATGTAAAATCAGCTGTGAAGCTGCTGCTATTTATCATGGGTGACCACAAAAATGAGTGCTCTGGAAACAGGACAGAGAGCTTACGGTCAGCCTGTCTGTACATCTTTTCCCTGTGGGCTCAGCAGAAGGCGCCTTATGCTATTTTCTGTTCTGCTGGAGCAATACACAAAAACAAGGGGCAGGAGGAAGTCTTCCAAGACCTCTGTGCCTTCATAGAAAAGTTTATGCAGTCATATGATGCAATTGCAGCCAGTTAAATTGAGTTTGGGACATGATTATGATAGCATTGTGCCATTAGTAGTCTGAGCCTGAAGCTAGGTTTGGATTCTGCTTTATTTTATTAACTGCCTTCAAAAATGCATATATTAACTCTCTTCTGCTTTTTTGCTATCATGTGGGTGGAAGGACGTCACTGTCTGATGTAGACAATTACTTTTTTCCCCCCACAAGATTGGATTATTTTCACACTCCCAAAGGCAGCTTTCGTCATAACTTTCAGCAGAGAGTCTGCCTGGATAATGAAGAAGAGCATATTCAGGAAAAAGTGATGGCAGTCAATGGGGTTGCGGGGAGGGACATGTTACAAAACTGAGACTAGACAAAGTTGTACAGGAATAACAAGGAGGCTCAGAGAAGGTTTCCAGGAGGGGAAAAAAGGTTGTGATAAGAAGTTGCTTGCACAGGCCACCCTTGCTGATACAGCCTGCATAACATGAGTGTGAAAGTGTGTATAAATCAGTACTCCAAACTGTCTAAAAACATATTTGGTCCCAAACTGGACCTGTTAAAGAGGAAAACAAACATCAGTCAGATTAAGCAGTAACCATGGAATTACAAAGAGACTTTGGAAGCAAAGATGAAGTCAAGTCAAGAAAAAGTATAAAAGAGGCAGCAAATTTTATAACAGTACAGAGAGACCTTGGAGTAAAAACATCAGCAAACCTACTGTTGGAAGTCTCCCTGCTGGCACCATGGTACCTGTCAAGGCCGTGCAGAGCAGCATCCTCACCAGATGCCCTGAGAATCCTGCATCCAGGTGGTGGACTGTCCCTATGGGACGTGATGAATAGATCTGCACCTCAGGTGTGTGCCGGTGACCTCAGGAAGGACTTTGTCTCTGGTTGTGTGGTTTACAGCCTATAGGAAGTGGCATGAATATACATAAACCTAGAGCACCCTCATCCCTAATAGGAGGCATGTGCCAATAGAGGAACCCACCCACTCAGGTGCGTGCTGACAACCAGCTTTTCCGAATGGAAGGGATGGTGCCAATGTGTGTGTGATTGTGACTTTTGGGATCTAGCTCTAGAAGGGTGTTCAGAAATGTGCAGGTGCATATTAACATTTGCATATGTCAAGAATTGTTATTGACACTGATCTGGACTGTATAGTTCCTGAATCTGTCATTAATAAATCAATAAATCACTTCCATCATAGTTTGTTCTAAACTAAGTGAACTGAGAAGCTCTTCCTTGAGACAGAGACTAGGACTGACAGCAGCTGTAAGAGAGATAAAAGACAAATTAGGTAACGATGACCAAAGAGAGAACAAGGACAGGTTTGGCAAGAAAACTGGGACTGTAATCAGAAGACAAAAGACAGGCTGGAGGCAGGAGGTAGATAAAAAGCATTTGGGAGTGATGTGAAAGATTGTGCAACCTTTTTCCTCAGAGTCTGAAATAAAATCTGGGATTCCCAAAACTCATATCTGCTGTCTAAGGAAACATGTCTCATCCCATTTTGGTGTTGATCCAGGAGGAAAACGCTCTGTTGCTGCTGTCCTTTACTTAATTAACTCATGGAAAAGAGAAATATATAAAGTCCCAGCTGTGTTAGTGAATGAAGTAGGTGACAAGACCATGCCATTGATTTGGTTTTGCTTCTATTACAGTCAAACACCATTTTCTCTCAGAAGAGTAAGATCATGTCTGTGAAGTTAAGCTGCCAAAAATTAGAAATAGACAGAATCAAGGTTACCTGCACGACTTTAATTTGGCCACCTTTTTCATATGAATTGTAGTTTTTAATTACAGGATCACACACTCAGTTCTCTGAAGAATACTCCTACTTAACTCAGTGCATTGAAAGGACTTAATTAGCAGCTGTTCAATATTTTTCTTACCCTCATTGTTCAATAGGTTGCCCTGGGTCTTATTTAAAAAACAGTGTTCAAGTCCTGGTCTGAAAACAAAATTATTAATTTCCTCTGAGGCTTTTCTGTGATGCTCATCATCCCAGAATCTGAGTACTTTTCAGACAATTCATTCATCATTGTAAAACCCACAAGAAATTTGAGGGCATAATCTCCATTTAGGAGATAGGGAGTTGAGATGCAGACAAGCCAAAGATACTGGGTACCCAGTGTGAAATACTTCAGACTGTCAAAATTATATTTTAGCATTACACAGTAGCTTACATATTGACAGTTTTATTCTCAGGAACTTTGCCAACAACTGAACCTTTGAGCCTTTTGCAAAGCAGGCCAGGCAGTCCAAGATGAAGAACATGCCAGCGTTTCAAATCATTGCATAGAGAGTTTTCAGAAGGGACATCTATAGGACTACTTTTCTCAGAAAAACTAAGTCATGCCTACTGTTCCTTCAGTTCCCTGCCTCTGTCACTATCTGTCAGCTTCTGAAACGAACAAGGAAAAAGGATTTATAAAAAAAAATCCCATTCTTCCATTTCATTATCTAGGTGTCTGTGTGTTAGCTGAGGCCAAAGTCCTGTATAGGAAATAGTAAGTGATCTGTGGTTAACAATTTTTTTACAATATTCACAGACAGGATGCAGGGGTGCATGGGGGCAGGAATATGATGTCAATGGAGGTGTTCTTCCATTTCAAAATTTTAGTCATTTTAATTGTACTTTCTTATTAAAATTAATGTGAAAATGAGTATATGACCACTTACATATGCAATATAAAGTAGAAGCTTTTTGATTTACCAGCAATGATGAATATGAAATGTAACTAGGAAAAAGTCACTGCCAACTGCTTACTCTTTGGAGATAGAGAAAAGCTTTTGAGCATTTTGTATTTGATAAGTAGCAATATGCAAAGCTAAAGATCCATTTTCTATTGCTTTCAGGCACAATTAATCTTGAGCAGCCTGGACAGGCGGCTCTTCTGGATTATAGAACTGTCAGAAAAATATGAAAGCTCCACAAATTTCTTGCTAAGGCTTTTGTGCTGTTCCAGCTGTGTAGTCACTAAGAATCTCAGTAAGCTTTCTAGCCTGGCACTTGATTAAAATAGTCCCCACATATATACCATGTGTGTTTCCAGGTAAATATTGTAAACCTGCTCAGTTTTACTATATCTGCTCAGTAACTGCTAAAAGTAATAATTAAGGACCAGAAAGAAGCCACCTCACTGTTCTAATATAGCATATAGGTCTCCTAGGATAATTAAAACTGTTCTTTGCAGTATCTGCCTTTTCCTGGTGTGCCGTGTGTGTTGAAATCCCTCAGTTTACTCAGCCTTGATGCAGGCATTGGCTTCTCCAAAGCCCATAGTAGAGATCTAATGTGCTTTTTTGATGCAATGGCCTAATTCAGCTAGTTAATTTGTTGGCAATGTTTAATATCCATTTGTTGAAACAACCCTTAAAGCAAATGGAGTCATATATGAAGGGACTCAGTTCTCAAGTTGTAAGAAAAATTTACAGACTTGAGGGAGCAAGACTCACTGAACATGCAATCTCTGTCTTCTCTGGCACATAAATACATTTCCTCACACTGTTTACAAGGGTCTCACAAAATGAGGCTCCAGGCAGAGCACAGCCTTGTCCTCCCAAAGAAGAATTAAAGCAGTCCCCTTACTACCTTCAGTATTTCCTCAGAGTGTAAAACTGGTCCTGAGTAGGAAATGCATCATGTCCCTATAGCAGGTGTAGCAAAATAAGCAAACCAAGCACTGGGAAGGAGATTGCTCCTTTTGAATACAGATGTTGCATGGATCTTGAATTGTCCACATGTATTGAACAATATCAACTTGATGGCCAACACTGGAATGGCTGAAATGTTCATTCTCAAATAAAAGAATGACACCTACACTGAAGCACTAGAATAAATAATTTAATTTTCAAAACTACCAGCCGTATGTTCTGTCTAAGCCAATTCAACAGCTGAACTCTGGGAAAGCCTTATTGGCACACAGCCCCTGTAGAAATTCAACATTTAATTGCTTCATATAATGCCACCCTTAACTTGGATTTCGGAACTTTGTGCTTTTCTAACATAAGCTGCCTCCAGTGAATTAAAAGAGTTACGGGAGAGACTGAGCAAAAAAATTAAGTGAAGCCTTTCAAATCACTGTCCATGCTTTGGATTTTCACCCACACTGAAGTCCTTGCACAAAATTTCAGAATGTTTTGTTTCTTTCATGAGAATAGTTAATTTAAAATTCTGTTTATGAGTATATAAGGTATGATTATGAATAAAACCCCATTATTTTGTTAGGTTTTTCCTTATTTAAAATTCTTAAATTCTTTTTGTTGAGTTGTTCCTTTGTCTTTCCTCCTTGCTGTCACAACAGAGTAGGTGATGTAATTGTCTTAGACATTCAGTGTAGCAGCTTAAAATATCTACTAGCAATAATTAATTTTTAAGAAAAATGTGGTGTCTATTTGTCATTTGGTCAATTAATTATTCATCATCGTTACTAAATAAAAAGCACTAGTGGTGCATTTACTTGTTTTTCATTTCATTTTGATACAATGCTGAGATGTCTCACTTGATTAAAAGGAGGGCAATCTGCTAAGAAAGGCATTAATCTGGTTCATAAGAAACTAGAACATAATCCTGTGCTCTGCCACAAACCTTTTTTGTGCTCTGGGGCTGGTTGTTTATCATGTCATCTGATAGCTCCAAGATGAGAATTAAAACACTTTCTGCTGCCTTCTAGTTCTCTGTTCCTGCTGGAAATACAAACTCTGCCTATCATGCATGGATGTACAAGGCATAGCATTACAGTGCCATGATTTCCCTGTAAAAACAGGAAAAGACTGCTGCCTTAATACAACCCCTGCCACTGTATAAACACACTAGAAATGCTGCTGGGATTCTGTCCTGCTGCCTCCCTGCATGTGCAGCCACCAATGCAGTGTTTATGATTCTGGTTAATGACTGGTGTTGTGACTTATAAACACGGCAATTAAGCAGAACAGTTTGTGCAGTAGTGTTTGAAAGGGTATGAAGTGTATGAATGGTGGGAATCACTGTTTACCAAGGGCAAGCAAACTCCAAAGCCTTTTTTTTTTTTTTTTGGTCTGAGAAGGTGCCAAGTTTGGTCTACTAGCACATTTTCAGAACTTTTTAGCGTCTCCCATTTTTTTTCTTTGAAAGTGAGAGAGCTGTGGCTGCTGAGGGCCCCAAAATATACACTGTTTTATTGAGCCTTCCTTATAGCTTGTCCATTTTTACATGTGTTGTTAAACCTCTTCATGGGAGCAGGGTGACAGGGAAGGTTTTCTAGCCCTGTGCTATGGCTCTACCACTGTATTTGATCAGGTACCTAATAAAATAATTCAGTAGCAAAAGTCCATAACTAGTTAGATTTCCCACACAGCCTGACTCTCTTAAATTACCTTTGCAAGGGGATCAGATATATTTGCAAACAGTCTGAACACACATTTTGAGAAGTACATTTTCAAAAATGTGTAAGTTACCAAGGACTCTAAATGTATTTTTGGCTAGTGATTTGGGGAGCTAAAGTTAAATCTCAGTCTGTCAGAAGGACCTAGGAGTCACAATCACCCATGCATAGTTTAGTATTTACACTTATTATTACAGATGTTTGCTACTTCCAGAGTGATTAATCTCATCTTTAGCAAGTAATACCAAGCACTCCAACTAATTCAAAGTGATCCAGCAGTTTCCATTAGGCTCCTTCTAGTGATCAGCAAAACATATGATTGGACCTTAAAAATACTGCTGGAGATACTGTTCTAGAATTCTGTTATATCTGGATTCCAGACATGTATCCAGGAACTTCTACATGCACCTAAAACCTGAGACCAGAGAGATAACAGTTAGATATGGGGTTGATCACTGAATCATAGAACTTCCATGCATGAGGGCTGAAAAAAAGAAGGAAAAAACCTCCAAAAATCAGAATGGAGAGTTGTTTCTTGAAGTTAAATGTTCCGAAATTTCTGAAACGGATTCTGGCAGTAACACTTGCTGCTGTTGGGGTAGCTTTGGCTAACCAATGTTCACCCATCTGCTCTCTCACTCGCTTCTCTGGTGGGAGGGGAAGAAAACAGAAGGAAGTTGAGAAGACTTATCGATCACGATGACAGTTTAACAGAGAAAGCAAAAAGCTGCATGCACAAGCAAAAAAAAAAAAAAGAGGAATTAATTCAATGTTTCCCATTGATTGAAAGTTGTTTATCCATTTCCTGAAAAGGAGGGTTCCTGCAAGCGTAATTGGTGCTTGGGAAGGTTTAGATCAGATATCAGGAAAAGGTTCTTCACCCACAGGGTGGCTGGGCACTAAAAAGGCTCCTCAGGAAGTGGTCACAGCACCAAGCCTGACAAAGCTCAAGGAGCATTTGGGGGATACTCTCAGGCACATGGTGTGACTCTTGGGGGTGATCCTGTGCAGGGCCAGGAGTTGGACTCGATGGTTCTTTTGGATCCCTTTCAACTCAGCATGTTCTGTGACTCTCTGATTGAATGTGAATAGGGAAAGAAGGGCAGAGTGGGAGACAGAGAGAGAGCCTTCATGCTGTGCAAGCACAGTTTGGCAACACCAAAGCTTTGGTGTGTTATCAGCACTGCTCTGGCCTCACATCCAAAGCACTGCACCTCATGGGCTGCCATGAAGAAACTTAACTTCATTCCAGCCAGACCCAGAACCCTTCAAAAAGATCTAATAAAGCCTCTCTCTTCTAACTATACAAGACATTATTTGCATTGAAGCCTGAATCATACTGAATGAGTTGTTTGCTATTCCCCTTTGGTTTCAAGACATTTATAAATGTCAAATTTTGTTTGTAGGCACTAACCCTGTGGTGCACTGAGATGTTTCCATTAGATAAAACTGAGATCTAAAAGTCCCAAGCGGAAGAGAGCTGCCTATATTGGAAGGAACAAGGGGGATGAGTATGGAACTTTGCTACTGCTTGTACTCTTTATTTATGTCTTACTTTACTTTTTGATTCCTATAGAAATAATTTGAAACTGCTGTCTTTTGAACATTTTTTTCTGACTCAGATGCTACCTATTTAATATAAAATATCCTGATTTCTGCAAAATACAGTGATTCTAAGAATGTTAAAATGGGAAAATAATGCATTCTTCAGCTGAATGAAGAGAACTGTGATTTTCAAGGTGCAATGGATGAGTCAGAACAAAAAGTAGTAAAAGAAGAAGAATTTGTGCAGCAGGAGTTTGCCGGCATCTCTGTTGGTAGGTACAGAAGTGAAAGGGTTGCTTTTAAATTGCTGCTGATCTGTATCCTGAAGCCTTGATAATGGAAAGAAGATGTGGGGTAAACTACTCTGATAGTGAGAAGATTAAAGCCTTTAAAGAAAATTGGAAGAGGATCTTTTCATTCACATGGCAAAGACCCTTTTTTTGGATCTTCTTTGTAAGTGTAGGGGAAAGCACTAAGCAATCATTTCTCTGTCGTTTATCTGGATTATTAGGCTGAGAACAATTTTAATGAGCATGTAGAATTGAGAGTTTTATTTTGAATCATATTTTGTCAAACCAGACACAGGGTAAGGGGTTCTATGGCTCCGCTCTATTTCACTGCAACGAAAGTCTCACAAAAAATGAACACTAATTCTGTATTTCAGATGCTGACATTAAAAGCATTTAAAGAATGCAAAATTTAAAAACAAAACTCTCTGTAAAAAAATTTTAAGTGCCTTCTTAACCTTTTCTTCCAAACTAAATGTGAATTGTTCTTCAGTTGATTGTCATATAGTAAACAACTAAATGGCAACTACCCAGGGTGTGTAGTGACATGCACTAAAGTTATCCCAGGGTATCAGTGCTAAGGTATAGCAACAACCAGCAACCAACCAAAAAAGAAACACAGAAGATCCAACAAAACTAAAGGAAAATCCAGAATATGACATAGACAGGGAAGAACCCTGAACTGGTAGAGGAAGCAGCTATCAAAATCTTTTAAAAAAAATAAAAAAAAATTAAAAAATCCCTTCTGTAAGGAGGGAACTTTGGCTGGTTACTTGATTGGAGACCTATTGGCAAAAAGGGGAAGAATTCAATTTCCTGCACTATTCTTCTTCCACTTATTTTAATGAGGTGCTGATCTCAGTCAATAAACTCGTGGTTGTATTTCATATTTAGTACTAATTTCATGTGTAGGAATGATCCCTAATGGGATTTCCATAATCCTGGGAGTGTTACACTGGAGTGGCTGGGAGCTGACTATAGCCAACAACAGAACAAGCTGACCTGTGCTGTGTCTTACTCTACTTTCAAATATATGAAGCTAAGAGGAAATTATAGAACCATAATCCTTATGGTCCCAATGTTCCCCTATAGGTTACCCTCTGCCTTTATCTGTATCAGAGTCTATCCCAGCACTGTGCCAGGCAATTAAGTATAGTTTAGAAGGACTCAGGCCTGAGACCTGATCAGAACATATATATATCCCACTCCAGGAAACCATCTGCAGAGCCAATTCAGAACTCTGGTCTTTCTTGTACAGCAAACTGCATGTTGCAATGAGGAGAAAATTGTGTGTTCACCCAGCCTGAGGCAGGGTGCAGTTCAGTGATGGATCTCTATAGCACTAGAGGAGAGCCAGAAGAGGCAATATCCAGCCCGCTATTTCTCTGTAATGTCAGTGTGGGAGAGGGTGTGAGGTTGAGGAAGGGAACTGAACTGACAGAGCCCTGGCTCACAGGCAGGAAGGCTCCGAACCGAACTGGGAGGGTAAGAGAGCAGCTTTGTACAGCTGAAAAGAGCTGGAAAGGCAGCATTTAAAGTCCAGTATATAACTGGCTCTGTAAAAGATTGCTTAGAGAGGAATATTACAAGTAGGGCAAGGGATCAGAGACGCTACTGCTTTCATGTACATATGCTCCTACAGTTAATAAAATAGCAAGAGAAGATAGATACTAGACCACAGCAGAAAATAAAAGCCATAAGGAAAACATTGTTTTTAATATACATATCTGCCAATCAAGCACTGTAATTGTAGTTTTAAAAGGTGACCTGATTGCTTGGCCGTTAGCACAGCAGACTGCCTTGTGGGGAAAATGAATCCAAGTCCAGTTGTTCAATATAATAGAAACTTGGCAGGGGAGTTCTAATAATGACTGTGTTAGAAAAAACAAGGGTGGAAAATAGAGTATTCCAGTCCATTTTGGAAGATGAGATAATGTCCTTAAAAAATGTACTTAAAAATGAATGAAGGGATCGTATTTATGAATGAGGACAAAAGACAACTAGCAAAAAAGGCTAAAAGGAGTGTTGATAGGATATTAGTGTCTTCCAATTTTAATATAGCTCAAAGCATCTACTGTCAGTAGCTGCCTTTATTTTTCCCACTTTTATTGAACACTTTGCAGTACTACTTCATGGCTGCAAACCTCTCAAGCACACTAGGCTAGAGTCAATGGGTCATTGATACAAGCAATCAAAATTAGGATTAAAACTGCATAGCACCCTCCAAATGAAAAAGATTTAGGTTGCTTTCCAATTTTAACAAAGTTGTGCTATAAAGGCTTTCTCTTTATATGGCAGATGATAACATTAAGAGTTGATGAAGAATAGAGCCCTATATACCAGATTGATGTCTGCATTAATTACATGAGGAACCAAAATATTTCAAAATAAAGTTTTCTCATACTGTACTTTTCTTTATCTTCAGGAGATTTGTGGGTAAAGTATCTTGCTATACTTTTTCTAGGTTAGAAGAGCCATTTTTTCTATGATTAGTTTGCCTAAGTTCTTCTCATTCATAGTTTTAACTCCTATATTTTGGCTGGAAGAAAGACTTCATAATTGACTCCTGATAAGAAAACACCATATGCTAGTGTTACTGATGAAAGGTATAGGAAACACAATAAAAGATATTTGCTGCTCAGTTTCATGGAATAAACTCAATTCTACTCTCTATATTGAATTTGTGGGCTAAATAATATTCCCTTCTTAATGTAAAGACCCCTGTGTGCCAAAAGAAATGTGAACAGTCAAATAAACAAACCTTTTTTGTATTGGTTACATGGGAAAATAATGTTTAAGCAATTACATTTAAAACATCTCTCCTTTTGCTTTGCCACTTAATGACCCTAGGATTTTTATACTATGGAAAATAAATTATATGCCAACCCATATCGTAGGGTCATTGTCACACTACTGAAGTTCTTGGCAGGTAGAGAATTATTGTTCTAGATAAGAAGTTAAATTCAACTTGGAGACTGAATTTCTTTGGTATAAGAGGAGAATTACATGAAACTGTTCTCTCCATCTTGATCTCCTAGGCCTTAACCTCAAGTTTATATATGGACCCACTGAATTTTTCTGATAAAGTTGTGAGGCAACTTTGAGTGAACTGTAATGAAAAAAAAAAACCAGAAACACTAGAGAAAACTTAGAAGGTCAAATATAAATCTTTTAGGCTATTTTAGTTTCCAAGTTCCAGAAGGAAAAAGAAATTTATATATATATATATATATATTTTAAATTATTAAAACATACCAGCATCTGGACTTTAAGTTCTAGCACTGCTGTAGAGAACTGAGATATTATGAAGACATAGAGGCAATTTAACCTTTTTGAGCACAAGGCAATACCTTCTAGATAAAATAGAGCTGACAGATTTGCTGGCACAGTTATGATTAGCTATGCATCACCTATCATTCAAGCTGACAGAAAGATTTTTATTCAACTTAGTGAGGAGTTGGGTTTCTTTGGGTTCTGGGTTTTTTTTGTTGTTTTTTTTTTTAATTATTGGCATCTAGATTCATCCTGGAGGCTAACAGGAGCTCTCTAATGCTGCACCAATTGATCCACAAAACATCAATCTTGCCTGCTTCAGCAGGCAGGCTATTACTGCTATGCACAGGGTTTAACAAAGGCTTGATTAATACTTTGGGAGTTTAGTAAACAAGATAAACATTACAAAACTTACAGTATTGATAACTACAAAACAGGTCCTACCTCTTTATTTTCTTCTGTCACTGTGGTTTAAAAATTAAACTGTTGAGAAAGCAAAAAAATGTGCAAAAGAGATGAATGGTTGGACAAATAATAGCACCAGGAATCCAAAGTTAGTGATGCAGCTCTAATTTCAGTACCAACTTGAGCTGTTACAGCAAACTAGACACACACCATTCCCTGGTCATCTTCTGATCATAAGAATTGGTCACCACTTATTGCCACCTCAGTCCTATAATCACCATGTAATATGTCGTATTACTCTTTTAAGAGATACACATCCATATGTATGCACCATGGCTGAAAATCAATGTGGTCTTTTGTAGACGAAGGACAACAGGAAAAAATGGAAACTCTGATGGCAAACAGCTAAAACATACAGAAAAGCTTGAGAAGAGAAAAAAGAATTGCTTACATCAGACTTGGACAGCAACTAATCAGGGAATCCTCACCAGGCCAGACTGTTCCTGGGCTCTGTATGAGTGCAGGGGGGAAAGGACTAAAATGAAAAGCCCAAACCAGGAATTTCTCTCTCCCTGAAGAGCCAACATCCATGCAGGAGATGTGAGCTAAGCCCATGAAGGAGTTTCAGAGCATTCATAGGCTGAAGGCTTTTGCAAGTGAAGGACAAGTCACAAAACACCAATTATAGCCTTTGACATGCCCTTTCTTCCCACGAGAAGGAAGGGAGATGTTGCGAGAAGGAAATTCTTTGACTTCTCTGAAATAAGGTAGAAAGAAAAACCATACAGGGTTAATAGCTGACAAGGGGCATTGTGCCTTTTCTGTCCTTGATCACAGAAGGGGAGATATATCGCAAGAGAGAAGAAATAGAAGTGTTCATGTGCTCTTACCGGGGACAAAACTGGCAGGCACCGTGCAAGGGAAATGCTGCAAGATCGCAGCATAAGATTTAATTGTGACTCAGAGTTTCTGGCATGAGGCCTGCCTACCTTCTTCCTTTTCCTCCTCACCCCACATAATGAAAAAAATATTATTAGTCTATTAGCTAATAGCTCTAATTATTACTCACAAGCTCTTTTTCATTGTACTTCACTGTTTTCATGAGAATAACACATAGATTCTTCCCACTCAGCAGCAGCACTTTCCAGGGCAGAAATATGAGCATTGTTTAGAATACTCTCAGAAAATTGCAGACATCAGAGATTCATTGATCATGAAGCCCATTTCTCTGCTAAGGGAAGCTTAGTCCCAAAAGCACATTTTCTAGTGCTTCATACGGAATAATGTTAAAAATACCAGTGGTGAATCATCCTCCAGATTAACTCAGGAGGCAATTCCTCAGTAGAACACACTGTTGTGTTTTGCTCTTGTGATTTGGGTTTTTTGATAGACTAAATTATTTTATTCTTAGCTAAATAGACTGAATTTTAATTTCTTTATTTTATTCTTAACTATAGCTTCCCACAAAGCCTTGAATACTTCTCTTTGCATGCAGCTAGCAGCCTTCACACTTTCCTTGCCCATAAAATGTTGCACAATCATAAGACTCATACTGCTGCCCCCTCTTCACACTCCCCTAGGGCTGAGGCCTTAATTGTGGGGCCATTTGCGATGCAGCATCAGAAGCATACATGAATCTTTGAGCAGATGACACGTGGGGTCCCAGAGCAGGAGAGAGGAAGGAGAACAGAACCACAGCTACCTGGGTTCTGTTCAGCTGCAAATAAAAGCATGTTCACCTGCTGCTCCTGGAAATGATGGCTCATCCTTCTCACATCAGCAAATGTGCCATCTTTTTGACCTGATACACCTCCTCTGTTATATAAGCCACATAGCACCATGTCAGGCACTGAACCTGAACAAGTATGAGAGGTTTATCTCGACACAATTTCTTGCTTTTCTTAGTCATCACAGACCTAATGTAGTACCATTAATCCATCTCCTAAATCCTCACCGTCCCCTAGTAATTAATTTGTTATTCTATGCTAAATTCTCTCTAATTGATCAATATCTTTCTAGTTAGCATAGTGCTGAGTGCTGCCCAGTATTTCAGAAGCAGTCATGAGAAAAGCACTGTTACTGTTTATTGGACCTTTATTTGTGCTTGGCTATTTTTATCAGTTACTATTCTCATAAAAAAACTCAAAACTTAGATAACTTGGCATTATAGCCTTCCATCAGGGAATCATCAAAGCCAGCAAAATTTCACCTGAGCCCCCTGAATTATACCCAGATCCAAATTTTTAACAAACAGGTGCCTTGTATCACAGACAAGATGAGCAAATAACAGGTGAAGCTCCATGGTGAATGCTAAAAGTTGTTTATATTGCTAGTTATTTTAAGTGTGATGACTGAAAAACCTGTGCTCTGCCAGCGTTCTCTCTTTATTGGCAGGACACAAGAGCACCAAGTGCCTTATGATTACTCTGTACCTTTTGCTCCTCTAACTTCCATTTTAATTTTCTCTCACCACTTGCTTCAAGCACACTTTATGGTACTCCCATTATTTAGGATTGCACAGACAAGAAATTCAAGAGAGCTGTAACACAAAAATACTAGTTAAAAGGCATCCCCCCTACCCCCGCCTTGTGCCAGTTACATATGTGCTTATAAAAGGTCACATATCTTTGCCACAGGTTTACTCCTTTTTCTGTGTTAAAAAACATTCAATTAGTAGAAACACACAAATATCTAAATCTGAGTGGATAGGGAAGATACTGGCCATCTGTCAAGAATTACTATCTCTAAACTGCATATTTTACATATCACAGATGCTCTTTTCTACACATTCTTGCTGCTTGCTATAAATAGTCCCTATCTTGTACCACTCAGATGTATTTCCCCAGGGGGGTGTGTGCACATGCATACACATATATATTTATCCATCTGTGTATACAGAGAAATACATACATGTGTGTGTGTGCATGCATGCATATTTACATTTACAGGTGTGTGCTACCCAGTAGTGTGTTGCTTCTGCAATTTTCCTGGGCATATGATTAGAATTTATAACTTTTAACATTTTTCTTATGTATTCAGGTGCTATTATTGTGATCTCACTTGAGAAGCTGATATTTCATTAACAAAAATAAGGAAAAGCAGAGTCTAAGGCTTGTGGTGAAAACCTTGAAGACATGAGGCAACCCGGAAGACATGAAATAAATGAACATCAAGGATGAAAAAAATAACAAACATGGGAAGAATGTAGCAGTCTTAAAAAAGGCAGTGTTTTAAAATCCCCTGCTTTTTTTGCTTACTTTCAATTTTTATTAATGCTTGTTTTTCCTTGCATTCTGGTCAGTATCCATGATGTCTTCCTGAAGCAGAAAGCTACTCTCACATGGGGAACTTCCTTTGCCTCCACAACATTCAAAAACAACAGTTGTCATCAAACACAGTGTAATCCACTTTGGCCTTTCTCCTAATAGACATGGGTTTAAATGTCTTCTCTGAGTGATATACATGATCCAGTGTAAAGAAGTATAAATTTATCTTGGTGAAATTTACATCTCTGAGAGATGCCAAAAAGATAATTATTTTTGCTTTATTGGATTAATTAGCACCTGAGTTTCCAGTAACTTGGTATTTTTGCTATGGGATGAATAACACATCCAAAAGCATATCAGGAAAGGTACCCGGTAAGTTTTTAATCATTATAAATCAGTTTCCTGTGAACCAGGAATTTCATCAGCTGATGACATTTAGGTAAATGAAATCATCACCTAAATCCTACTTTCTAGCCAGAACTGGCAAAATAGGACATAAAAATCTGTCAAGTAATTTTAAAGATGATCTAATCAATCTTTACAGGATTTTTTTTCTCAAAGTCCTGTCCTCCCATAAATCTCCCCACCTTCAATATTTTTCTGTTTGGTTAGAATATCATAGATTTATACCTTTGCATATCGTAAACTAGAGAGAAAATATACTGAAGGAATGGAGCAAATTGCCTACAATCAAAAAACAGCACTGAAAATTACAAGTAGCACCATAGGGAATTTGAACTTGCTGCTTCAGAGGTTTGTGGGATGTGACAGTGAAATAAATCTTTGCATAGTTTCACGGGAAATATTGCACAGTTGGATCAATGTGTGCTGATCCTGGAGTTCTGACCTTCCCGGGTAGTTCTGGGCCAAAGTCCCTCGCTGAAGTGCGGATACAGCTCTGCGATTCTCCAGAGGGAGCACACAAGCACCGTGTCACCTTCCCACCAAGTGGTGTAGCTTCCTCTTGCTTTTTGACAAGTGTTACCAGCACCTTATTGTGTCAATGGCTGCTTCACATGGAGTGTGATGCCATGACAAAATGTTTCATTGTGTTATGGTTTAGCAAGGTGCTCAATAGCAGTCAGAAGCCGCCAAGGACTTTTAAAGGTAGTCATATGCACTGGAAGCAGCAGTCTGTGTAATAATGATAACAATGTATGAAATCTATTGGATTTTTATTGTTTGGTGCTTTGGAGTATTGAAATCTTTGACAGACCATCAATGTTGAAGCCCAATGGCTATGGGCATTGAGAAATGTGAGGAATTAATAAATAATTGGTAGATGCTCTGTAAACTTTATGGGAAGTCTTCAAAAAGAATCAGGATTAATCTGGAATTATAAAAAACATAACCTTCACAAGGGGAAAAGAGAGTCTGACACAACATATTTCTACATGCTGAACTAGGAACTGGACCAGAACAGATTAGTCAGAAATTAAATAAAGAACATCTGTGCTTATTTATGTAATTTTGAGTTCAGCTAAAATTCAGGACCCAGTTCTCAATATTGTTGTATTTTATACATCATAGAATCATAGAAACATTTAAGTTGCAAAAGAGTATTGGGATCATCAAGTGCAATTATTAAGTCAGCACTGCCAAATCTGCCACTAAACCTCGTTCCGAAGTACCACACCTACACATCTTTTAAATACCTTCAGGGAGGGTAACTCAACCACTTCCCAGGACAGCCTGTTCCAACCCTTGACAACCCTGTCCTTGAAGAAGTTTTTTCCCAGTATCCAACCTAAACTGCCCCTGTCACAACTTGGGGCCATTTCCTCTTGTCCTACCATTTGTTACCTGGGAGAAGAGACTGATCCCCACTTCACTACAGCCTTCTTTCAGGTAGGTGTAGAGAGTGATGAAGTCTCTTCTGAGCTTCCCTTTCTCCAGGCTAACCACGCCCAGCTCCCTCAGCCACTCCTGAAACAGCACTGACCCCAGTCCTGAGCCCTGGGAACACCAGGGATGTCTCTCCATTCCCCACCACACTCTGGCCCCAGCTGTCCAGCCAGTTTTCCACCCTGCAAATAGCACACCCTTCCAAGCCATGGGGAGCTAGTTTCTCCAGCAGAATGCTGTGGAAAATGGTGTCCAGGTTTTACTAACCTCCAGAGAAACAGAACCCACAGCCTTTCCCTCCTCCACTAAGCGGGTCATCTTGCCTCAGAAGGAGATCAGGTTATTCAAGCAGGGTCTGCCTTTGATAAATCCATTCACAGCAGTAGACGGAATCACACTGATGTAACAACAGGGAAAGCGAGAGAGAAGAATCAGAATATAAGAGCAAAAATTTTGTCTAAAACAATTTTGAATGGAGACAAAATTGAAAGCACTGATTGGGCAGACCACTCTAGTATCACAAATAAGAAGGATTTTTTAATATGCAAACACTCAAAGCCCCAGAGAAATGCTGACATGAATAACATTGTGACACGTTTTGACAGTTTTTGTAAAAATCAATGCAAAATGCTTGATGCAGGTTTCCTTTTTTTTGAGCATGCTATTTGAGATAGCATTAGATGGGGTATAGACTGGTAGGTTGACCAGTAGATCTGAGCACAAGAAAACATGATTGTGAATACATTAACATTTGTGAAACCGATATATTGAATCACCAGGCACAACAGCTTGACATACTAGACTTTAAAAGAAATTAAAACATTAGCAGAAATTAAAGCTTACTAGCTTTGGGGAAATAAACATTTCACCTGGTCTACAGATGATACTGAACAAAATAAAATCATGTTGATTTCTCATTTAGTTCAATAGCTCAATTTTTAAGGTACACCTGGGCTTCCAGAAGCAATATTTTTAACCTAAAATTCTGTATCAAAAATGGTCCCTGAAAATCAAGAAACATCATCCACACAGATATAAATTTTCCTTTCTATTCTCAGAATCATCACCTTTTACTGCAGTTCTGATATTTCTTTTCAGAAAATAAATCATACCAGCTAAACATTTCAAATTTGTGGCCTTAATTTCCATTAGTAGGAAGGTATAGATATCTACGTTTAGGTCTAGTCTTTCTCGGAAAGAAAACTTTCCAAAGCACAAGCAGTCACTAATCTACCTGGAAACAACTAAAATTACAACTGCAAATCACTTCATGTTAAGTGTTCACCTTGGAACAATTTCAGACTTCAGTGTGATATGTAAACCCTTTGGAATGCTGGTATTTCACCCTCAGAAACCAAAGGGAGTACAACAACACTGCCCACCCCTGCCCCTGGACAACCTCTCTGGCTGTGACATACACAGGACCTGTGTGGGCTGTCCAGGGCAGGCTACAAGCACTGCAGAGCTCCAGCCAGGTCATGGCCCACCCAGGAATGCCATGGAAATTCATGAAGATATTCTCTAGGCAGCCTCTGCTTTCCGGGGGACAGTGAGCTGATGCCACCAGCACAGTATGGCTATTCTCAAAGCTGGACAAATTATGTCATTTGTAAAAGACAGCTAGAAGGTTTTCCCAGAAATATTCTGGTTTTTTACACTCTCTCTCTCCTTTTTCTATTCCCCTTCCCTAAATGGAAGATACTGTATTGCTGAGATCTACTCCCTATCACATCAAAAGCAAAGGTGCACCTCCCATTCCTTCTCCACATTCTTACTTTGGTGTTGGAGGCAACACTTCGAATGTAGATTTTGACCCATGCTGCTTTAACCAAGTCTGGGCAGTTCAGGAGCGCCTCTGTTAAGAACCCTGTCTACAATTGCTCAATGTTTAAAAATGTAATGTACTACTACTTCTTTGTCATGAACACATTGATTTTTCTGAATGTGGTAATGTCTATTATTCAGTGTTTTCCCAGTATATGGGAGGAGAAAAAGAATACTACCTTTGTGATTTGAATAGGAAAAGTTCTTTCATCGAGCTACTTAAACATTCTACCATCCTTGTTAAAGAATGAAATGAGATGCTATGATATGTGCACAAAGAAAATAACTGAATGTATTGTTACACACTCACACACAAACACATATATAAAGATCCTTACACTGGAGAACAGATAGAAATTGATGTGCTTATTTATTATAAATTCTTATTTTAGTAATTCAAATGATTTAGCAGCACCTGATGCCTTTGTACGCTGTCACCTCTTCATATCAATCCCTCATGTCAATGAAAAAAACAATTAGAAATAAATAAATAAATAAGTAATTTTAAACAAAATAAATTATTTAAAATTAATTCAAAATATGTGCAAAAAGTGTTGAACCTTGAATAGTGATAGTTCTGGATTGTCTAGTCAAGATCATAACTTTTCTCCAAAATTCTCCAAAGTTCAGAACTGAGTTTCTGTAAACATAAACTGATGCATTTGCAGTTACAACAGTTCTCTGCATTTCACCAGTACACTATGAATAGCCATAAATAATTAAAACTAAAGTACCAAATAAATTAGGGGTGAATTTCGTGATATATTATCCTGACTTTTAAAATTGTAGTTGCTCATTTATAAGCTTAGTAGTAGATCTCCCAATTGTTACTATAAATTAGAGAGTTTCAGTTAATTAGTGGCTACCAGATGTCTCCTGCATTGTTTTTTTCTATACAATAGAAAAACACTAGCAATCAAGGAAAAATCAATACAACCTAATGAATAAGAGCTACAGAGTTCAGCCAAGGCATTCTCCTTGATTCATGCCCAAATCTACAGTATGTTCTTTAAAAATCAAACGAAATTACTGTGATTTATACTGTTCCTTGAACAGAAAAAGCAACAGTTGCATGTAATTACATTCTGTTGACACTGCATATCTCTGTAAGGAGGCATCCATTGAAATATTTACTTTTAGAACTATTAGCTTTTTTGGTCTCTGGAAAAAAGTTCAATCCAAAATTATTGTCTGTTTCTTTAGTTTACATGTCAGTAGCTAACTATAAACCAAATTTTTATGCTTAGCCATTTCTTACTTTCAAAAAGAAGAATGAAGGGGGAGTAGGCTGTAGCCTTATTCTTGTTTTCCATTTTGTGTGCTAATTGGTGAAAGGATGAAGGGAGTAGATCTGTGAAATGCAAAGTTGAATCAATCATACATGCCTTTAGACTAGCTCCAGTTTGATCCTGTGGGCCTATTTCCTATTTGCAGTTAGCACTCATCTGGTGCTCTCCCATGGTAGCTTTTATTGAGTTTAGTTTTGTCCAAATTGCTGTCATGTAAGAACTCTTGAATGAATCCACTCCATAGTGCAAGTTATATCATGGTAAGCATGGGCAGTCAGAATATTAACTTCACAACAGCACTGAACCAAACTAGAAGACTCGTAGTTGGGCACTTCCCTGTAGAGATCCTAGAAAACTACCTTTAGGGGTAGAATGACTGTGTTCTGGGCATATTCTCAGGTGTATAATATCATATGGGCTATGATTAAACAGCCTGAGAACATAATGGAGTTGCAGAGTCTACATCCAAAGTTGTTCATCACGGTTTGGCTTTTCTGTTTCTACTGTAGCTTGGTCCTCAGTCATCCTTGTGTGTATGTCGTTGCATGGGCAGTTTATAGAGTAGCTGCTGACAGATGAAGCACAATAAACCTACCTAAGATGGGAATCACATTCTACCCTGGGGCTGTTCTGTCCCAGCCAGTGCTAACATCACAAGGGAAGGTTCACGGTTTTACCAGTCTAGTCCAGTGTTTTGTTCTCGGCACTGCATGCCATCAGTCACAGCAACCTGGTAAGGCAGCTGACCCCTCCATTTGGAGTGCCGAGGAAGTGATTACTGGTTTTGGTTTGAAGGGAGAAGAGTTTTCCTGTGAATGCATAATGAATTCTGACCCAAATGCCTGGGATGAATAACACCAGAGCCTTGAGTTCCAAGAGGATTTTCTCCTGTAGTTCCCTTCATAAACTCAGTTGCTGCTTTGAGATCAGAGAATTCCCTCAGGCCACAGCTTCATGTATCTCTGTATGCTTCCTACTTCATCACTTATTTATCAGTATGAACCTTTGTCTACAGGTGATGGACATTTGAAAAGAACAACAGCAAAGGGTTGTTGTACTTTTTAGGGCAAAACAAGACAATTTAAAGTAAAATATTTAAATGCAACAGTAACGTTGTTCAGTGTGATTATTTTTAGCTTCAGCAGCAGAAATTTTTCCTTTTAGCTTGCAGACTGAACTCAAAGTTAACCTTCTGTTAGAGCTTGCTCTAAGTCTGTTCAGCTCCTTTGCACTTAATGGATGCATTCCTGTCTCCTTAATTTTGCTCCAGAAGCAGGTAACTGTTTAAGGAGGTACTGTGTAACTTGTCTAATTGTTGAGACAAGGGAAAAAACCCACCAGAGTTCTGTGGTAAAACATAACCAATTAAAAAAATATCCAAACTGGAATCAAAAGGGAAATTGGGAAAGAAATTACCTCTCTGTATCATAAACACTATCTGTTGAATTTAAAGTGACTCAAAGATGCTCAGCTACAGAGACCACTTGCTATTAAACTATAATCCATCAGTTATGTAATTTAAATTTAGACCAAATGGCAGTAGAATATTGAGTCTTTTTAAGTGTGGGTGTTTACATATTTTGAGCAAATTATATGAAATTATATAAAAAAAAATTGATGAACCTATACAACTAACTTAATGAAAAAATTCAGATTTTCTCCAAGGAAGGAATTATGGAGCCTTTCAGTATGTCTGCCTAACACATGAATTTCTGATAACATACTGAAGTTTTAATGAAGCTTAGAGTTCCTGGCATAATAATACCTACTGCTTGGCAGGCTTGCAGGAGGGGAAAAGCTAAAGCTTAATGCCCAAATTGATCTTGCCATGCACTATTGGAGCAGGAACACCCAGAGCTGTAGTCCTTCTTTCCTCTTCAAAGGACTTTCAGAATTCAAAGACTTGATTTAAAAAAATAAAAAGGGGAAAAAATAAAAAAGAATAAACTACTGTATCAAGAACATTTTGTGTAGGATGTAAGAGAATCGAAAAGTAACATTGAACACAGAAATTGAATTACCATTTCAGTTAAAAATACAGCATACTATACTTGAAATAACGCTCTCCTGGAGATAGCCCAGAGTGTCACAGTTATTACAGAATCTTAAGGACACTACAAAATTACAAGTGAAAAGTTGCAAAGATGACTGGTTAAGTTCATGCCATTCCCCATTCATCTTATATGATTGGAATGAGGGTGGATTGACTGGAGAAAAGCACAGGTTGTACTTTTCATCTTTCTCAGTTTACACAAGAGTTGATTGTTTTCTATCTCATAACATTCTTAGAGGTTACAGTTGGTTGGTTTTCAAACTAGGAAGAAATAAATATTTCCATTGCACTTCAGCAGAAGCTACAAATTAAAAAAAAAATTATATGGAAATGTCCACAATTTTAGAATCCCAGCATTTCAAGCATCATGTACTACACTGGAAACCATGCATATGTGTCTGCAGTCATAACATGAGCACAGGGCTAGGTACTGAAGATGGAGATATTTATAGCCTATTTTCTCATAGAAGAGATGATGTCTTATTTTCTTCTGGTTATTTTTGCTGCAATCTGAAGTAATGTCCTCAATATCAGCATTAACATATAGAAAATCACGGCAGCTGAAGGCAGCACATTTCACTGACTGTCTATTTTCATGTTTTGGCTGTAATGGACTTGACTGTGCAGGGCAGTAGAGTGGAACCAAAGGTCTGAGTGTTCCTTAAAGAGCAAAACATCTACCTGAGACACCTAGTTTACCATAATTTAGACAGAAAAAGGGATTTGAAGTTCATTTCTGTTTTCTAAAGAGAACCATGCTATGAGCTTCATTGTCTGTAGTATTACTTGAAAATAGAATCATAGAAACATAGAACCACAGGCTGGTTTGTATTGGAATGATCCTTTAAAGATCATCCTGTCCACTCCTCCATACCGTGTTCTATCACTAGATCAGGTTGCTCAGAGCTCCTTCCAATCTGATCTTGAACACTTCCATCTACAACTCCTCTGGGCAACATGTTCCAATGTCTCAGCACCCTCACCTTAAAAATTTCTTCCTCATGTGCGATATAAATCAACCTTCCTTCAGTTTAAAATCATTATCCCTTGACCTGTCACTATGGTCTTTGGTAAAAATCTCTCTCCATCTCTCTTATAGCCCTCTTTAAATATTGAAAATTGCTGTAAGGTCTCCCTTGATTCCTCTCTTTGCCACATTGAATAACCCCAACTCTCTCAGGTGCTGTTCAGTGGAAGGGTGTTCCATCCCTCTGGCCATTTTTTTTGCTCTCCTCTGGACCATCTTTAACAGTTCCATGACTTGTTCTTGCTGGGGACACCAGAACTGGAAGCAGTATTCCAGATGGGGATCTCACCAGAATAGAGTAGGGGTAGAAAATCACCTCACTTAACCTGCTGGTCACAGCATATCTGATCTACAGTGATAGAGACTAAGGAACAGAAGATCATGAAACCCAGCAAATCTGAAAATAAAAATATGCACGAGCACAAAAAATGGCATGTGAAATATAAAATACACCCAGAGACTGAACTAGATTTTTCCCATTTCAAATAATGATACTGTACAAGACATTTTGGCTTGTACATTAAAACTCACTGTAAACTGAGATATTTCACTCCCTTATTCCTCACCATCAGGTAGATCCAGCCAGCTATGTGTTTTTAATATGCAAAACTGAGTCTTTATTTAGCTTTAAGAACAGGTGTTTTTACTTTTGTATGTTTGTGTGTTTGTTTTTTAATATGGAAGAAACCAGTATTTCTCATATTTTACATGCATTTTCTCCCAGATGGTACATTTGTTTGCCACCCTAGCTGGGCTTTGTGATTCACATTTTGATTGAAAAAAAAAAGACAAGTATAATCATTCACACATTTATTAAGTTTATCTCATTAAGGGATATAGTAGCATCGGCTATTTCCTATTTATCACTACTTCTGATATCCTGTTAATCATTTGTTCTTCTCTGGCCCTGAAGTGATCACTACTAGCACAGCAGAGAGAAAGAATACTACTGAGCTTGGCTCTCCACACCCATGAAAACCAAATTGCAAGCGCTCTGAGACATACACCAGTTCTTTAAATGATAAAAAATCCAGTCACAAACAATATTTCCCCATTATTCTACCAAATAAATGGAGGAAGATATCAAAAGAGACTCGTGCATATAAATAGACTACAGGTTTTATGCCAGCATGGTATTTTGTCTCATTTCATTAAAGTCATGCTTATAGTCAACCTGCCACAGTAGAGTTCTGTGCCTGCCCTCTGCTCTCAGGCTCCAACTGACTAATAAAACAGTAACTCTGGTCTCATCTGTAGATGGCATGTTCAAACTCTTTTTTCTTTACAAAAACAAAAAATCTCAGATAGAGATGCAGCAGCTCTTCCATACAGTGGGAAAGAGCACAATGGGCAGAGTCATAACTCCTGGGTCTTGTGTCTGATTCGCATAAGCTCTGTTCATAAAATTGGCATGGGGTCAGCCCCTCGGAGTGTGCAGCCTAGAAGCAAGAGGTTGGGCCCCTGGAGCAGTTATAAATGAAACTGAGAGGGAAAATGGGTCTTTAAAAGGTGCTGTTTTATCATTGTTCACTGTCTTGGTACAGTGCACCTGCTGTGGATTTTTATTTTGTCATTTTAAGTCACGGTATGGCACTGGAAACTTCCAGAAAAGTATGATTCATTATTTATATTGAAATAAGTAACTGTGGATGTAGCCAAAGTGCTGGTCAATACAATCAATTAATAATGTCCAAATCAAAAGCATCTAATTTAACAAGAAAAAAAATATCCAGGATTACAAGAGTTTACTGTGAAACTCTAAATGCAACATCACCTTGCAAACCCCAAAAAACTAGAGCATTAGAGTCAAGATCAAGACTACAGGATCATATGCATTGAATACAGCCTTGAGTTTTTCAGAATGAATTCTACTTTCCCCTTACTGTATGTTATTCCCTATCAGAGCTGGCTTGAATGGAGCTCCATCTGAAGGAACTTCCTCTTTAATGGGCTTCTTTGGGCTGGTCCTTTACTATTTGGAACACTGATATCAGCAGGTGGACACTACTTATTAGCTGTAAATCTGAGTATTTTCAAGAATAAGTGCAAAAGATCTATTTCAGAGTCCTCTTATACATGTGAAACAGGAAATGCTGCTTCTGCAGAGCTGGAGACAGGACATGACTGTCTATGCAATTGTCTTCAGCTACTTCCGTCTTCCTCAGAAGCTGCATGGTGTAATAAAACCATTAAAAGCTTAGAAGGGAGGCTTATTTCATTACACCTGACAAGGGGACATACTGGACCAGATGTCATGCTTTCCATTGCATGAAAAAATTTTGGCAGGTGTTCAAGGCTAAAGCAAAGCAACGTTTGATTCATAGCAGCTCACTGCCACTCTGTATCTAAAAGCTTGAGGCAAGTCATCTCTATGACAAAAAAATAAGAGCACCATTAATATAGAGGCTTAGCTGTCAGTAATTTCAGTTTGTGCTTTCTGGCTAAACAAAACCTTATTCATCTCTTCCTTTGAACTTTTTTCTGTGCCAGACATAGTGTGTTCCCACAAAACCCTATAGGCAAGTCTCCCTAAGAGCTCTATGCTTTGAAGCACCAGTGATGTTAATTGCAACATGGCATCACATTTATTTTATGGCTTCTAGACACACTACGCATGGACAGACAATGTGTCAGAATTTCAGACGCCACAGAAGATGACAAGTGCAAGAATGCTATCACTGGAGTTACATTACTGTGGGCTATCCCTGGCTGCTGGCTCAGTAAGTCATGAAGCCCGCTCCACAAAGCTGAGATGAGCTGGTGAGCTGGTACTGCAGTTTTGTCCCAGGTTCACTCAAATGTATAGCCCTTAGTGACAGCAGAAGTCGTGGATTCAAGTTTGGCAGGGAAAAAACATTAATATTGATCTGGTATCCAACTACACAGGACTGGTATGAAAGTGAATGATCAGCTTCTCAGAGATGGCACTAAAATAAAGACAATGATAATGATGCAAATAAAATGTTTTCAAAGTCATGTCATGGCTTTGCTAGAACAGTGCTGCTCTACTTTTTCATGCATCTAAACAAGCAAATGAGCACTGTTTCTGATACTCATCCTGCAGCCAATAGATCCTATGTGGATCTAAAGAGATTGTGTATAGCATAAAGCACTTTCCTTTTTTAAACTCTGGCCTGTTTTTCTAAACTGTGCTTTCCCCCCCCCCCCACCTTTGTAGTTGAGGCATTGCATACATGAGGGTGGGTAGGGCACAATTTAGTGCCTCCCTCCCTGCTGGAGGAGCACAGCGTTCAGCTGTCCCCCGCAACCAACCTCTCACAGTGAGATGTGATGCAAGCTAAGCCCAGGAGGGCAAGCAAATGAAGATGACAAGGGAAACAAGGGAAAACATACAGAGAAAAAAACCAAACATGTAAGTCTTCTCTGGACTTTTCTCCATATTTTTTTCCAATTCTGTGTTGACACTAAATGCATAGAAAATCTAGGAGGACACGGGATGCAGAACAATTTGCAGAGTACATCAGGTGAGGCAGAACTGCAGTGAAGCTCTGGCTCCACTGAATCAATGGTAACTTCACCTCTTACCTTCAGCAGGGTCTAAAATCCCTCACATGTTATCAAACTGAGCTACTGTAAGGAATTCTGTTTGATTCAAGTGGCTTACTTATTTCATTTGTCAAGATTAGAAATACTGCTGGAGAAAAAAATAATTCCTGGGAAACATGTAGAAGAAGTTGCAACACCCTGTCCATTAGATTGCATTCTGGGAGTGATAACAAGTACGGATTATATCTCTAAAACAGCAAAAGTTCCTTTTTTTTATTTTTTTCCTCTGGGGTAGTCAATATGAGCTGCAAATTTCAACCTCTCCCCTTCCCTGTTCTCCACTTTGTCTCCTGGACCTTCACGCACTGATTCAGCTCCCTTAGCCAAACGAATAGAGTGAGGACATGATTGAAACCTTTCTCTCTGTCCAGCCACATGCTCTGTTTCCAAGCAGACTGCACAGAAACAGCAACTCTGTGCAGGCATCAGTGGCAAGGAACAGCCAAGCCCTTTAACCTTCAATTCCAGACTTTCCAGCTCTTGCTTTTTCATTTCAGTTCTACTTACCTTGTAGCTGTGATATCAAAGGAATGTAAAAATCTGAACTCAAGGATTTTGAGTTAATACTAAATATTAAAGAGAGAATAATTAATGTTATTCAATTTGCAATTTCCTGTCATTTTTCCTTGAGAAAAAAATTAGCAAGTGATAAAATAATTCTCACCATTTCCAGGTTTTGATTTAATAGTACATTGCTATTTATAATTTACTAAAATACTTCTTACCTGAGGTGACAGAATTGCTTCCATACTTGCTGCTCTTATTCTATTTTTTTATTTTAGTCTAAAATGAAGTGTGAGAACTGTTAACACATTTTTCCCACTAAATAATTGCATATTTTTATTTAGTCCTAATACAATAGTCTTGCTTTTGCTCACATTTTTTCTGAACTTGGTGAAAATTACCATAAATATAAAACACAGAAGTCATGGAACCATTTCAGTAACCTTTGACACGTTGAGTTGTTTTTCTTACTGAAATCTGTGAGAGGAGAGTGAAACTTAAAGTGTTATTTTAAGGCTAGCAACTTGAAATTCTGAATAGACATGTCAGAATATGAAGAAAAGTCTTCTGATTTGTTCCAGAAAAATATATTATCCTTGAATACTCTATTCAAAGCAGTATTTTTGAAAGCTCTACACATAGCAAAGAGAGGTATCCTCTGACTCTGAAACAACTATGATTTCCTGTATTTATTTCATAGAATGTTGCCTTGTGCAACATGTAGAAAACTGAAAAAGACTCAATTTACTGTTTTGCACAGGGCAGGTGTTTTCTAGTACTGAAAAAATATGGTAATAGAGCTATTTGAGATAGATGTTTTTTATTGCTATCTTGTTTATTTTATTATTTTGACTTTTGTTGTAGAATTATCTTTTAACAAACAATAACTATCACATTTCAAATGAGTGAATTATTTTGACTTTCATAATTGTTTCCCTTGTTGAGCTATCTCTTAATAGTATGAAAGAGGCAGTACCTAAAAAATGGCAATTAAAAAAGAAAAATTTCAGTGGAAGAAATTTAGAACTTCATTCTAAAAAATGAAGTCTCCATCTTGCAATGCAATAAAACATTTTGGTATTCAAGAAGGTGCTTCTGACTTAGGAAGAAATAATGCATAAGTGCAAAACAAAAGGGAAATTACTTCTACCAATGACTTAACTGCCATGGGACATGTGATGTTATTATTCTAAGCTCCTCCTAGGTTACTAACTGGGAAAACAATTGTCTTGAGTTCAAATGAATTAATAAATGAAAAAAGCCAACTACAGCCATGGAGTTACTGCACAGACTGTGGGGGTCATCAGGAGTTTGTCTGATTCTCACTGTGTCACCTGATGTAGCAAAAACCTATAAATGAAAACTATTGGCCCATCTGTAGAATTGGCCAGCATACCTACATTAACATTAGTGCTAAAGCAGGGTACTTGTCCTTCATGTTTTCAAACAATCTCTCTTTTCTCTACCTGTTCACTAGGTAACTGATTAAGCTCCCACAGTGATGCAGGCAATGGGAATTTTGGCTAAGAGTAGAGAAAATAGAGCTATGAAAGGAGTTAAAACTATGGCTAATTACTAAAAAAATATCATCTCCAAAAGCATTGCCTTCAGATATTTTCCAAGAATCCACTGGTGCAAATACAGCTGTAGACAACTGCAACAGCATGCTGCCTGTACTGATATTAATCTTGCCTAACTATTAGTCTCTCTGGGCAGTCTGAATATGTGCATTTGTAAAGATATTGCTTAAAGAAATGCTGCCTGACAAATAGAAGTATGTTTCATGCAGGCACTGAAGAATATCCAGCTGTTGAAATTTTGTCTTCCTGATCCAAAAGGAGCTGAAGAGGGTTTAAAATGTATTTCTAGTTCCTTTCTTTTTTTTTTTTAATTATTTTACTTGAATACCACTTGAGCAGAGCAAAAAGAAAAGAACCAATGATTTCTTCATAACTGAGTTCGTTCATACCTAGATAGATTCCTCCAAATAAATGAAATAACTGAATATAAGTGTGAGTATGGTGCAGTGGTAACGGATGGTAGGAGTTTAGCTTTTCTGTGCATGGACGCTTGAATGGTCTACTAATGGGCCATTGCCTGCTGTGCTCTAGTTCTTTTCAGCAGTAGTGAAGAATCGTGCTCTAGGACATAATGAAATGGGAATCAACTGGAAAATGGGAATTAACCTGGAAAACATTCTGAGTTTGACAATTAGGTCTGTGGGATAAAATATTTATTGTATAAGGTAGGAGGAAGAGACAGAGTTACAGTCTGCAAAAAAATTGTATTTAAATAGCAAAATAAAAATGAACTACCTATGTCATCCACATTAAATCCAAAATTTTGTGATGACATTACTTCTCTGCAGCATTTATTATTAGTATTATTTATTTGTATACCCCTAAGAATGAGCTTGGTATTTGATGGATAGATATTAAAAACTGTCTCTGCACAGGAGAGCTCACAAGGGAAGTACAGAGTGAATATTGCCTTAGAGTGCTTGTCTTTGCAACCTTAATGCTTTTTAACACAGTACCTTGTGTATAATAAAAAATGAAGCTTGAAAATATATTTCAGTGACTTCACTGAATGTCCTCAAAATATTTTCCTCATTTTATGGTTAATATCCATAGAGAGAGCTCTACAGCTTTATGTCAAAAATGCTAAGTTGCAAGAAGCTTAGATGTAGAATGAAATGGTGAAGCATCCAGCAACTCCCAAATGACATTAGGATTCAACCCTACTCAATCTCACTACCTGGCTCACAAAATTCATCCAGCCCTAACTTTATGCCTGTATGGTCCTGTGAAGTCTGCAAGGATGGAACTCTGAAGTTTATGCTGAATCACCCCAAGATCAATACTCAGCTATAACATGTGTAAACTAATATGTTTTAGAAAGAAGGAAAGAAAAGGAACACTTACCAGGATGATGAGCAGAGAACATGAGAATTTGAAAAGACATAGTGCTAATTACCTCTGATTTCAGTGCAAACCCTCTGGTACATTTACAGAGGACATAGAAGGAATTTTTAAAACAAATATTTGCATTATATTCTGTTGAGAAAAGTGAGATTTCATAGGGTCACAGACCATTTTGGGTTGGAAGGGACTTTTAAAGATCATCAAGTGAAACCTCCCTGCCTTGAGCAGGGATACCTTTCATTAGATCAAGTTGCTCAAAGCTCGATCTAACCTGACCTTAAATACTGACAGGGATGGGACACCCAAGACTTGTCTGGGTAACCTGTTCCAGAGTCTAAACCTCTTCACCTTAAAGAACATCTTTCTCACATCCAATCTAAAACTACCCTCTTTCAGGTTAAAAGCATTATCCCATTATCCCTTGTCCTGTCACTACAAGCTTGCTAAAAATCTCTCTTCATCTTTCTTTATAAACCCCTTTAATTATTTAAAGGCAACATAAAGGTTTCCCTCCATCCCTCTTTTCTCCATGCTGAGTAACCCCAGCTCTCTAAGTCCCTCATAAGAGAGGTCTCCAGCTCTGACCATTTTTATGACACTCTTCTAGACCAGCTCTAACAGGTCCATGTCTTTTTGTGCTGTGGACTCCTGACCTGGTTGCGATCCCTCTTGATGTCAACGTTCCCTCAAGCATAACAACCACACTACTTGCTTGTTGTTTCTGGGACTATTTATCAATTACTGTTTCAGAAGGAAAAAAAGATAAAGAAATATTTACAATAAAATGGCCAGCTCTGAGGCATAATCTATTGCTGAACTTCTGAGGTATTTGCATTTTCTTAGTGATTTCATGTACATTTAGTATTTACATAAAAAAGCTTATTGTACATTAGCTGTGTTAGCATCAAAGACTACAGCCCATGAAATTCTGAGAAACAGCACTTATGCTCCTGTAATTTATTTCTAAGTATATTTCTGTTGCCTGTAGGAGAGAAATGCAACGTGAGAATAATTCCCTGCCAGCACACTTTGTTGTTTATCAGGCAAAGTAAATAACAGTGTGGGAGGTGAGTAGCATTAAAATTTCAAGGACTGACTATCTGCAAAGCTGGACCAGTATAACCCGACTTTTCAATAAGCCTTGACTAGGTTTTCCATTTTTGACAAACCACCTAGGCAGGGTATTCCCCTGGATTCTTTCCGTGCAGCCAAGGGTGTTCACAAAATGCTGATCAGAATGTGCAACATAGTAAGGTGTTTTTAGAGAGTCTACCAAATGGAAACTAGAGTGAGAACATGACTTGAAAGAGCTTAGTATTTTCTATTATGTCAATAAAATATATACAATTTCTTCATACATTGCAGCTGCAGTTTATTCAACTTGACCAAAAGTGGATATTATGTCTCATATCAGCAAGCTGTCAAAGGCTTAAAATATCTGAAGACAAATTGGAGACTGCAGTAAATCAATTGCACATATATATTGCTATCTAGGACTGTCTTCCATTGAAATAATAATTAGAATTATTTTTATTACTGATTTTTTGGTCATTTTCCCCATTTTGGGGGGAGGGTTGCTTACATAACAGTTCAGATTAGGAAAAGGATTAATTACTTCTTAAATGTCATTTGGAATAAATTAAACTGCAGATCAACTGTAAGTGACTTCAAAAGTTTAAAAACCATAGCATTTTTCTAAGAATTTTATATATTATACTGGGCTTATGATGCCATTTATAGGTAAGGTTTTACATTACAGTAATGCTAAAGGCTCCAGCTAGGAAACTTGTTGCAGAAACAAATGTATATTCTTCATCTTTAGGAATAGTGTCTTATTTGTAAATCACGTTAATTTCTCTTGCTGAAGTTCAGCTGTCTGTTCTCCAGGCCTCTACCCCATGAGATAACAAACACACCATGCCTTTCATTGGCCTTAGATACCAGTGGTCTCCTTTACAGCAAGACATGCTCAAAAATGACAGATAACAGGATGGCAATTGTATATTTTTAAAAGTGTCTGTGTTTTTCACAGCAGAAGTTTGACTTTTGAAGTTACTGTTGATCCATTTTCCTGCATCATCAAACCAGCTCATTACACCTTGTTTTCTGTCTGGTGCCCAGACTAGTAGCCACAGACTTTTGTGTAGATGTATTTGAGAGGGTAACAGGATAGGATGTAACTCCTTCTTTCGGTGCATTTCCTGAAATGCAAGACTGCATAACTGGAAACTCTCCATCAGGAAGAGAGATTTCTCCCTTCCACTCACACTGTTTCAGTAGAACCCCACATTGCCCTACAGAAATCTAGCTCAAGAGGTAAGATGCAGTTCTGGACCAAATGAATGAAGGACACTGTTCCTCTTTGGTACCTCCACTCTGACAGAGAAATCAGGACCATGAGCTGGCATTCCCTGAGGTTTGCCCCAGGACACCCGCTTCTGTTGTCTCACAATAAGGCTTTGGTCACTTCCTGAGCCTGAAAAGCAGGAAAAGGTGAAATGAAACAATAGAGTTAAAAGACACATTTAAACATCTTAATGCAACTTTAAAAAGTCTGCTTTTGTTTGGTATTAATCTCAGTCTTGAAGTCTCTTTCAGACTTACTCCGACTGTTAACACCTCAGGTGGATTGCACAGGGCAGGTATCACTGAGCTTCAAAACCTGGTTCTTACTGATGCGTTGTATCACACAGCTTTCAAAAAGGGACATACCTTCAATTCCCTTCCTATCTGTTTGCAATAACATGAAAATAGACAAAACCAAATTATTCTTTTCATTTTCCACTAATCATGTGTGTTCATACTACAGAAACCTCTTCTATGTGTCAGTCTTGTCACACTGAAGAACTAAATGCACCTATTTAAATTTCCTCAATGAAGTTTTATTAAGCATAAAAAACAGTTTCAAGATGTCCTAAGAGGTAAAAGTAACAGCATAGCCACTTTCCAAACATTCTCTAAGTGAATCCAGGATAGTACAAAAGTAGGTTTCTAGTTAAAATGGATTTTCATTAGACAGAAATCACAGAATAATCACCTGTCAATGGCAGAAGACAATTAAAATCAGTAGCAGCATGACAACTCAGTTTAGCAAATATGTGAAATGCTTACCGTGAAATAATTACAATTCCTTCTTCTGGCTTAAACACTTTCCTACATTCATTTCTAACCATTCCTAACTCATCCTCTTGATGGACTGAGACACACCATATCTGACACGGGAGTAACGTAATATATTCCATTCAAGGCTGCTGATTATATGCACATGTGCACAGTGACAAACAATTAGTGTAATGATACAGTGATTGCAAAGCTTATCACAACATTGTAAAAGATCTCATGCACTAGAAATTACCCTGACCACCTTTTCATGCTTTCCATTCTACATTACTGTGGAACACAAATTTGTACATCGAATCTGAAAGCCAGCAAAGCGATTGATCTATACAAAGTCTGGGCCAAGGAAACACTGCCTTCCAGCAAATCTGGAAAATAAATTAAAAGTGATTAGGATAAAGCAATGGCAATATAGAGGCAGGACAAAGAGTCAGCGCTCTGCTCAGTATTGATTGAAGCAAGCTGTTTCCAGTGTGAACACACTGCAGGAAGGCTGATGGCTTGGAGTGGTTTACCCCTACATTACCAGGCACTCTGTCACTGCTGCTTGCCCAGAAACCCCCTCCTCAACCAGAGCCATGCTCCATCCATGCTCAGCACAGGGAGCTTCCTGCCTGGCACAGGCCCCTTCAGTCAATGGCAACCACAGGCTGCACTTCCCCTATTGATATGGGTTATACATGGCACTACAGCATCCCTGAATTTACGATCTACACTCAACACCCTCCAGTGAAGATAAGAGAGGAATAGTGCCCTAAGTGTGTTCATTTCTGTCTCAGAACTAATATGCAGAGCTGTGTGAACCAAAAGCTGTGGGACAGCAAGCCAATTTCTTCCCTCCCCTTGCCTTTTTTGTCAGGATTGTGAGCTGACAAAGCCAAAAAAAGTGGGGAGAAGCCTTCCCTCTCTCCCCCCCATACACTCTTGATTGAGATGGGCAGGCAGAGAAGGGGGCACATGGCAGGTGAGGCCAGGGATGGCAGCAGAGGTGTGTGCATATGCAGCACCAGGGCTCCCCACCAGAGAGGAAGTGGAAGTACAGCTAGGAGTAAAAGGAATATGACAGAATTATAGAATGGCCTGTGTTGGAAGGGTTCTTAAAGATCATCTCATTCCAGCCTCCCTGCCTTGGGCAGGGCCAGTTTTCACTAGGTGTCTGAGCTGTAAGGTTGCTCAGAGCTGCATGGATCTGTTTGATTTGACCCCAGTGGGAAAGGACACATACAAATAATGGCACAGCATCTCCCACCTATCCCAGACAGATATTTTTCTTTTTTTTTCTTTTATTGGTTTTCTCATTCAGCACTTCCCCCCTTCCTTTTCACCCAACTTTGTTTCTCATGCAGAACTCAGCAGTAAAGGATGAGTCTCTGTTTAAGGGGCACAAGTCTCAGGACTGATGTAGCTGGGAGCATCAATGGTGCCCTGGGCAGGAGGCCAGCTGCCCTGAGCTACCCTGGTTACAGCTGCTTACAGCCAGTTCAGAGGCTGAGGTAAACCCCTCCCAAAGTGGAGGAACAAATCTGAGGAGCAGATAGTGCTCCTGCACAAGCATATTTAGGAAAGGAACTTTCAGCTGCAGGGAAGAGGTTGGAGGGAGACACACTGAGCCAAAAGGGACAAGGCAACCCCCAAAGAACTGCAGCCTTTACAGGACAACTGTACTGGTTTTGACTGTGTCTAAGTTAATTTTTTCCACAGTAGCCCATATGGGGCTGTGTTTTGGATTTGTGCTGAAAACAGTATTGATAACGCAGGGATGTGCTGAGAAGCACTTACACAAAGTCAAACCTCAAGAAAGCAGGCTTGAGTTACAAAAGAAGTTGGGAGGGAACACAGCCAGGACAGCTGACCCTAAATACCCATAGGGATGTTCCATACTATGTGGCATCATGCTCAGCATATAGAGCTGGGGGAAGAAGGAGGAAAGGGGGATGTTTGGAATGATGGCATTTTTCTTTTCAAGTCACCCTTGATGGAGCCTTGCTGTCCTGGAGGTGTCTGAACACCTGCCTGCCCACTGCAGAAGTGGTGAGTGAATTCCTTATTTTGCTTGGCTTGTGTGCACAGCTTTTGCTTTGCCTGTTAAACTGTCTTTATCTCAACCCATGAGTTTTCCCACTTTTATCCCTCCTATTCTGTCCCCCATTCCAACACAGAGAGTGAGTGAGCAGCTCTGTGGGGCAGCAACCCATGCCAGGAAAGGAACACTAAGCAACAGTGTGGGATGGAGAAGTCAGAAGCAAAAAGTGGGAAAAGCATTGCATGTGCAATGCTGTCAGCCTTTACACTGCTTGTTATCTCACTGAGAGTAAGTAGGTTTGAGGGTTGGTGTACACTGAATGGATGTGATGTGTAATTGTGCACGTATTTTCCCTTAGTGTCCAAATTAGTGATCAGAAGTTTTATTTGGACTGGTAGAAAATTCAGCTTCCTGAAGTTGAAACTTTTTAGTTCATTGCAGTGCAGAAGTTTTTTTAGACTATGAAGTGTATTTTTGTGTTCCCTGGGTATACTTAATGGTGTACTTCATCTATCCTCCTTTTGATCTCCTCCTTTCTTAAGAGTCTTTCCACAAGTACTCTGGAAATGACTAATAAACTGCCATGAGATAGTTTCTTTTCCTCAGTTGTTTCTGAATCCAAAGTTCTTTGCAGTGACAGGACTGTGGCCAGTGATTCCTGGGCTGTAATGATATGAAAATATGACTTTGCTTTTATGTGAGGTTGAGAAATATCAGTTGCAGTTGCCTTTCCTTACTAAGGAGGCAAACACAAAAGACACAAACATAATCTTTGCTTTCAAATATAAAAAGAGAGTGCCATCAATGCTCTGTTCCAAAGTCCCACTGTCTTGTGGTACAGAACTGATAAAGGTAGGATCAGAGTATGCACACGGCTGAACAACCACATGCATGTCCCTGTTTTGTGTGTCAGAGGTCTCAGCTGCTGAGGCACAAAGGCTGCCTGTCAAGCAGAAGATACTTCTGCTCTGTTCAGGGAAGCCTGGGTCCACAGCTGATGTATCAATCTGTGCAGTAGAAAGAAAGGTCTAGTTCAGTAAATCTGTTCTTGATATTTTCTTGCTAAAAGCAATGTTCAGTATATACAGCTCCCTTTATCCCTGTGTGGAAGAACAGAGGACACTGGTCACCAGGAGTTTATGAGTTTAGATTCTCAACCGTCCTCTCAGTTCAGGTATTGCTTTTTATAAGATATTGCAGTTTATTGTTGGACTAGAAAGGTCTGTTCTCTCTGTCTGACATCTAGAACACTTGGCAGTGATGGGCAAACAGTTAAAATAAGTTCTGCAACATTCTGCCAAAGCACTTATAATCTAGGAGATGGGACAACAGATGCTTTCAGACAGGCAGGGGAGGACAAGGTAAGAACAAGACATGTTTGGGCAATATGACAGGACAGCTGTCTTTGTCAAATGCGTAGTATGTGTACTTGAAAATGAGAATTTTAAGGGAATATATTGCGATCAAATCCTTGAAGATTTTTACTACGAAACTCTTCCGAGCATGAGAAATGGAAGAGGGAAAAAAGGCAACCAGCACTGATATTCAGGTATCAGCTGACATAAGTGTTGGCTTGGAGGAGCAAATGAGAGGCGACAGATGAATGACTGCCAAAGCAAAATAGTGAACTGTAGGCTGAACACACCCGAGCTGTGCATATTCCAGGCACAGAAACAGAACATCAAAAGCACAAACAGCATATTGGTGATGCACCACTGAATGGGACATCAGATGGGACATTGACATGGCATTAGCATTTGTTGTTATCTGGGGATGGTGCCACAGAATTACCAATATGTTGTGCATGATGACAAGATTTAACCAGAAAAATAGGTCTTACCTCACCAAATTTTTAGGCTACTTTTCTGTCAGCATTGTGATATATACAAATGGTGCTGCTTAAGGAATATTTGTGTGTTTGGGTACTTTGCAGCACATTGTTAAATTAAAGCACTAGCTGAATGTCCTTTTAAAAAGTTCACTCAAAACTTCTTTATTGCTGAAGTGAAAATGGGAGTCACAAGTCTGAAAAGAATTGTATTCTGTATCTCACTGACATTATCTTCCAACTATTTCCTACCTGCTCAGTAAGTTCAAAAGAAAAAAATATAACTTATCATTTAAAGGGCATATAATTTGGTAATGTCTTAATTGCTGCGAGTGCTATTTATAAATAACTCAAACTAAAATGAGAGCCACAGCAAACACAGCTGTGGTTTATTTGCCATCACCCACCTGCTGGTGAATCAAGCATTGAGCTGTAGCAGTTGCTTATCAGCCTCAAACAAAAAAGGACCCATTATTATTGTTATTATTGACACTACTAAACCTCTCACTCGCATACCTGCGACTTGCAAAACTGGGGTTTTGGTATATTTTTTTGTCAAGTAATACACCAGAATTTTCTCCACTGCCAGTCAGGACATTCATCCTCAGTCTGACTCAAATGTTCCTGGCATTGCATGTCCTTCAGAGACAAAATCCACGGACTGTGCATGTAACTGTTTTAACAAAAAATAGCAGGGATGAAAATTCTTTAAGTTCAATATGAGTAGCATATTCTTGTATTTATGTGTCCTTGTATTTGCCATTCTCTGAAAGACAAGCTTCTGAAGCTTACTGACCTTACTGTCTGCCTATCCCAATCAATACAAATGTCTCGCCCCCACTCTCACCCATATCCCACCCATTTATACTTGAAATACTCCTGAAAATATTTTTTTCTCATATTTCTGCTCTGTGTGGACTTGCAATGTAGCTAAATAACCAGGTGATTTTGTTCTTTTATGGCTGTGTATCCTGCCTATCTGATATCCATGTAAACTAACTTCAGGATATAGGATGAATTTTTTAGCTCTATAACTGCTAGTCAATATAAAAAGAACATTCTTTGGTCCTATAGGTCTTCCTAACTATATGTGCAGAATAAAGAAAAACAACAAACAAAAAAAACCACAATAAAAAAACAAACAGCAAAAACCCAACCCAAAAACAAACAACCCCAAGAAACCAAACAGAACTAAACCCTACAAATAAACAAAACTAAACAAAGATGACAGCTGTCTGTACTTTAAATCCTCTCTCCAGTACCAGAAGCCTAAACTACAAGCCATTGCTCTTGACCTCCCCATGCTCTTCCTCCTACAACTCTCCTTTCCTCAGCCACAAGGGTTAGCTCAAGTATTTACTTTGGCTACTTGACTTTAATTGGCAGCTGTTATGATCCACCCCTGAAGGGAGGGTAACTGAGGTTCTTGTTAATTATATATCCCTTGGGCTCCATTAAAGGGAAACAATACTAAATGACCGGTGTTTATAAATATATATATGACAGGTTTATTTCAGAACAATTTTGCAACTCCCTTTTCCTCATCCACAAGGGTTAGCTCAATTATTTACTTTGGCTACTTGATTTTAATTGACTGCATACACAGGGCTGCAAAGCCAAGGCTAAATGAGCAGTGTGCTTTCCCCAGGTTCCTGTTAAAGAAGGAAAATGGGAACAGGAAGGCTTTGCTAAACTGTGGGGAGAGCTGTGCTGGAAACAGTCATGGACTGGGTATAAAGATGAACAAACATTAGTGTTAAAAATAAAATATTCCAAGGAACGGCTTTAGAGATCTGGGGAAGGAATTTGTTTTGCCTGTGCTTTTTTTCCAAGAAAATAAAAGACTAGAGGGAGATGAGCTGCAATAAATCATGCAAAGTGGTTTCCTATTTGAATGGACTGAAGTTTGCCAAATGGTGGTAAAAGTTCACTTTTTACAATGCTTATGGAACATATCTTGCTAATAGACCAAATAGAATAAAAAAACTCTTTATACAAAATGGAAGTGTTTGGAAGGGCCGCGAAGGCATGCCAGGCAAAAGGGAAGAAGTGAATTGAAGCCTTAGATGCTTTAGAAGTCTTCTCTATTTATAATTGCATCTAATTTAACTTAAATATTTGGCAAAAATACATACAATCTTTAACACAAAAAACTGCATCTTTGTAAGAAGTTTTTTCTTTCCCCTGAGAAATCCTAGAAATATTATTTATACACCTCTTAAAACACAAAAGCTTCAATTACTATTCCAGCAGACCTTGCCAGCATTATGAAATCAAAGCTGACATTGAACAGTAAAATATAGCTTACGGAATGCACAGCAGGATTTCCCAGTTTAGATCTATAGCTCCAAACTATGGACTAACTTGCAATTATTTGACAGATCTCTCGAAGATATCTGCTTCTCTCAGCATCAGAGAAGGGAGAGTGTTTGCCTTGTGTTTCAAGGTCTTGACTCCAGGTTTTTTATTTCTTTCTCTCCCATAAGCAATTATTGTCTTAGAAATCACTGATTTCTCCCACCACCTCACATTAATAGAGTCAAATGCTAGAGTCTAAATCCAATAAAAGTCCCTTAAAATTGTGCATGATTAAAAGAAGAAAAAGGAGGATGCTTGGAGTGAGACAACAAAATTGGTTAAATCATTTATATTGCTAAAAGAGTAGCTAAGAAAAAACATCAGGTCTCTAATACTGACTGTAGATACTTTTTCATATTTTGGGATGCTTTTTTTTATATGAAGGGATAGTATTATACTACAACCATTCCTAGTTATTAGGTGAGTGCATTGGAAGTATTATTAATTACTGAGTGTTGAACCATTTCTGCTCAACTTACTGCTTGGCATTGGACAGGCCTACTTTATTTCAAAGGAAATTTCAAAGAGAATATTCACTTCCAAAGGAATGGGAAAGGAGAGCACTTTGGAGGGCTCTGTAGAGAACAGAGAGGGAGGAAAAACCTTGTACAATGGGATTTGCATAGGGATCATTGATGGGACTACTGCACCATGTTTATCAGGCTGGCTGCTTGGGGAAATGGAAAGAGGGAGCAGAATCAAGGCATGGAACTACAGGAGTCCAAGCAGAGCAGTGCAAAACATGCATTTGAATTCTTCCAGAAATCATCAAATGGATGTTTTACTAGACCTCTGTATGCAGCACCATGATACTGAGTCAGAATAAGGCAAATGATGGACAGGATCAAAAAAGACCCCAATTCCAGTTCCCACAAATTACCAGGCGGTAACTTTGTCAGATAGGCTGGTGGTCTTAATATTATTTTTATAAAAACAGAACTCAGCATTGCTGCGTTTGGTTTTGGTTTGTTTTTGGGTTTTTTTTTAATGTTCCTCACCTTTCAGACTTTCAACAAGTCACAGGGCATTCTTGTAGTAAAAAATGCTGTGCTGCTTGTGCACTGTATTCATTCCTGTGGCTGTAAAAGTAAAAGATTCATGCTGTGCTATCTTTTCTTGTTCCCAAACTTTATTAGTGCCCTCATCACATAAACAAGATATCAAAATGCCTGTGGCATGTGCATCACAAAGCAGCACCACTAACACAGGATCACAAGCCCTTTGCACTGTGTGATTCAGTCTGGGAATTCTGAACATCTGAACTGTCAGGTGTGATCCACGCCTATATTGTTAGGAGTGGACAATTGCATAATTGAAAACTATTCCTTCGAATCCAATACAACTATGAATCAAACCTTTAGAAGGTGGGGGTTTTTTTGCCTTTGAAACAAAAGTACTGCTTCAAACCATGAAATTTGTATTCCTAAATCATTCTGGATTCTGTGAAAAACCATGCATGGAAATGGCACCCTGTTTTAGCCATGAAAATATTTAACATACACTCTCCTTAAAATAAAATAAAAAAAATAACATTTTTTTTGTATCCTACATTTCTGTTATTTCAGTTCATAATAATATCAGCAATGTTATTTCTAAAGTTCTGAAAATGGTCTGCAGTACTCAGTTCCTGCTTCTACCTTTCTCTCTCTCTTCTGATGGAAATCAATATCCTGATGCTTCATTTTCATGACAAAGACCACAGCAGAAAATAATACAGGCCGAGACTTCTACTGACATTGACTGAGGTAAGGAAGGAGAATAGGATGAAAATAACGCAGTCCTCACTCACTTTTTAGCATCATTATCAACAGAAATCCACAGACACCAGCTACAGAGGTGATATCAGCATGCATCATGTTCAGCATTGCAAGTGTTCATGAGAACAGTCTTTTTCATATCTGCAGTACTCACATGTAATTCAGGCATCATCAAAATAGTTCTTCTGCAGAGAACAATGAAATATGATTACATTTGTCAGAACTGCAATATACCAGAGCACCAAATGACAAATTAACAGAAAAGGTTCCTTATGCCTTCTCCTTTTGTAGAATTTTGCAAAACTGCCATTTTTACAAAAAAAGATTTCTGTAGCAATCCCTTTTGCAAACCACTTGTAACAGGTTCAAGTGCAACAAATCCATTTTCAGGGTGCTACTGCCTCTTTTACAAGCTCATTGACTTCTGTGAGAAAGAATAGGAGCTTTTCTGCATTACTGTAATTACTTTTATTAAACACTTTTAAGAAGGAAACAGAATGTTTGGTACTGATTTGAGCTTATTTGTTGGTTATTCCATTTTTCTCTCCACCATTCTCATTTGTTTATGTTCACAGTTGACAGTACATGCTGCGTAGAGTGTGGAGTTCTCTTCATTCTACAAACTAAGAATAAAATGGTGTCTATGGCTGTGTTTAGTTTTTGTTTCTAAATTGTTCTGTATGTGTAGAAACTGAAATGCATTTCCAAATTTTTAGATAACATGCCATGTGAAAAAAATATCTACATGTTCTGTTTTGCATGATTTAATGCAACTTTCAAAATTCAGGTCTTCTGATCAAAGATATTTTAGTTTAGACTTTGGGAAGGTATTTTAGAAACTCATAATAGACATTTTATAGGAAAACTGATATTCTAAATAGAGGATTTAATAGGAAAATAGCTATCTACTGATAAGGTACATAGTATATTAATGCCCATTAGAGATCATTTAAGGGATCTTGTAGAAGTAACCGGTCAATTCTTTTAGGGATTCTTGCTCCTTACCTCTTTTGATAATGTCTTCATGTCTCACAGTCAGAATTAGTTGGCAGGAAAACGAAGGTTGTCTAAGGAGGACACTAATCAGTGCCAGACATTTTGAAATTATGTGTAAAAAACCAAGTTTCTCTTTAAGCAGGGAAGACTGAGCAAGTGAAGCAGAAGTATTGTTGCCAAAACAGATAGCAGCAGCTGTCAGACAGGAAAGGAAAGCCTTGTAGCTGAGGCAGCAGTGCACATGGATGATCGCCCAGAAACAACACAAGAATCTGGCAGTGGAGCAAATGCTGCAAACATCTGCCTTGTGTCTGTGATACATCAGGGCTCTGCAGTGCTTGTATCAGTTCCTTTTATCTCCTGAGTACTGATCTTATGCTCTGTCACTCTGTGCCCTTAAGCATCCCTTGTCCCTCCTATGCTTTCCTGTTTTGTGTGTTCTAAAGTGACTCTCTTCACCCTGCTTTGCTCAGAAGGCATCACAGAGGCTCGCTTCCATGCCATAGTGACTAGAAAATATGTGGAAAAAAGGAGTCCCTCAATGAGGCAAGAGACAGATTAATGTCCCAAGAGATGCTGTAAATGTTCTTGTGCACTTGCTACTGCCCACTTTGGTTGATACTGCTTGTCCCTTCTAAGACTCCAGACTAACAACTGAGTCTAAAAGCTTCTTGTCATACAGCATTTGACCTCCAGATGAGCCAGTAACACTGAGAAAACTGCCCCAGCACAACCAACTTATTAAAGAAGGCAAAATTCAGGACTGTCTTTTCAGTAGAAATCAAAACGCTATTCTCAACCTTCCTGCATGAATTATCTTCTCTCATTACATTAGAAAACTGGCAAAATGATGCTCCAAACTTCTCATTAATGCAGTTTACATAAGGTGAGCGCAGGTCTTTTGATACTCCTGAACACAAGCACACAAGGTTAATCCACTTCTTCAGATAGCATTAGGATAAAACTATTTCCAGAAGTGCTGCAATAAGCTGGCAGGTATTAGCAGTGGTCCGACTTGCTTTTGTGCTTTCTTTTTGTCTTCTGAGAGAAGTGTCAGGAAGTGGTTCTTGTTATGTCTTCAATCTGTGTGTCATGAGAAATTCTTTCAGAGGCTTCTTCATTTATACATATTAAGACTAATTTCTAAGCTTCATAGAAATAAGTGTTTAGTGCCTTCTAGTAAGTCAGGAGCTTCTCTTATCTTCATGTTACAATTCCTCATTCAATTATTCATGCACCTTTTTTCTGCATCCTCACGTACTAAACTCAGCTAATGGAGTTAAGAGACTGCTAAACTTTAACACCCAAGATTATCACTATAGAAAGAAACAAATATTTATTTGTCTTACCTAGGTGTAGGCTTCCTTTCTGATGTGTACTGCAGGGTTCTTACTGCTAAGCATCCTAGTTCCTTATAACCATCCACATCAGTACCTGTTTGGGGAATTTAATATCATTCATCTTGAGCACTGTTTTTCTTTATGTACCAAATAGGATTTGTGGAAGGGAAGGTGCTGCAAATCTGTGCCTTATCTTCACAAGGAAGGATATGGCCAGAGCATGCTTTTAGGTTTGAGAACTGGGAATCACTCTTGGGAGCTGTAAAGTAAAAGTAACATCAGTATTGCACCTATAATTCACATCAAAAGACCAACACAGGGCACCTGTTGTCCAAAATGGATCTGTAACTCTTTAGCATCTTGTGTAGAATATAAGCAGTCAGGCTGAGTGAGCCAAGATCAAAAGTAGAGGAAGGGTGGAGTGCTATGACTAATAGTAGCACAATATTCTCTGTAAAAGTCTCTTAAAAGTCTCTTTCAAACTGAAAAAGCAGGCACTTGTGCTTGAAATCTTGGGAGCATTTTGGGGGAAGGGAAGTAATTTTTTGTATGCAAGTGGTCCTAGGAACTGCAGAATTTCACATGGAGGAAATATTTAATGTTATGTTCCATTAAAACAAACAAACAACAAACAAACAAAAAAGGAAACAAAAACTGGTAAATATTTTACAAACAAAAAGTGGAACAAAGTTAATTTTTTCAAGAGAATAATTGTGCTACTATTGAAGTTAAAAGCTATTGAAATCTGGATACCAGAATGCAGAATCTAGAGTTTTGAACAAGAAGGTTCCTGTAGTTTAGGGTTGCTATGCAGGTATCCCAAAGCAACATGTGTGAAATTCTTATTCAGATAAAGCCTGTATTAATATGCACTTGAGTTGTACTCCAATAACTTTGTTCTTCTTCCTTGGACAAATACCTAATCACTCATGTCAGACTCAGCCAACAAAATGGATCTTTTTGTCTCATCTTCCTTTAGCAGTCTTTGAGTTCCATCCCATTCTCTGGAACAGTATTTTCTGTAGACTTAACAGAAACCAAGCAGGCAAATCTTAAAAAAAGGGCAATGTTTGCAGTGGCCTTGCTGACCAGGACCAAAAAATGAGATTCACCTCTCACATAGACTTCTGTTCAATAGAAGATGAAACTTTTAATTTAATCCCAGAAAATGGATCGAACTCTTTTGTATCTCAGATTGTTTTTGCAAAAATTAGATCTGTGAAGTGAATAACCTTGGTACATGTACTTTTCAATACTGGAGACTTTTCATAATCACTCATACTGAAAAAGCTCCTTGCAGACTCTTGAGGAATCCTGGAACATGCAAGGACACTTTACAGGTTATTTTTGCCTCTTCCCACTCATTATAGTCTTGAACTTCTAAAAATATGTGGAAGAATATCATGAAGAAACTTAATTCTCTGGTCAGGCAGTGCAATTAAGCTTTTGAGCACTTAATGATGTCACTGAGAAAGCCTCATTTGCTCAAGTTCCTTATCCTCATTTCAGTTCACAGGCCAATTGAGGTACTATTTTTACATATAAACATGCATTTTTTATCATTCTAGTTCTTCTGCCCAACTGGGATCATTAAATTCTGAAGAATCCACCAGACCAGCAAAAACATTAATTCTGATTTACGTTTTGTATTTAGAGTTGTGTTTTTAAATATTGCATAAAAAAAGTTTAGGGTTGTACAACTTGACTGTTGTTCAAAAATAAATTTTCATAGTTTATGGAAACACTTGTTTTCTACCAAAGTCACAGTGTCCTTTGCCTGTGAGAGATAAGACAAACAACAGGCTGACCTCTGTAGGCTGGTGTGCCATCTCTGGCAATAAAGAAGCCCTGATGATTGGAATTGGGCCATGCTGACAGGAGATCCTACTCCTGAAGCTTTCTTTATTTCATTTTCATGCCTTGTACTGGATCAAAGAAAGGGAGAAGCAGAAGAGGGAAAATAAATTATCATCCTGGCCACTACTTCCCCAGACATCACCACTGTCCTGAGTTGTCATGTCCCCTGGCACTGCCCTTCAGTGACAGTCCCAGCAGGACCTGTGACTCTGGGGGCAAGGCTGCTCTGGGCATTATCTCACCTTTCTTTGGGCATAATCTTATAAGCCTGGAACTCTTATTTTGCCCAGATTTTCCCCTAAACCACTTTCTGCCTTCTGCAGAAAGGGACTTCAAGTTGATGGGACAGAGTGAAGTACCCATGATATTCCCTTTGTCCCTGCCCTATACCAAAATGCTTTATTCTTCCTCTTCCCCCTTTGCGCTTCATAAAATCATAGAATAGCTTAAGTAGAAGGAAACCTTCAGGATGACCTAGTTCCAACCCCCCTGCCAAGGGCATGGACACCTTCTGCTAGACCAGGGTCCTCAAAAAGATAGACCAGGTTGCTCCTTCATACAGATGGACAATTTTTTCTCATTCAAATTTTATTTCCTCCTTCGTATCCTTTCCCCCTCATAAACAGCAGGATCTTTCCATAAATGCTGGCTTCACGAGTGATCCACAGCACCAGGAGGTGGGCACTTGACCTAAGGGATCACAGTGACTGCAAAGCCTATTTCCTACTCCAGAGCAGAGGAAAAACAGGCTGGAAGTGGATTCCTAGAGAAGAAATAAAATGAACAAAGTAAGGTTGTGGCAACCTTTTCTCCATCAGACTCTCCTCATTTTAAGCAATCTGCCATTCAGAGGGGAACCTGCATTGCTCCTTGGTATAAGATGGCAGAGTTCCACTGATAATCAGTGTTTGTGCTTACACATTTACTATCCCCAACACCAACCACTGTTTCAAGACAATATACATTTATACTCATCAGTACACCCAATATCCATAAATTAGATAAAAAGCTTGCAAATTTCAAAGTGCTTTGAGGTAATGTGTGTGCTTGGGCTTGGTAAATGCAATCAAGGTATGAACTCATACACCAAATTGCAATGTAGAGTTTCCAGCTGTAGAAACCCTACTGCGTAAAGTAATATGAGGTGAGGGGAAAGACATAGTCCAGTGTCGTATATCTGAACAGTCAGCTGTGGATAGGGGAATAAAGCCAATAATTTTTCTGAAAAATGAGCAGTGTAATACTGTGCCTTCCAGAATTATGCCCTTTTGATTTCTTTTTTCTTCTTGTAACAATAGTTTGATGATCATTTGTATTTTTCCCCAGTATGCCAAAGAATTTTGTAAGCTGTGTTTTGTAAGGGGAGAGAAATTCTATAAGCTTAACATCTAGCCACCTTTTATTTGTAAGAAAACATAAAACATTATAACAAAAATGGTGAAAAGAAATTATTACTTGAAGCATACAGTTTACAAGAAGAAAGAAGCCATGTTTTCAACAGTCACAGGAATGTTGGAGCGAAAGAATAAGAAAGCCCAGCCTATCTAAAGCACTTTTAAAAAAACTCGATGAAACACTTCCACAATTTGGATCAGTTACTGGTTCCAATCACTGCTTTGTAACTTTATAACATATTCCTAAATATTTCTTGCTATATAAGTCAGTATTTTATTGCCTTGCCATGCAAGCACAGCACAGACAACAAGCACTTAGTTACTGCCCTTTCTAGTATATTATCTTCTACAGTGGAAGACTATGTTTCCTCCTCATTTATCTTCCCATTTGGAAAATTGTTTAAATTTGCCCTCCTTTTTTTTTTAATATGTGGTTCTTACTGGAACTGTTGTCCTGCTACTGTTCCCTGGATTTGCCTACATCCACATTTTTTACAGTGTAGTCAGATGAGGCCTCATCAGCACTAAGTAGAGCAGAATAATTTCTGTCTATGTCTTACATGTGATAATCCTGAAAGAAGATGAGGTTTCTCCAAGCGTTCGATATTTGTAATTCATTTTTCATCTTGTCATCCATTAGATCTTTTAAAGGGGGGGTGGGGGCTTTTGTTTTACTACAATACTCTTTCCTAATTGTAGTCTATTTTGGCATTAAACATTTGATTTCTCCTGGAGGGTAGGGCTTCTCTTTAGTGCATCTCACCACCAATTTCGATCATTTTATCAACTGATGAACACTATTTTAAACTCTTTGCCAGTTCTTAAAAAAATTTGATCATGTCTTGTGGTGTCATGTATCAATTTTGTGAATGCACCTTCTGCATTATCACACTGCACGTTGCTGGATATATGGATTACAACCATGTCTAGGACAGACCTCTGTGAGCTATGTGAGAACTGGTGCCTTTAATAAAAAATCACTGACAGTTTCTGCTCAAGTGAAGTTTGAAATCATTTGTGTGGTGATTTCATGTGGACTACATGTTGCTTATGAGAATGTCACATGAGACAATGTCAAAATCCTTACTGAAATCAATATACAGCACAATTGTAGCTTCTTCCTCATTGACTGAGCCAGTTATCCTGTCAGGAGGAAATTAAATTGGTTTGATGTGATTTGAGCTTAGTGTATCTGTTCTGTCTGGTTTTGTATCACTTAACTTTCCTCTCAAAGTCTGTAATTTGATAATTTCAAAAGCTGGTCTACTATCTTAGTATTGAAATTTGGAAGCCTGGCTAAATTTCTGAGTTCTACCTTTTTTAAAGATGTCACCATCAGAATCTTAATTTATGGCCATCAAGAAGAATTAAAGTGAAATTCAGAAATATTGATGACCTCACACACTTCATCCAGCACTGGTTTAGTGCAGCAACAGTAAATAACTGACACAATCCATTACAGGGTAGTAATGCAAGTATCTATAGGTGCAGGAACTGTAAATGTCATTCTTCTGTTCTCCTGCAGTGAAACTTTGTGATTGATTTGTATTTGTCAAAAACACTCAGTTACAGCTTGGCTGCCATTCTAGAAGCACTCAAATTGGAAACAGGACATAAGGAAAAGTCCTGCCCTGCATTTCCAGAAAGAGACCACACTGCTGTCTGACAAATCGAGTTGCTGACATTTAGGGGAGAATATATGCTTCTTAAATGCAGAAAGGGAGAAGTGGTGGCCATGGCTAAGCTACTGCTGCCACTACCAAATGAAGAAGGGAACGCAGCTTCAAGATTGTAAAGGTCAAAACCAAGGAATGTACTGACACATGCAACTTTGAACTTACAGTGTTGCTTTTGGATAAAGCATAATCTATTTATTATCATTAAAAAAGAAGGCCATTGGATGCTCTTGTTAGTCCATATCATAGATACTTCAGCATAAACACATTGAAATCACTGCATGCTGGTGTTAAATTCACATGTCCTATAAGATTAGTTATGATTTTTTCTCTTTTTTTTAACAGAATGAAGAGCAAACAGCCTAAGAGCTTGATAGGGAGGATCCTGTGAATATGTATTTTATTTCTCCTTTGTTGCATTTTAAGAAAATATCTTAATTTCAACAAGTAACAAATTCAAAAGTTTTTTTTCAGTTGGCCCAAACCAAAAAAATCAAATGCATCTAATTTGTAAGGAGCATTATGAAGGTATTAGGCTTCTCTCTCAGAAAATGTTCATGGGGGACAATTCACATTTTCTGACTTTCCTGAGATTTTCACAATATACCATAAAGGATTCGAGGAAGGAGATTGTCCCCATCTGCTCTGCCCTTGTGAGACCCCACCTGGAGTGCTGCACCCACTGTGGGGCCCCCAGCACAAGGAAGATGTGCAGTGTTTGGAGTGGCCCATGGGAGGCTGTGCAGATGATCACAGGGCTGCAGTAACTCCACTGGAAGGTCAAGCTGAGAGATTTGGTGTTGTTCAGCCTGGGAAAGAGAAGGCTCGGGGAGGCCTTGGAGCAGCCTTCCAGTACTTAAAGGGCACCTGTAAAAAAGCTGGAGTGGCACTTGTGAAAAAGGCATGTGGTGGTTAGGTAAGAGGAAATTGCTTTAAACTGAAAAAGAGCAAGTTTAGGTTAGATGTAAGGAAGAAGTTCTCAGATGTGAGGGTGGTGAGACACTGGCATGGGTTGCCCAAAGAAGTTGTGGCTGCCCCATCCCTGGAAGTGTTCAAGGCCAGGCTGGAGCAACCTGGTCTAGTGGGAGGTGTCCCTGACCACGACAGGGGGCGATGGAACTACATGATCTTTAAGATCCCTTCCAACTCAAACCATTTCATAATTATTTTTTTAATTTATAATTTAATTAGGCAGTAAATGTCCATGAATTTGCTGTTTTTCAGATGTTACTTGTAAATATTCCTTTCTGCCTCTTAAATTTCTATAAGTAATAGTTTTAGGAAAAGGGTAGGGAGATGGGGTATTCTGGGCTTTTTTCAGTCACCAAAGGGGTTTTTTTCCTTTCTCTTTTACCCTTGAGAGCACCTTAAAATGCTCGAGCTCTTTCCCCGTGGTAGCCCTGTAACCAGCTCCTGTCTAGACAGTAATATCAATATATTCTGGTCATAAAGGCCAGGAAAGAACAGCAGAAAGCAGGAGACAAAGAGATCCGGGATTTGAGGAGGTCTCTCAGCAAATGTTCATACCAATATTTATTGTGTTTATCCAGATAAAAAAAAAATCCTCCCAAGCATGTTTTAGAAAGGATATACTTACATAAATTTCTGCTTTCACTGGGTTCTGTGCTATTTTCTTTGCATTTTGGATGTTTTTTCCTTGAAGAAACTGCCCAGGATCAAATTTCAGACGTATGTAATTCAATGAAAGTACAAACAACTAAAGAAAAATTAGCACTGGTGTGTACAAAACAATAAAACATTCAAAGTTGAATTCAAAAAATCTCTCTTGACTGCTTTCCCCAAAACAACTGTTTGTAGACTGAAAGTGGAGCTCCAGTGTAACTATATGGTGCAGACATTCTTTGTTGAGGCCTTAAAAGAAATGTATTTTTCATACTTTTTTTTTGTTCAACTCTGGATCATGCTAATGAAACAGATATTTTGAAAAAAAAATCTATTATAAGCAGAAAATGTTAATCTTAGGAAGTCTATTGAGTCTCAGAAATACTCTATTTCTGTCTGTTCCTATGTTTACTTTTATCATATGGAATCTCTTGATTTTGAAATAATGTCATTTTGGAAACTACTAATGAGTAAATAAAAAAAAGAAGATGTGGATGAAAATGTGGCAGCAGTTACTGAGGGAATTTCGTAGTCTCTGATGCTAACACAATATATGAAAATGCTCTTCAGGATAGTAGTAATTACTGATGCAAACATATGTTTGGCAGGCATGTTTATATATACATTGCTTTCTTTTGTAGTTCCTACCTGAAAAAATGCATTTGAACATTAGTTCATTTAAGTACTTTGAAGGAGAAATATTTCCAGGAATACAGTGAAAAATGTAGAGGAAAGATGGGAATTTGAGAAATGTAAAAAGTCCACAGATTATAAGATTTTTTTTCTTTTCATTTTTTCCTTCTAAGAAAGTCAATCAAATGTTTGCAGAATTTACATTAATAAAATTACAATGTTCATTACTGGTTGTACAGACTGCTGGTACTTCTAAAATGCTGACAAACAATTGATATATTACTGAAACACAGGTGAAAAAAGGTCACTGGGCGAGTGGATGGAAATCAATATTTTAGCATATGTACTCATACTGAAATTATTTTTTTGCATCCTAATAATACAATATTCTTTCATACGGAAAGAGAAATCAGGTCTCTGAGCTCTTTGTTCCCCTGTTGAATAACGTCTTTGAGGAAGCCATCTCAACAAAAAGAAAAAAAAGGAGAAGGGGATCTACGTGATCAAGTCAAATGCCAGCATTGACACTTGGTGGGATTAAACAGGCTGCTGTATCTTTATAAACAGATTATACAGCAATGCAGGCTATTCTGCTGGAGAGAGGTGGCATTAATGCTAACACTGACTCTGAGAACAGTCTCTTTTATCCTCTAAGGTTAGGATTGTTTTACCACTGATGTCAAAGGGAGAGCTGACACTGCCACAAGTCCTCAAACTACACAAACACATCACTACTAATATAATCACCCATAGTGTCAATGACTGCTGAAGTTACCTGACATTCTGTGACAGAGAGAACCATCCTCTTACAGACTCTTTCTGCAGTAGAAAGTATGGCAGTCATGGGGAGACCATTCAGGAAAATTAATTGAATGAATATTTTGTGCCTGTTAATGTTGACATCTATACTGATGGTTGATGGCAGGTGGAAAAGGTTTCCTATAAATCAAAGGAGTGGAGAATGTCAGGGGTTTGTCTAGGCTTTTATTAGCTGGTATCTGATACTAGAGTACTCAAAATTTTCTTTTCTTGCATTTTTTCAAGAAGGAAAAGATCATCTACTAGAAGGAAACATTTGAGGGGAAAACTTAAGAGAGGTTAGAAATATTTTGTGTTCAGGTCACAGGAGCAGAGTCTGGCTTGACTTATTTCTCTGACTTGTGCAGCCTGTGAGATCCTAAACACATCATTTCACTAAGCCTCTTCTCTGTAAAGTCTGGCACTTTCCTATAGTTTTTCTGTGCCTCCTTATGTGCCTCCTGTGTCTTGCCTGGCTGAATCACTTTCTGGAGTCAAACAGCCACCCCTCCAAACACAGACACAGCAGGTGGTTTGAGAAACGTGGAGACTTCATGTGCAGGCTCATGAGAGACACGACAAATGTGTGACTTTTATTCAGGCAGCAACACTTGGGAGAATCCATAGTAGAGAAACCACAGGGACACACACAGAGGTGCCATAAATCCTGTGCACCCTGCAGGTTGCTGGGTCTGGCCTAGCACTTTCAAATGTAAACCCTGTTTATTGAATCTCTGCAGCTATAAAAAAAAAACCCAGCAAGCATAAAGAAAACATGGTGTTCGGTATGACTTGTTACATGGTATTAGTATACAGTATAAATATATATAGTTTAGCTTAACAAAGGTGCAGAGAATGTGCAATTACTCTGACAAAAGTGTCTGATTTTTATGAAAGTTTTGGCAGATGTCAAGACTAGTCTCAAAATATGACCTGGTGAGCTTGAAATGGAATTTGAGGTCATTCATTTAGTTCTGAAAAAAAAATATGAAAATGCCATTTCTTTTTTTTTTTTTTTTACTGTTTAATCTCAGTCTCACTCTAACAGGTCTTTTAGCTACTCTTGAATTACTGAAAGTTATAAAATAACATACAGTTTCAAAGCTGCTTATATTAACAAAGAGTTTCCCAATTTAAAAAGTGAAGGAGTACAGAAAATCAATTAGAACTTGAGCCTTTTAAGTGCCAGGGTACTTATGTAAGCAGGACTGAAAAGTTTTGTAAAATATTTATGTTCTGTCATTTTTCCCTTAAGAGACAAAAGAACCAGTATACATCTTCCTTCCTGCTTATCTTTAGCTGTTTGGTAACCATAACTACCCTCCAACATTGGCTACTTAATAGAAACAAATATTTCTATAGGACATCTGGTTTACATGCCTGTGACATTTTTTTTCTTTGAAAGTATCTGCAGGAATCCCCTTATCTCTTACTGAGAAGAACTTACTGTAACTTTAAGAAAAAGGAAGCAATTTCCCAAGTCACAATTTTTGGCCACACCAAGGGTAAGAGTTCAGCTTTGGCCAAAGACTGTTACTGAGAACTCTTTTGTGCCCATGCAGGCAGGTACTGAATTGAGTGATTTTCTCAGGTATATTTGCAGCAATAGGGCCCCAACACTGACCCAAACAGAGAACAGATACCTCTCCTTGTCACCATGGATTACATCCTTTCTATTGTATCTCTGAATCACAAGTGGTTGAGGTTTGACCTGTTTGTGCCACCCCGTCCAACCCACACAATCAAGAACCTGAATGTCATCAGGGTCACCAAGATATCACAAAGTCATCCACAACATGTCTTATAAAACTTTCTCTGTTCCATGTGAGGGACCAATGCAGTTTTCAAGTTAATACTGACCTGAAATGGAGTTTGCTGACATTTTCAGATGAGCAGATAAGGTCTTAAAAGGATTTACATTTTTAAAAATAAAAAAAATCTGAGTCTTAAGTCCTATCAGTCTCACAGCAGGTTCTCAAGGCTGAATAATACTGTCTTTTCTGGAAACTTGGGGTATTGAATCTCCAGGCATCAAGCTTTCATTTTCACATGCTCATAACTTCCATGAAAACTGAGCTCACATATGCCCTTGACAATTGAGTCCCCCCTTCTGCATTTCATTCTAAGCATGCCCCTCATTTTCAACCAACATAAATTGGGGTTTGATATTCTCCAGTTTCAAGGCAGCAAGAAACCTTCCAACTGATGTCTGATTTCTAACTCTTGCTCACCAGCCCCGATACACAAGTTTCAGTCTTGGTAAAATGTTTTCAATGCAAATGTCCAGCTGTTCTGAAGCACATTCAAGTCTCTTTTGTCTATAGGATGTCTCCCTTTCTACTTCTTCTTGTGCTACTTTAAGCAGACCTGTCTCTTTCACTCCAGACTCAGGTCCTTTCTGACATACCTGCCAGCCAAGAAAAGTAATCACAACCCATGGGGATATGGCATAGGAGAAAACATGCTATCAATTAAGATAAGGATTTGTACCAGGAAGGGAAAGTTGACAAGAAATCCTGTCTAAACAGCTGAGGGTGAGAGTGACAGAACACGTTTGAAATGGCTGAGAACCATATTGGGTTACACTAAAATAGGAAAATCAAGGATAAGAAAACACAAAGAAGGAGATGGCTTGTGCATAGGGGGCTATTTGGGGGTGTTCCTGAAACAGGTGACTATTAGAGTAAGCACTGCTATTGTGACAACATTGAAGTAGGTTTGGAGATTTAAAGAAAATATTTTTATATTGCATAATATTTCAAATTTAAGAAGGAAAATGGAGAAGAAGCAGAGGTTAATATTTGTTTGCCCGATCCACAGATGTTCAAATTCCATCAACCAGCCAATATATCATCCCAAACATGATCCAAATTTACATCAACAATAGATAATAGCAATGGATGATTTCTTAGCTAGGATTTTTTTTACACAGTACTGATTGAGTCAGTCAAGATCTTAGCATAAAGTACTATAGTTAATGCCTATTAACTAACTAGAAAGATTGCTGCACAACAACTACTATTTCTATGTTTTTAAAGAAATTTTCTCAAGGATAGGTGTGTCTGGGGTTTTGCCTTTTGGTTTTTTTTTTTTTTTTTTGCTTTCTTTTAAGTTCCTGATTTATAGTGTAACAACATGGTGATTAGTTAAGCATTTATATTAGGTTTTTTTCTTTAATGTAATTTAACACCCTTGTCTTTATTCAAGTCCTCAATGTCATCCCTAAGCACCAAACTAACAGTAGCTTTTTCTTCTGAAATTATTTAACCTGTGTTGCTAAAATTGTTAGGGTCTCAGAAATCCCTCAGATAGTTTGTACTCAAGTTTAAGATGTGAGTTAGAAACTTAATCACAAAAAAAAATCAAAAAAAATTCTAAATATGTAAGCTAGGAAATGTAAAATTTTCCTGTCAAAGTGATACTTTTTTCACAAATATAGAAGACAAAGAAGTTAAAGTTTCAAATACCCTATGTTGAGCAAACCATGAAAAATAGAAAGAATATTATATGCAGAAAAAGAGTTTATGAATTGACATTCAGTCTTAAGTATTTGGTTTAGAATGTGCTCATGTATTTTATGAATACACCAACTGTCCTGACTAATGGATTGTTTACTAGAAGATTCTATCTCTACAATATAAAGAATCCGTAATATTTTGATTTTTACTTTTCCTCAGAAGTATCTCTGATTTCTTCATTCCTTACAGACAAAACAGACACCTTTCCTTGACCTCATAGCACCAACAACTACAGTTCTCCATTAGATATATGTGAACACTTACAGTCTCCCTTTCTTGACTTTTCATTTTCTCAGGGAGTCAGCTTGATGGTATCTTGAAAAGATCTCAGGATCTTAGGAAGGAATGTAACAGAAGGGTTTCCATGGGATTTCATAGCATGAATGTTGTCTTCTTTTGCCTTTTTCTATGTCTGACATGGCATAGCAAAGTCACTGCATGCAAAACCATAGCACTTTGGATGAAGCAAGACTCAATATTTGCAGAAACAAAATATCCTTTTTTGTTACTCTTTTGCACCAGCCTTACATAAATCTAGTCTGGCCCTTTCTCAGACATCAGTTCCTCCAAAACTGAGGGAAGTCCCAGAGTGATTTAAAACACACCCTTGGGAATGTGCAGTGACACTGTTCTGAGCTGTCATGATCCTCAGTAAATGACAGTTTCTGCAGGTTTTTACATCAATAAATCTCTCCATCAGCACTTTAAAAATTAAAATAATGTCAGGTTGACAAGGTTCATTCAGAAAATCAATACAGATATTTTACACACTCCTTGGTTAATACTAGTTGTCTTTTGAACCCTTTGATTCCATCTCCCCTAGGTGTTGGTACTTCTCTATGCCCTCAGAGAAATTCCAGCTATGAACAATTTTTTTGGTCTCTGCTACTCTGTCACTTATGTAAAAAGCTGATCTGTGGTTTCTAAAAATAGCTGGTAAGAGGTAATAAAACTCTGTCTAATATAACTGCAGTTCCATCACAAGTTTGTGAGCTTAGTGTTATTTTTACATGAAAGCCTGACTGAGTCAGAAAGACACCAGTAATGAGGGGAAGATTCTTTTTTTGCTACAAGATCAGTGAGAAAGCTTTCTGTTAAACACATAATGATGTTCCTCATTAAACTCCTTCTATTACTGAATCACATCTTGGAAAATGGGTTTTAAATAAATCTGTAGTATTTTTTTAACTGTTGGAACCCTTCCAGAAATAGGAGGTGGTGGGAGAATAAGGAACTGAGGTGAATAGAGACTACTGGATGATCGTAAAGAGAGAGCAGGCATTTCCAGATGGATTTGAGTTAAAAATCTATGACTTGATATAACTAAGATTCTTCACTAGCTGTTTTATCAGCTATTTCCAAGATTAGCCGTGATTTTTTGATGTAAGATAAGATATGGTGAGTCATATTGCTTTTTGAATATCTTTGCCTGAAACTCTGTTTTTCTGCAGCACAATAAAGATGTGCATCATAGAAGACATTCTTCATTAGTTCTGTGAGGTATACTGAGAAGAAGCTGGATTCTCAATATGCCACAAAAATACACAGGACAAGGGGGGAAGTGGAGGCAAAAGAAGGGAGGCAAAAGTAATGTGATCTATGGTTACATCAAAATTAAGTGCAACTTCTTCAAAAATCCGGTGAGAAAGCATTTTCTTGTGCATCCATTTGGCATCATTGCCACCTTTTCCACACTGTCATAGCATAAAATATGGCAACAGTTGCTTGGTTTCCTAGTGTAATTCTTTAATAATTATCATAGCACCATTAGGGACCACTGCAGTCTTTTCACTTCCAGTGCTTTCCCAAGCTCAAACACCAACTGAATCGCCGCTGACATGACAAGGTGTTACTGTCCAGCACATGACTGAGTACAGAGTGAGGGAAGGATCCAGTTAATATTTTGACTCAGGTAGAAACAGGTGTATACAGACTGCTCTATGGAACAGAAACACAAATACCTTCTTAATGATTAGGGGAAATGGAAATTTCGGGAAGAAATTTAACACCAAAAAATTGTGGAATCATCAATGAGAACTAATAATGGTCACCTATTAAAAAAAAAACACACAAAAAAAAAACATTTAAAAAGCAAACACAGAACTATCCTCTGATTTTCACTTTCATTGTACCATTCGGATAATTGCTAAATCTGGATTGACATTTACCACATGTAAAAATTGTGATATTTTTTATAATTTACTCTTATATAGTCTTTTCTGTACTTACTGAAGATATTCAGCATCTGTTTTCTTTAGAAATATATTCTATAATTATAAAAGAATTAAGCAATAAACCAGCTACTGAAGGTTTTCTTTGAAAAATATAATTTTTTCATATTTGTGGTCATTAGCAATCATTCATGTTTTAATTAAGCATAATTAAGATCTTTCAGTACTTTGCAAATGCGAGACCTGCAAAAAGAAATTAAGCATTGGATGATATGTACAACCTTCCCGTTATATTAATGTTAAAGTAATGAAGGGACATATTTGTTAATGTATAGTGACATTATGATCAGTTTTGCTTGGATGGTCTTATTGTTTTGCTCTGACAGTATTAGGATTGTCAGAAAACAGACTTAGAAAATATCTCCAAAACTTAATTTTGTCACCCTTATTGGACCAGAGTGTGTGTTAATATAACATTACTTTCATCATACAGAAATTCTCAGCCACAGCTCTAAGCAGAAGAGGAGTGACTGCAAGGTGATTTCCCTAAAGGCATTCAGCAAGCCTCTGGCAGTACTTTGAATAGGTCCCAAATCTGCTGAAACACATCCTAGTGCTTCCCTGACTGACGAAGGTTCTCGCTTCTGTGTACAGAAATTAAGCTTAAGAGGCCTATATACATTAAAAACAAATTGCAGTATCCTTGCACAATGAAAGTGTTTCTTCTTTGTCAACGAAAGTGGATTTTCTTTGTCCACACAACACAATTCTCAATGGGAAGTCAGGCAGTGTATTACAAAGTTACTAGAATCATCCTAAATGGGTACAGCCTGCTTAGGTATGCACCATATGTGCGCCTCACCATAACATCTTCTGTTCATGTGTTTGAAGGGAATGAGTCTATTAATGTAATTCCCTCCTGCCTTTACCTTAAAATCCCTTTTAGAATTAAGCAACCACCAGCTTGCTGCTAAGCTCCAGTCTGTTACTGAACTGTGTGACAAGGAATTTTGATGTCACCATTATCTAGAGAAAGAATAAAATGTTAAGTCTACAGGGAGGGCTCAAGCCCCACATTTCTGCTTCTAGGACCCAACATTTAGCCACAGAAATGTTTTGTATTTCTTCTAATTGCATTCTTTTAAAGGATGGAGTATTAGTTTTCTGCTAAATATGGATCTTTAACAATACTTTTTATATCAGAAATAGGTTGTGTTTGGGATAGCTGCGCCTTCTCACAGTGAATTAAGTCACACGGGGTTACTCTGAACATCCTAACTCAAGCCATCCTAGAGCAAGAGTCTAATCTGATCCCTTCCTTGCAAACACTATAAATATTACATTGCCTACAATCCTCAGTTCACCAAGAATAAGTTCTTACAACCTATGTAGTCCCAAATTTTACCTGTGTAATAAAATGAGCTGTCAAATAGCAGGAATTCATTACCTTAACTATTGATTTGGTTCAGATGCTGGTGAAAAGTGCTAATTTTTCATGAGTCTCAGCACGGGTGATAAAACAGCACAGAGTTTTCAAAGTATTGATCATCTCAAAAACTTCTTGTGCCTTAATTCTGTAATTAGATAGAATGAATAAAAACTCCTACAGGGGAAAGGAATTACCATTCTAGATTTTTTAAAAATTCGTCATTTCCCAGAAGTCCATCAAATAGTGTACAGCAGTCACCAACAGAAGGATCCATAGTCCCCACAATTACAACATATGTTTCTCTGAGGCACCTCAACAATTTTTTGAAAATGCTTCTGGAAATTAATATAGCTGAAGTTTTCTTTTCTAAATTTAGATATTTTTTCCAGTAACTCTGAGCTGTAAAATTTGCTAAGCTAGGTGGTGTACTGTATGGAAAGAATCAATCATAACACAATTCTATACTTTATTGTATTCCGTGTTTCATCTTGCAGTGAGGTATAGCCAAATCTTGTCTTTAAGTAATTTTCAGAAAGAAATACGCTTTTACTTGTAAAAGCAAATTTTTACAGTAAATGTTATCTTTAGACCTTCATTTTCTGCCTAGCTCATATCTCATTTAGTAAAGTCTTAATAAAAGAAAAACTCACTGTTCTCTCCCAAATATGCTTTCATTATTTTAGATAACACTCTAACAAATAGTTGTAGATCATGACTTGTTTGCTAACTTATTTGGTAGAATTAGATGTGTTGCTGAAACTTGAAAATAGTTAATTAGAGCAAGGAAGATTAATTAGCATTTGTAGAAAAGTTTATTAAATGCATTTAAGGTCTCAGCTTGTGACCAATTAAAACTCCTTACTGTTCCAAAGCAACTATTTTGTGCTTTCATGTTCCTATGGAAGCAAATGCCACAACTTGCCGAATGTCTGCAGATGGCATTCCTTTTTGGAATCACGTTGGTGTAGGTCACATTTAGACCTTTGTTTCAGAACCAAGCACAGAATTCAGAAGGTTTTAGAGGACCTGGAGGAACAGAATTTTCATGTGAGTTCATCCTTTTAAGAAGAGGAAACATAATGTTTTAAAACCCTTCATTGTCACTGGTAGATGTACTATGTGTGCATAACTTTAAAATAAATATGAAGGACTTTACCTTTCAACAACAAAAAACTTAAAAATTGTTTAATAACCACCTGCTGAAAAAAATAAAGGCATGAAGACTGACATCACAATGAGAATCTGGAGAAGGAGCTGGGATAGATCTTAAAATTGCTTTCTTTGGCAGTGACTTTATAGAAAGACAGTCATTCTTTCCTCCTAAAACATCAACACATTAATTATGGAAGAGATACAGTTTGGGAGTTTTGATGAAGATTACTGCACATAAATTCTATTTCATGAGACCAGTGTTCAAAACCGTATTTCATCAAAATGAAAAGACATTTTGAAGATTATTTACTCTTCAAGAAAAATCTCTGAAGATGTGTTATTGAGAAGCTGCTCCAAAAAGCTTGGTTCATTCATACATACAGCAATGAGGGAAGCAACAAGAGAGTGAAAGAGACCAAGACACTCAAATATTCTTAAAAAGAAAAAAAACAAAACAAAACAAACAAAACAAAAACAAGAAAAACACCCCAAACAAATAAGAGAACACCTACAGGAACACAGGTTTTAAAGAATTAATCTGGAAATCTAACAGAAAGGCAGACTTTCTTTAGTGAGTGTACTGAAAGCAGTAAATGGTACATACACCGAGTAACGAACTCTTGCTGTTCTCATTGAGGAAAGTTTTTCAGCACAGTCCCATAGTGTGGAAAAGCTTTGCACTGTGTTTTCAGATTCCCAACTTGGTTACTTATTTTGTTGTCTGTCATACTAATCCACAAAACTGTACCAAGGACTCTACACTTCTCCCTCCCAGGAGATATTTCAGTGCCAGCAATCTCTTTGGCTCTAGCAGTGTTTCCATTCCAAAGAAGTTGCCAGTGTTGCTAATTGAACTGTCACTGCTCCTGCTGTTCAGATTATTTTATCCTGTCCCTAAAAGCAGTGGGGCAGGTTCTCCTTGTACATTTTAACTAAAAAGAATTATTCTGCAAGTCAACAGAAAGAAGCTAATGATGAATTGAAAGCTATTCACTAATTATGGATAGAACTTGTTAAACCAAAACACCGAAAAGCATTCAATGTTTTAACTGAAGTGTGCAGATTCTATTCACTTCAGTGTGTTTATGTTTGGCCTGGTTTATCCAGGCAAAGAATGGAAGAAAACCCTCAGCTTTTCCTGGACTATTTGAAATAGTTTGTTCCAAAGTGAATAATGAGTGCTGCAGCTTTCCCTTAAAAAACAACACTTGTTCTGCCAACCCAGCCTTGCTCCTTTTTTCTATGCTGTCAAACATTATTTTCAAGCACTCCATGAAAAAGATGAGACCTCTGGTTTATAACTGTTCTCTTCTCAGTCCCAGCTTCAAGCCAAGCAGATGGCTGGCAACATAGAGTTTTAAAGATATCACTTCTACCACCTTCCTAGCAGTGGTTTCACACAACTACCCAAACAGACCCTGGGGGTCAGAACTAAGATTGCCTCGCCAGTGAAGAGAGGTCAGACATTGACTGTAGGATGGGACATAAAGTCCCACCAAGGCTCAAGGCTCAACTCTATAATGCACTTTTACCACTGTCAGATGGGATACCAAGCCTTTCACATAACTAAACAGACATCCCAAAATAAGTTAAATACATAAATATTTGTTAGTTCTACTAATGGAATTGTCTTGACTACCATCATGTGGAATCATCTTAAAATATCAGAGGAATGAGCTTTTCTGACAGTGTGCTTACTATAATTTGTTGGTTTCTATTTGAATAAGAGATCTAGGAATATGGTTCCTGGCTGAAATATTTTGCTAGAATATCAGACATGACATGATGGTATATGTAATTATCTCTCATTTCCCTTAAGCATTCATAGAATTGCACAATGGAAGCTGGTGCATATCTATTAATATCCATGTCTATCTTTATCTAGTTTTTTATCTATTCATACTTGTCTATTCTATCATAAAGTAGCTCAATAGATCACTTATCTAAGGATATCCTGTAAGACTACCTAAAAGCCTGTTTGGGTTGTGAATCAAGGACAAATGCTGAACTCAGCTGAACTGAATAATAACTGAAAGAAATGTTGAATAGAATTCTGAAACAGCAGCTGAAACTGGATAATCGTGAGGCCAGGGTGGTGAATGAGAAAGAGGCCACTGTCTGGGGAGCTGTCACCATGGAGAGAGAGATACTGAAAGAGAATCTCTGCTTTCTACTCCTGCTCTGGAAAAGTTTACACAAAGCCCCTCCGGGTAAGCACATAGTACTTATAAACTTAGGCCCAGTTTAGAGAAGTGAATCATTTGCTACTTGCTGAGTAATAGGTGAACCCCTTTAAGATAAAAAATAGGGATAAACTGAGTGTTTCTTTTCCTGGTTTCTTATCAAACTTGGCCTTTCTTAGCCCAATAACAGCAAAGGGCATGACTGCAAAAACTGCCGTCAGGTTTTCTTGCTGGCCTTTATTCAATGTTTAGCCCATTCTGTATAAAAAGTTCCTTCACCTTCCCTTTACAAAGCATAACTTACTAAGAATGAGTAATTTTATAATATTTATAATGGGAGTTTTCTGTGCATTAGTTGGCTTAAGAGTGGCTGGACTTTGCCAACAAAGCCCACCATGCCTGACTGACAGGGGAAATGAAGGAAAAATGGTGCTCACAGAAACAAAACCTCCCAACAGCGTTTGTTTATGGGGAAAGTGACCAGAAAGGACTTCTATGGCCATTCAGTGTGACCTTTTGAATATTGCAGAATATTAAACTAAATGTAATGGAGCATGATTGCTCCATGTTTTGCACTGCTGTTTCTCTAGCAAGGTAGTGTCAAAGCATGATTCAGTCGCCTTCCTATAGATTAAAACTGCAGGACACATGCAGCACTGATGAAAGGTACTAAAAAAATGTAACAGCTTGAGCTGAGGCATGAAACACTAAGTATAAAATGATCACCTTAAATAAAATGGAAGAGAGGAAAAATATCCCCAAGTAACAAACTGACAGGATAAAATCAGCAAATTAATACAAAATCACCCATTCATTCATCCACCCATCATTGAACAACCATTAAAGGTATCAATTTGGGGTCTGTAGTAACCTAAGAGCATCACCTGTGTCCATACGCTTCTAGAAAGAAGGCAAAGGGAACAAGAAATCTATACTTGGTCAATGGTAATCTCTATTCTAACAAAAAAAGATACTTCTGAGAACCCTTCATTGCCCCAAATTTACTAGGGACAGTTTTCATCTGTGGTTCCTATAAGCATCTGCTCTAGCTGGAGGATTTCTCATACTTGGATATTCAGTGCAAGTGTTAAAAAATACCAGTTGAAAGTCATTTTAACTTCAAAAGGAAAATTTCCAGAGCAACATTTGAAAGTAATTTCTTCTTTTTGGAGAGGATTATGAAGGACAGTATGAAAACAGGCACTTAAGGAATGGCATGCAGAATGACATGATATAACACTAGTCTTTGGCTAAGATAAGTAGGAAAAGCAAAAAGATAAAAAAGTGTTCTTTGTAATGTAAGCATTTTAGACCAACATGACTAACGGGTTTGTGGATCTCCTCATGGTTCCGAAAGGCATCACACCATACAAGAAGTACAGCATGTCTGTCAAACAAAGTTGATCTGAATCAGGCCTCAACAAATAGAAAGAAAAACATTAATCTGCAGTTGCACGGTTTTTTATCTTTTTGGTGATTTCTTTTTTGTCTGTAATACATTAAGAAGTATATAGGAATAATATATATATAATAAAACAACCAAACAAATATATTCTGCTGTTAGAGGAGATAACTTTATATCCATTTAAGGTTATTTCATCTGCTAAATAAATTGCCAAGGTTTACTCATGGTAACAGAGTAGACCCTATATTTTCCAAGATAACTTTGTATCAGTTTGAGACAAAACCAGTTTAGCCCACGTTCTTCATCGTCCTTAAACATAAAGTGTCGCCTCAAATAGATTTGGCTGAAAAATGGTGTCCAGCTGTTGCAGAATCCCTGTTGTCACATAAATTAAGTGCAACTACTTTGAAACATCTTTTGCAATTCTGCACTGCCTGGACATAGACTATATTTCTGTGGAACTTACAGATATATCTGCTCTGCTCTCCTGAGTATTGTGACAAAAGCAGAGAACCAAATATTTTATGCTTTCTGCTTCCAAAAGCTAAAGATTAAAGCTCTCCATATTTGTTCCACTTAACTGTGGCATAACTACTTCTGCTAAGGAATGATCAAGATATTTCTAAACAACGTGTTTCTCTAAATTCTTTGTCCAGAGATCACAGCAGGTTGACAACAATGCTGAAAACAGAGATAAGAATTCCTTCTAAAAAAAACATTGGCTGATTGCTGTGAAAAATGAAAAGAAATAAAAGAACATTGACAGCTGAACAGTGCAGTTCATACTTCAAAGCACAAAATTTAGTTATTTTTGTCATATTTATAATTTCTTTCATGTTGTATGATAAGCTCAAATCCTACAAGTTCTTCACATATTCAGAAATCCCATTAAATTCCTTCTCAGAAAAAAAAAAGCCAAAACTGGCAGACAAATATGTGAATTCATCCATTTTTCAGCTTTTTTATTTACTTTTCTAATGCAGTGACTCTTAGCTCCCCATATTTTTATGGACTATCAGAAAAAGAAATGAGCAAATTATCTAAACAATTTACTTTTGAGGAAATAAACCTTGAGAGACAGATATATATCCTGTTATATCACAAGAATTTTCTCCCTGTTAAACTCTGCTCACTGCTGGCAATATTTGCACTTCAAGGTCACCTCCCTCCTCCCTTCAGGAGTCTCAAGTTTCTTCCAGTTAGTAGCTGAGAAATCCAGTCCATCTTCCTTTCCTTACTGACTGGCAATACAGGCATTGTTGGACAGTTAGAAAAAAAAACCCAAACAAATCAAAATAAAATCCACAGCCCCAAAAAAATAAAACCCGGAAAATAATATCTAAAATATGCCTGGTATTTATTCCTATAAGTCACTTTTTATAGACATATTCCTGGATGTTTTTAAATGCCAGTCTCAGGATGAAATGCCTTTCTTTTTTTCTTCATCTTCCAGGTAAAAACATTTAAAATTATTAATTACTAAGGGGTAGGGTAGAAGGAGGGAAGACCCAAGTGTTGTATGTAGAGCAAACCCACCAGCTTTTTTGGCCACTCTGTAGGTCTTACCAATTTTTTGGGTGGGTTGCCACACTGATGGGCAACAGGGAGGCTTTCTAATTTTTAGGGAGAAGTTAACCCCTGCACTAGAAGCTGGAGGGGGACTAATTGGCAGATAACATCAGGAAAAGAAGGGCTCAGAGAAAGTGCTCAGCCAGCAGGGAGAATTACTGTGAGACAACCTGGCAATAGACCAGGGGATGGTACTTACTTTGGGAGGTTTAATTTAAATTAATGAACAGTACCCTATAAGAAGGGTCAAAAAAGGAAACTTCCTGTATTGTTCCTTCATTTTAGGCTCTTAAAAAAGCTAGCTGATATCCTGTATCTCAATTGCTGAGAAAATCGCGACATGCCTTATTTTCACTGTTCTCTCTGTTTTTTCTGTCTCTGGGTTGTTGTATTGGTTGTTGGTGTGGTTCAGGCTTGGTTTTCCTTTTTTCTTTTTTTTTTCTGTTTCCTTATTAAAGTATATCTTATTTGATTTTTATCCTTTCTGCCCTGAACTTTGCTATCTGTGTTTCAAATTATCTGTGTTTCTGCCTATGGATTACATACATTTTTTCCTGCCATGCAAACAGCCATAGAAATAGGCTACTCAGGCTGGTTATATCCAGTCTGAATGTCCAACACACAAGCTACTTCAGCAACTGTGCGCATGGAGTGGTACTGTGGAATCAGGATTATGGTAGGTGACTTTCAAGGAGCAAAGGATAGCTGTGCCAGCAGCTGCTGGAGCACATGGCAGGGTGAGAGCTGGAACTTGTCCAGGGTCATGGAGATTTATCCACTCCCACAGCATTTCTTTACTGCTCTGCACATTACTCTCATCTTTCAGCCCTTCCTGGGAATGCTGAACCAGCCTGGGGAGGAAAGATATTAAACATATATTTAGTACCACACTAAGTGAAAATTGCAGATGTGATTTTCGTTTCTTTGCAAGTGTGTTTTGTTCAAATATTATCAAAATTTTACTGGGAAAAAAAACCAAAACAAACAAAAAAAAAACCAAACCAGCACAAACAGTTATAAGCTTGCTGTACCTTTATACAAAGCAACAAATACATTTTTATATGTATTCTGTATTCGTATACTATGCAGATACAAACACATTCTCATATACACATACATATGTGCATCACTTAGTCACTGAAACACAGTCACTTGTGTAATAGGGCATGACAGATCTTTAACAGTACAGAAGCACTGTGAAATGATATTTTAGAACAGAAAACTAAGGCAGAAGGGGTACTGCTTAGAGAGTTACAGGCAGAATTCATCCATTTTCAGCTACAATGTTATTATCTAACCTGAAATCAGTGAAGGGTGTGAAAAGTAGCATCTCACTTCTTAGGAACAGCGGCCTGATAGAACAGAAACACTAAAGGAAATATTAAACCAAACTCCTTTTTCAACAAAACCCACATTTCTCTGTATTTATTCATCTGCAGAAGTGCACTTAAAACTAAAGTGAGCCAGAACTTGAGCATAGTAAGAGGAGTAAAAAGGGGTAATCAAAGGGATTGGGAGGCTGAGGAAGAAGGCAGGAAGCTTCATGTTTTACACATATATGTGGAGAGGGAAAATGAAAGAGATTAACATCCTAAACCCATTCCCTGTTTTGTAATCAGTTTTCCTATTCAGCTATCTTGAGTGACTGCAAGGTGAAATGCGAATTTTTACCACTTCTATCTCCTTCTTCATCACTGCTGGTATGCTGGAAAGAAGACAGGGCAGTAACTATACCTGTCCTCTATAGGACTGGTATCCTGGCCTGTTACACAAAGATGCTGCCTGCATCTTTGGTCTTAATCAGCAACCAACATTGATGCAAGAATCAACATGTGTAATGTATTAATTGCACATCTGTCCCTCACATGAGTTTCTGTAGATAAAGCTGTTTCTTGTATACCCTCCATTTCTTCTTAGCAGTTCCCATGCTCAGTTTTAAAGTTTTCCCCACAACATTTTATCTGCCAATTATATTTTAAAGAAAATAAGCAATAAATTCAACTGGTTTCTTTAACTGTAATTAAATAAATGAGTTTTCAGATGTGCTTATTTAAGGGAAAGAGGTACAACAATTTAAGAAATGCACTCTGCAAAGGGCACCCCTGTCAAGGTACAACCAAGCTAGAGGATGATAGGTTTGAAAAATGGTATGGTGGAAACAATGTAGGACATTTATGGTGACGCTGAAAATGTTCATCTCATAGCATTCAGGAAGGGAAGAAATGAAAGGTGATATAATTAGCAATGGTAACTGGGATTCTGTCCTAAGCTACTGGGAGCAATGTTTTCACAAAGGGGATCAATTTTTAAAATGTTATCCTTTTTTGTCCTTTTCTATTTTTTTCCCCAGGAAATGAAATATGTTGACATATTGGCAAAATGTCACACATCTTTTTCTGCCTTGTGTAATGTAAACAAAAATAAGTTCAACAAAAAAACACAGAGAGCAAAGGAAAAATAAACATCAATAAACTTTGAAACAGCTGTATCTATTGGGTGAGACCAAAAATCCATGTAACTCAATATCCTTTATTCAGTGTAAATCAATAGCACAGGGCCAATGTAAAGAGCACAGTAGCAGCACAAAGACACAGTGATGCATCCCCAAATACTTCCTAGAAACTAGATGTCAATGGTTTGGGAAGCAAATGAGGCTGTTGTTTGAAATGGGAAAGTGTAGTTAATATGGTACACCAGAGGAAAAAAATAGAAAATTGAAATTAGGGTAAATAGGGGCCAAAGAGACACTTAATACCACTCACTTTGTAGGACACATAAAAAAAGTTCACAATCCCATTACATCTCAAGAAGATTTATCAGGGACATATTAACTGTGGTGAGAGTCTTATTATCGTGCATGAACATATTGAAATGGATGGTTTTGAAAATTGTAGTTTCTAATTTTTTAAGGAAATTAATATTTTGAACAGAATTCCATCAAGAAAGAATGATGGTATGGGATGAAGGGAAAGATTGTATGACTGTTAATGCCAGAGGAATAAAATAAACTACTGAGTAAGGGTATAGGAAATATTCCTGAATGTCTGTGCCTGGTTGCAGTGTTCCCACCTTAGCAACTCCCCAATCACTTGTATTTCTATCTTTTTTTTTCTTTTAATCATTTGAACCATTTATTTGAACTATACATATTAATTATATTTTTACTATCAATAAAAAAAAATTACTCCTATGTACCAGTTATACATATGTTAGAATGGAGGTTATTGAAAAACATGCACAGTATCAAATGTGTGGAATTATATGTTGACATACTATACTTTCAAATTATGGAAATCAATAATTTTATTTTTTCTCCAAAGATCAGTATTTCATAGACTTTTTACGGTAAAGGGAATGAGCACATAGAGAGAAAAATATTTCTAATGTCACAGGGAATAGATTTCTTTGACTTGTGGGTCCACTGACACTCCCTCTCAATCTTCTTGCTTCTCCAGCTGAATACAGATCAATGTTTGGATTTGTGAGTAATTCCCATGCACAAAACTTTGTTCATTATCGTATTTTGGCCACAAGTGATGCATCACCTGTGCTACACAAACAATAGTGCACCAAGCCTCTGTACAGTATATCTAGGAAAAAAAGATATAAAGAAAAAACATAAGGTATAAAATCTATAAATAAAGAGGTTTTCTTTTTCAGTCATTATCCTCAGTTGTGTGATCTTGTATACTGACTATAATTCCTCTTGTTTTATACAAATCACATGAAGATATGTATCTTTGAAAAAAATATTCCTCTACTTTGGCTGGAAAAAAAGTAGAATAATGCTAGGGGATTTTATCAACTTGTTTCAAAAAAAGTTCAGAAAAACAGCAAAGGCTAGCAAAGTCATAAATCTCCCTTAACTTTTAAAAAGTTCTTTCACTATTTCTTGCTCCTGAGCTAAACAAAGAAACAGAGCACGTATTCCACAGTCTTTATTTCACATCTCTACTCTAAAATGCCCCAGCCTAAGCAGTGGCTTTTTTAATATTACCATGTTTTGTTTAGAATTTCCACAACAACTAGGCTGAATTTAGCAATTTGGTGCAAATGTGTGAATCAATAAATTGAAGCAGCTTCTGCTGAGGACTCTTTCCCACTACATGGGGTACTTGGAGTTTATTCAGATTTCTTTCTTCCAAGGAGTGCATTTCAACTATTAGTGATGGAAAAATTCTGAAAGAAAGAGGCAGCAGCACACCCCAGAGACCTTAGCCCTAGCACAACCTGCCCCATGGTTTGTATCTAAATTTGCCCACTAAGCACTGGAGCACTTTTTGAAAAGAGCTTTTCTTCATTTTCCTTGAAAACGATCTGAGTTCTGACATAAAAAACCACAGTGGAAACTGAGATTGTTCTCAGGAAAAGGGGTTAATTTCTGAGCAGCTCCCCTGCTTTGAACCAGCTCACTGATGAAACACAACTAATGCCCACACAAACACCATTTAAAGGAATTTCTGCTAAGGCCATGAACAAGACCCAAACCTGAGTGGAACGTATCTTTCCTTATCCATATATAAACCTAGTTGACAGAGCATATGAGTGCCCTGCCATTGAAAGACCCTCTGAGAGACTGGAAAAATGTGTTGACACAAACCTCACAAAGTTGAGTGAAGGGAATTGCCAAGTCTTGCACCTTTCATTCCTTTTAGTTATGATCAGGAATAAAGCGCTTCATGTATAAACTAAAAGTAAATAAATAAATAGAACTAAGTTTGAATTTACACTGGTTTTAAGAACTGTAGTAGAAAAAAGAAAGAAATGCAGTTTGATTTTTTAAATCATACATATTTCAAGCAAAATAAAATATAGGACTTTAAAAGCATCTGTTATAATGTGTTGTGATTAAAATACAGTTAGGTACTGCAATTTGCCCTGAACAGAGGTAGTCCAACAGGTTCAGGCTCAGCAGAAGAGGGATGGTGAGTTAAAGAACACTCTAAACCGTTGTAGTGATTTCCTGTGGTAACTGGCAAATTTTAATCAAGAATTGAAAACCATTTTATTAAAAACATTTAGGTAAGTTTTGAAACCATATCAATGCCACCTTACTGATTTCTCACGGAATAAGATACAGTAATATTTCTCCTGTTATTTCCAGATGCAAATCACATACAGAAAAATCAAATATGGCATGTATCATGCATGATTACAGCAAGTTTAACAGATCCCTTTCTATGGTGTTACTAATGAAACACTATCTTAGAAATGGACTGTAAAATTACCCATGACTGAAGGAATGGAGAAAGGAAAAAACAAAGATGGCTTTTAATGAACTGGAATAAACTGTTCTGACATGGCTTTCAGCTGCAGGTGGGTCTCAGAGCAGACAAGGTTAACAGTGATAATATCAGGCACAACTGAATCAAATGACAGTCAGGAGGAAATAACTGCCATGTCAGAGATCAGACTTGGTAAAGCCATTTCAAAATCTGGTGGAAGACCAGAGAAGGGGGGAGTGCTTTAGAATAAGTATAAATGAATGTAAAGTTCCCAAGTCAGAAACAATCATTCCACTTCATAGCATGAATTTTTTCATGGCTCAGACTATGACTTTCAGCATCTTGCACCTCTTAGGAAGTCTATGCATAGAAGAATAATATATAATTTAGAGATTGTTTTCCATCAAAGCAGTTAAATACACTTGATAAGTAAGAATAATGGTGGGAGATGCTCCCACATTCTCTGTCACAACTAATTTCAAAATACTTCTCTATGAAGTAACAGACTGGAACATATGAAACATATTACCCTGTTTCCTTAGCATGGAAACAGGAGTGGCAGAGAGGGCAGAAGAGCCAGCACGTGTCAAGTCTTGCCTGATACAAAGGTATGATATAGCCCAGGCAAGAGCACCACAAAGCACTCCTTGGCGGTCTTTTATGGACCCAGTGGAAAAGGCTTGTTTGTTCTCTATGGGTTTTTACACTAACAGAATTTGTCCTGTCCAATCCTACTCCAATAAGTCCTTGAAAACTTCTATGTGAAATAGAATATAATGAAAAAGACACCCAAGCAGGAGCCAGCCATCTTGGACGTGTTACTGTGATGCCTCAAAGTACTTGTGTGTGTGTGCCACCCTGACATGTTTGTGAAGCAGTGGCTCCACAGCTTCTCCTGGGCTCACACCAACACTTTCTGTGGATTAGTTCACTAAACAACAGCAGACTGACTGGTGAGGCTCTCAGCATTGCTGTTGTCTGGCGGGGATTTTCTAAAGCCCTTTGATGCTCTGAATTAACCTGTTTCCTTTGCAGCACTCTCAACGGTCAGAACCTAATAGACTATAACTCTTGTCACCACAGTCCTAAAAACCTAACTAGTTTCTGCACCTGCATGTGTAATTAGGACTATCAGTCTCTTTAATTGCCCTCTATTAAATAACCCCTTCTCACTTGATCTAGTATTTTTCTTCTGGGACTTTATACCTGCTGATATTGACAAAGTGCAGCCATCTCATCAGGCTGACGTACAAGGGTTGCAGGAATATTGCCTTGTGACTGCCATTTCATGCTTCATTACAGCTGTGCATCTCAAATCATAACACTAATTAGCAAACAAGTCTCTTCTACACCTGCCTGCATGATGCAAAATAAGATCACTGGCAGGCTGAGCACAGCTAAATTAAGGTACTTTACCATACAGCTAAATGGTCAGTACAGCAGTCTTATTCTGCCTATCACATCTGTATCATTTTGCTCTTGTAAACTCATCATTTTAGGTAGATGTTAGGATAAGATTTATCCTCTTCCTGTTTTCTTCTACTAACACCTTTGTAACAGATAATTTCATATGTGAATCGGTTATTAGATATCGTAAAATGATCAGTACAAGGGCTTGTTCCTATAGTCATGTATTCACAAATATCCACATTTTTCACTGATTTTTAGTCAGAGGTGGTTAAAACAAGTCTAAAAGTATCTCATGTGTGTGCATTCATATGCCAGAGAAAGAAACTATTCATAATGTCTTTAACTTGTCCATTCAACTGGAGACAAGTAAATGACTTTCCCCACATTTTTATATATTAAAAGTAATATCCACCGTTTCTCCATTCACCAACCCATCAACCCAAGAATCTGAGATGTGTCCTACAATCTCATATCATTTAATCTCAGGATGGGTGCAGAAAACTGCACAAGTTGTGACTGTCATTTTTCAGGTTAACATTGGGGTACAGTCTGTGACTTGTCTAAGGTAGCAAAGTCAGACTCTGAGGCAGAGCTGGGAATAGACCTTAGATTTACAGTCACACAGCCCAGTGCTCTAGCTGAATAAATCTCTACTTCTATATCCACTGTAGGGGAGACTGCACTGCCCTAGCTTGCAAAAGGAACTTTCAGAAAAAGCACTATCTGTTAATTATTATCTCTTAGGTGTTTTTTTTACAACATCTGTGGGTAGAACCCATTTCTGTTATGAGCACTTCCACAAAAGACTACTTCTAGAAATCTCTTAATCCTACAGTGTTTATGATAAGGATACAAAAAAAGGAAACAGATGAATCTAAAATGTCAAATCCTTCCAGAAGCCAAAGTCTTATATTTTTTACTTCAGAAGAAATACCTTCATCTTAGAGCACAGGCAATATATACACAGTTACCATGTAGTCCTGGGGGAAAAAAAATCATTCCAAGTGAAATCATTGTTGGATTTCCTTTACTGTCAAAAAAAAATAAAATGTATAAGGCCCTCATTCCCAGCCAAAACAAACAAATAAACCAAACCAAAACCCTGAAGAAATTACAATTTCCTGGAAAAGCTGAAGACTGGGAAACCTGTCCATCCTCCTTGATATTTTACATTTGTGGTCCTCACTGCTAGGTATAATGCCCTAAAGCCAAGGGATCTCCAAAGACAGATGATTTTCTACAATACATACAGATAACAAAAGGTGGCTATTGCTTCCTCATGCCATGCCATCTAAAGAAACAGACCAACTATAAAAATGGAGGGGACTTTATGCCTCCAAAACATTAATGAAAGGGTGATCAGAAGTCCTTTCCAGTAGCCTTCAAAAGGACACACTTGTTTCTCTGTGATTCCATTGACCTTTCTTGCCATACAGAGAAGAAGCTGTCTTTGTCCTTCTCTACCCCCTCAATGAACTGCTGTGGCAGGACTCAACTACACCAATACATCTGCCCTGCCTCAGTGCACAAGACAACAGAAAGAAGCAAAGTCTTTTGTGTGGCCTCATTAAGACCCCACACAGCACATTACAAACACTCTGTCACCACACTGAGGTTGCAGCAATGGACCTTATCAGGATATTGTCCATTACCCTGTTGTAACTTCTGGCTGCTGTAGCAGGAAGAAATGTGGTTTCTTAATTTCATGGCCCTAAGAATGTTGAAAGTGTTAAAACCAAGAAAACAGTCCCACATTTCAGAAAAATCAGACTTCTCATTTATGAAGTTGTTTTCTAGCCAGTGAAATCCATTTACTTCACCATGTGACTGAGTGACACATCCAGAAAGCAATGGATTACTAAGGCATTACTGTCTTTTTATACTTTCAAAGGAAGGATATCCACATTTTTACACCATGGATGCATTTAAATTTGGATTCACAACAGCCAGAAAAAAAAAATTAAGAAAATAAAGGAAACAGGAGTGAATATTTATGAAGAAAGTCAATCCATAAATCAAATTATTTAAGACAGATTGTGCAAACCTTCTCTTAACTGGCTATTCTCCTTGAAAGTCATTTGATTGACCAGTCTTCTTTTATTCCAGAAATATCAAAGGGAAGTTGTCCAAAACCCAAGCACCCTATATCACAAGAGCCATACTACATCCTAGCAAGGGAGGATGGGCATTTGCCTGCTAATGAGGAACTTTGTGTTACTGGAAGCCACAAGGGAACTGCTGATCTCCTGGAGGTCTCTGCCTGGCAGCCCAGCCCTGGCTCAAGTGCTTTGAATGTCTTGAAGGATGCTCCTGCCCCCATGCCAGTGGGTTAAACTGGGTGAGGGCAGTGACAGTCTGAACAGCCAGGACAGCACAGCTGAGTGCCCAGGACCCTGCAACACGACCTCAACACGACTGCAGGGGCAAGTAATGGGAAGAGAGAGAAGATACATATCTTTGTCAATTTTTAATAAACACATTTGCTATTCACCCTGGCAAAATATCTGGATGCAGCCAACCAGTATTTAAGATGAGTAGTCCCACGTTCCCAGTGCACCAAAGTGACATTGGGTGCTGTTAACTGAGTGTCTTCATTGCTTCTCTGCTCTTCAGGAATATGTGGATGCACTGGCAGAATATGACAGCAATAACTTCACCTTAAGGTTTTCAGTATGAGAACACCTCTACTAATGTGATACAGGAAGCAATTCATTACCTTCAATGTGCTGTTCAAGGGGCCAGGGAGCCTGGTGCTGGAGGCTCTCACTGCTCAGGCAGTGTGCAAATAAGAGCAATAGAATTTTACACTTGCAGTGCCTCATTCCGCCGGGGGGAAATGGATCCACAGGAGGTTGAAGAATCAATCCCCATAAATATGTCTTTGAGAAGAGCTGCATTTGGGGGTTTTATGCTGAAAAAGCTTGATTTTCCTATGCTATACAAAGTTTAATTCTTCATTCAAAAGTCTTGCTCTACTCACCTGTATCACAAAATAGCAGCTAGTGCAGTGCTGCCTGATAAATGATGACAGTGATTATATTGCTTACAGATTGGTTCTCTTGAGGAATCTCCAGTGCCATAATCCACTCTCCCCTGGAGATCTCTTTATAGAAATCCAACTTGTCAGTCTAAATCAAATCTATTGATTATCTACAGGAATATTATAAATAAAATTAAAAATAACTTGACTCTAAGGGAAACAAGTCAAGAAAAAAAAATGAAGCAAAAGATTTCTGTTGCAAATGCCTCTGAACTTCTGGGGGATGCAAGAGAATTTGGTGTGAACTTTAGATTTTTGACCAAAACATTTTTGCTTCAAAATTATGCAGTTTTGTGGTTATTTATGTCAGCTTAGAATTGTGTCACCATCACTGAAGGCTGAAATAAGATATACAACATTTTGGCATTACTTACTGTTTCTGGGATGTCTTTAATGAACCAGAATACATTGCAAAGATTTCAGGGAAGCAAGACAGTCCTTCCTATGCACAGATCATTTAGCAGTTATTCAGTGTATTCTATACTTCGAAAATCAAAAGTCATCTTCTGGATAAAAGAATGGTTCTCTAATGATTTAGCTGATTCTGAGACCTGACCATAAATATCATCAGTTAGACTTCGATTGTGAAATGGTTCCTAAGGGATTTTAAATCTGTGAATGCAAAAGAAATTTATATACTAGAAATCTGTAATTGTCCTAATAGTCATTCATTTCTGATGGTCATATATAATGGATACAGTGCAGAACTACTGAAAAATGTGTGACCTTGTTTTACGTTAAAGGTAGTCCACATATAAAAAAAATCTATGTTTATATAATGTGAGAAATTTTATATATGCAGAAAAAATAAAAGTTGCTTTTTAACCCATGAAAAGGAATTAAGTTATTTCCTGAATCAGAATTCAGTAATGTCATTGATGTGATTTACACTCACAGGCGATTTGACTTTGGAAGCAGAAATATTTCAGACTTTCTTTAATATTTTTTCATCCTTGTTTCCCTTTGCCCGAGCTCACAGTTTTTAAAGCCTTTGAAGCAGTTTCCTATAAAAACTGATGAGAATTTCTTGAAAAACATCAGTAGGTTCATTCCCGCAAATTTCAGATTTGCTTATTTGTAGATCTATAAGATATAGGTCTTAACAGAAGATTGGAGTTGATTCATCCTGTTCTAAGCAACATTACTGACAGACAAACTCCCTGGATACTGGAACAATGCAAGCCAGGCCCCATTCTACAGAAGCTCCAGCTCACTACATCCCAACAGGGTGAGTTAAGGATATTGTTTTTTCAATAATTCACTGTTTATATTGCACCAAGTATGTTACTCAGCATGGATTTTAATTTAGGGTTTTGTTTGAGTGCTCCAGCTACCAGCACAGTATATTGCAGTCCATGCAAAGCCTGAGCAGGAAATGTCAGATGTTGCCTATCAGCTATTTGGTATTACCTACTCAGTGTTTCTCTTCCATTTGCCTTATGTCTTATAGAGCTTTATTCACTGAAGCAGAAGCAAACAAGACCTATGAGAGCACTCATAAATAAAATTAGCACTGCAGTGACTGGATAAGTTGCTGGCAACCCTAGAGATTTTTTTCTTTCCATAATATGTATGAAAATTTCTATCAAGGGAAAATATTTCAGGGCACAAATTCATTTTTCCTTAGGTCAGTAGTAGGGGGTTCTCCCTCATCTGCCCAGCCTTGCATTTAATAGCTTCTGTGGATCTGGGACAGGTCCCCAGTGCACACGTTCTGTACCCTGATGAAGAGCAGCTTCAGCTGCTTTCCCGTACATTTGTCTCTGAATCATGCCTGTCCTTGCCACTCTTACTCTAATTACATCCTTTATGGTTATTCTATACTCATCTTCAGTCACAAAGACCCTATTTTTTGTTTCAAAGCTTGCATGGACATAAATAATATCTAAAACACTCCGGATACAATATTGAAAGTGCAACTCCTGGGAAAATCTCTTGACTGTTTTCACTTAGCAGGCACCTCTTCTTGACTCGCTGACTGTCAGGAAATATTTTTGAATGAGTATCCTATCTGTAATCTCACTTTTATGGATCTTTTACATTTTTGGGTTTTTTACTCCTTATTCCCTCCCTCCCTCTAAAGGGGATGGAAAGTGAGACCAGAATCTTAACATTTTTTCCTAGACAAATTCCTCACACTGTATTTCTTTGAAAAAGTGGTGTAACCAAATGTTTTATTGTAGTATTTTGTAAAAGCTAGGAAAAGATAAAGTGGTCAGTTTTATGAAGGAGAACAATACTAAATGAAATCCATTTGTCGCTTCTTAGCACATGCCACAAACTTCTTTGGTGCAAACAAGTCACGGCTTTTCCCCAAGAGTATTTCAGTTTGCATACTTTTTTCTATTCTTTTGTTTTGGTCATATTTTTTCTCCTTCAATAATTTTTGTATACGCTCATAAAATTCTCATCAGGGTGCCCAAAACGTCTTACTTTGCTAACTCATCAATTCGCACTTCACAAATAATGGTTTTCAACTCAATCGATCATGCTGAATTACTGTAACACTGCAATGTTCATAACTGTGGCATCAAAATACATTTGCTCATTTGTTATATATTTCATGAAATAAATTGGACTGCTGCATAATGCAATGCATCGGTTTTATGCATCATTGTGTTCTTTATACAGATTGAACTTGTCTGAATATGAAGATATTTGCTTAGTTAACAGCCTCGGCATCTGAAAGCCCGCAAACTGATTTTTATACACTGAAGTCATGTGAAATGGCAGGGAGCAGGAAAAGAGAAACTGGGAACAGTTCTAAGGGAAGGAGATGACTTTCTGAGAGCTTCCTGGATCATTAGATGCAGACTGCAGGGTTTGATTTCCCTCCCTCCCTTGTTTGCCTTCTGAAAGTGGGGATATGGGGTTTCTTGAATCTTTGGGAACTTAAATTGCTGTGGATCTGCTTTAGTATTTGTGAGGAGGCAGCTCTACTCACCACGTGACAGTCTCAAAGGTTCATTTAACACCACTATAGCAACCAGTAAATAATTAAATATAGTGCTCTGTCTCAAACTCCAAAGCTAAAGAGACAGGGATAATGAGAGGCTCCTTGGGCAAAGGACACAGCTTTCATTAAATCATTGTTATATTATTTTCTAAGCAGATATTTCTTAGTTTCTTTCATTTCAACTGTTCTCTTTTAACTAAAGTTCAGAGAAATACATAAGGATTATACATCCTGATGTCAATGAAATAAGAAAAACTAAATTCTGCATGCAGAGAGCTATTGAGAACTGATGCCAGCTGGGAAATCTTGAGGGCAGGCACAGCGAGGCTGGAAAATGTTTTAGTTGTACTATCTAAACTGTTTCTGTGCAAAATTAACCCTGTAGATGATCCACTGTAAACATGATTCTTTGCTGCTGTGAAAGGACAAGGGCTGAATACGTACATGGAGTATCTCTGTACCTGAATGGGTTTCTGTTAAGCTGATGATCCCAACCACAATAATTTATCTTGTCTATAGAATGAATGAGAGTGGATCAAAAGGAAAATGCATTTTGGTATAGACTTTGTCTCGGTTCTGTTTGAAGACAGAGCACAAGAATATGAAAGTTAGTTTACTTCAGGAGGGAAGTGAGCAGCTCATGCATGCACAGCTGTCTCCTCAAGGCCATCCAGGGAAATGCCATTGGTAATGTGATCAGAGCTTGCACCTGACCTGAAGGAAAGGTGCTTTCTCTGTGCCTCCCTGGCAGGAGGATGGTATGGATAACAGCAACACCTAGAATGATGGTTTAGAATGAAATTTCAAAAGTACAGGGTAATTAATTCCCAGTGTTTTTTACCCTACCTAGATATGTGACTGCAATAGGATAAAGAAAGGTAAAGGTCAGGGGATTGAGTTCCTAAACTGGGTGCCAGTAACTGCATCCCCGTAGAAAAGAGACAACAATCAGTGATTTTAACAGCAAGAGAAGTGAGTGACAAAGACCCAGCTGAGATGATTTTTAAAAAGAAGATATGAAGGTTTGTAATGTATATTTGTCTTTTACACCTGACTAGCTGAATTAGATAAAAGTAACTAGTTTAAAAAGGGATCCAATTCTTCTTTTTCTCACAGCTATCTGCTGAAAAATGTATAGTTTTCTCTCAAAATTTTGCCCTGCAGGACCAAATTTTTCATCCAGCAAATCAGAAATAAAATCAAAATGAGAGATAGGAAAAAGCATTTAAAAATGACTTTATAAGGCCAGGCTATTAAGGTTTACTGCAGGCTCACATGATTTCTTCAATAGATTATCTGTTTTCCTTCAGTGGATAAAATTTGTCATTTTTGATGGGGTGATGTGCTCTGACTATGTCAAGAATCTAGAAAGGATGTAAGGCTGACTTTTTTTCCAGAAGGGAATAGAAAAGGATTACACCTTCAGAGGCTATTTGCCATAATCAACAGAGAATCCTGCCTGTGTGCCCTGGGTTTTAAATTCTGAAGGAGGTGCAACACTGCTGCTGAAGGAACAAAAACAGCTGTCCCAGTTTATGGGTGACAACCAGTAGCATGTCCATCACACAAGAACACTGCATCTCCAGAAACACATTACAGTGGCTGCTGACTTTTGGGTTCCTATAATTTACTTCACCAAAAGCTGACAGATTGATAGCTTAACATTGGTTATTAACTTTTACAATTCCAGCAGCTGTCATGGGCTATCATGTAATTCAGAAATCCTGAATGCTTCAGGGGTCTTTGTGTCTCTGAGAGAAGGAAAAACATATATAACTTGCCCCATAAGCTAATGGCATGTTGACAGTGTGACATCTCACCACTGAGTGCAGGGTATAATGGATGGGACTGGCATTCCTGAAGAGCATGATCACTGTCAGAGCATTGGTGTGTCTGAAAAGCCCATCTAACCACACATAAATGGAAGGCACTTCCAGAATTATCTGTTTATCCTGGTAATTTATAAGTAAGACTGTCATACTGATGGCAAGAATTGTGTGTCTCCTCTGTTTACAAATGCTGGGGTAACCTGAGTCTTGGGATTTAACTAAACCTGATTGAGCAGACTTGAACTTCAGAAGCAAGACATTAGACATCTGTTTCTGCAACTCAGAAGGTCTTTAGTATGCTCAAATGCTGTTGATTCTTTTGCTTTTTCAGACATCACAAGAATCCTAAGGAGTCAAAGGGATGCAGGGGAACATCATCGAAATGCAGAGATTCACGCAGGGAGCTTCCTGCAGAACTGGCACCTGCGAGGTACTAACAGACAGGCTGGAAAGGAGGCTGTTTCCTCTCATACTGCATGTCTTAGTCTCACCTTGTTTTTAAATATCTTGTTTTATTATATAAATTGATTTTTTTTTCTATTCATTTTCCTTTCAGGTGATTCACATGTAGTTTGTCTTTAGTCTGCAGGCAGAAGAGGCTGACATGCTGCACACAATGAAATCAGCAATATGTCAGGGGAAAAGTAGACTAAACATGGAAGAAAAACCTGAGGGAAAATTTGTCTACTGTGAAGTATTCCCACCACATATCATTAAACTGTATAATTCAAATCTCTTTTACAAGCCTTGCAATGTGAAATACACTTAAAAAAAGAGCTAACATTTTCTTAGATTAAGATCTTATCTAAATCTTGAAGTCTGGGCTCAAGGTATGGAGCGGTCTAGTCATTCAGATGCCTGCAAAAGAAGTCTTGATCACAGTGGGGAACTGTGAAACAGAATGAGAAGAGGAAAGAAATGCTTAAGATGTTCTTCAATAAAAATTTGAATTAATTCTTCATTTCATTATTAATTCACTATTGAGCATAATCAATTTATTTGCCATTAATGTTGCCATTTGCATTACCATAGGATTCTCTGGATGAAAGCACAATGTGACTTTCCTAACTTTTTAAATGTTACAGTCAGTGAACTGCTCTTCAACAGTGATATACAGGTTTAAACCATGGGTTATTTAGTCTCTCTAAACTGCTTTCTGAGGCTGGTAATCACTTAAAAGCATGAATTACTTTGAACAAGTCTGATACAGGACAGCAGCAAAAAAGAGTACTTACATTCTGAACACAACTTTTTGTTTACAGGACACCTGAGGCTGTCTCTGTTTTAAGTGACTTGCCCTCTTTCCACTACCCCACTTCTTAGAAGATTAGTATTCCACGCTAACATACCCCTTAAGCTCTATTTTCAGTATTTAGGGTGTGGGCCTCTGCACACAGACAAATTCCTCATTCAGAAAAGAAAAACATAAACTGCAAATAACACAGAGAATTTGAGAACCTGCATTTGTTTGATCTTTTCTCAATGCTGCTCTTCCATTTTTCAGTATCAGCACAGTTATGGAATAGAACGTCTCATGTCCTCCCACTGCTGGAAGGATTTCCATACATGCAGTAGGAGGAGGAAGGTTCTTCTTTCAACCAGAAGAACTTTCACTTTGGATCTCAAGTATTAGCTTGTGCTCCTTCCTTCCCTAGAGAGTACTAAAGCTGAAGTACTAAGTCTGAACTATAGTCACTCTTGTTCTTTGATATTGGAGTATGTTAATACTACACCTCTACAGTCTTAGCTAAATGATCTCTCTGAAATGCATAAATAAGATAGTCAATGATATGTAGGAAAAAAATGAAGTTCAGTCTCTTTAATCAATGCCAGCTTGGCAAGTCCACTGAGTCAAACAATCAATGAGAAAGGCTGATCTATGTCACTGCAATTGGGGACAAACTGCATCTGAATCAAAAAGAACAATTTTTACACAGTTGATTTTGAAGGGACAATCTTCACAGGTAATCTACAGAGGACATCAGAGGAAAACACTGAAGAATACAAAACTGCACCATCAGAAATTTTTACAACAGAATTTCCTTGAATTACATTTAAAAAAACCTTGACTTTTTACAGAAACTGTTAAGATTTTTTGAAGGAGGAAGTCTAGCTTATTATTATTAATTCTGTTAACCATTTCAAAAGGGAGGAAAGGTATTTCTTTCCACCACCTAGATATTCAATAATGAGTGCTGGCATTTCAAAAACCTTCAGTTGTGGCACTTACAGTTTCATAGAAGAAGGACACCAGACCACAGTAAGATGAAAAATGTGGCTGAGAAATTTAAGATGAGTTTTACTGTTAAATAGAAATGTGATTTTTGCTTTAAAACTTTGTCGTTGGTGAAAGGTATTTTCTAATTGCAGCACATGTCTTTTTACTATGTTGCATTAGATGCCAAAAGGCAGACTTAGAGGCCAGATGATAGTTGCCAGGTGAGCTTAATGTGTCTTTCACTGTCTGGCTCAAATCTGTTTCTTTATATTAAGGCATCTGAGAAATGTGAGTGTAAACATTTGACATACTATCTAAAATGACAGACTAAAATTGCTTGTGCTTGTTTTCCAGCTTCTGTTTGAATGCACAGATCTTTAAGAAATAAGAGTAGACTGCTTTCCCCAAGGATTCTCTTCAAGTGTTGCTTTTATCCTATGATAGAATGCAAGAAAAAAAATGAAAGATTCCTCCCAGTACCAAGATCATTAATGAGAGGGGGAAGTATTCAATTTTAAGGGACTTTTTGAAATACCACAAAAGATCAGGGCTCAAGTTTTTCTACAAACTGATGCTCATTCCCCAAGTTTTGTGAAATGAGGTGCTGACTAAGCCCAGCAAGATGCTTTGATGCATATCACCTAAGCTTTGACAGAGTCTGATCCTGTTGCTCACTTGCTGGCTTTTTGGATGTCTTCATCCCCCTTCCCTATCTCTATACTGCACACTGGGATCACAGGTGACATGCTTTCTCTGCAGTCTTTTGAAAGAAAAAAGGTGTGAACACTTGTCAAAACCTGAGGCAAAGTCAGCCGTGAAAGAAAAGCAAGAATAGTGCACAGCTACGACTTCAGTGGACGATCATAAACACGTCTGATGGTAGTCTTGTCCTCACACAGGACTTTGCCCTTTAGACTCATCCTTTCCTTCACAGTAAACCCGTACCTGGATTAGACTAACTGGAGCTCTCTGGAGACTAAGCCATGTTGATGGAATGTGTCTGCTCTGCAGATGAACACCAGTATGGAGATTCCAGACTTCAGCTAGAATACCTTCTCAAGTACTGAATCAAAAGTGTGGCCTAGAAGAATGACATTTGCATATCAGTCCAAGTGTCTCCTGTTATGAAGACTGTTTTCAGCTGCTTGCAAAGTACCAACTGATATACCAGCCTTTTTATGTAGTGACAAACTGTATTAGCAGTCCCAGGAAGGACCACAAAAACATTTTGCACATGCAAGGACAAAGGGGAGAAAAACATGCTTTACACATATTCCCCATATGAAACAAATGGAAATGTGAAGGGTAAAAGAACATACATGGAAAAGGTGTAGGGATTTAGCAGGCCTGTGATTTCTTCACAAGCAGGAGGAGTGTGACCTTGGCCAGTCTGCTCTGTGCTTGTGAGGATAAGCACCTGCAAAGGCTGTGAGAACTCAGAAGACAAGTACAGAGACAGTAACTTGTAGTTGTAGCCAATGAGTGATTGTTTATGCGTCTGAGCACCAGTAGTGTTAATGCACATACATTTAGAGAATACTACAATTGTAGAAACTCCATTAATAAAGTGAGCTTTGCAGTTAATCCATATTGGATCATCTCACTGCTCTATAAGCCCGCCTCCAACAAAAAGGGAGCAGGCAAAATCATGTGGGAAATCAGAATTACTAAGAAGACAATGTAGCAATAATATGAGAAAGAAGAGAGAAAGACAAAATAAGAAACCAGAGGGAGCTGAAATATGAGAATTTAGCAAGCCAGAGCTCACAAGATGGACAAGAGAAGAAAAGCAGAAATGAGATGGATGACAGGATCCCACCAGAAACACAGAAACATATAAACATCGGATGACTTTAACTTAGAGTTACAAACTGAGTTGCAGGGTTTTCAGGAAGCAGGCATGGAGCCCATGAGCTAATTGTGCATGTCTCCAGTGATGGTGACAGGTCCAGAAAATCCACTCTGATTATATTGCAAATTACAAACTTTGTATTGTTAAACTAATAATCATAGCTGGAGAGGTCAAGAGAATTTACAGAATTTGGAGGGTTTCTTATGTAAGATGAATTAATGGATAAGTTTAGGAACATATTAAAGAACAATCTGGAAAACAATTTTAAAGCTGCTAAGTCAAGTATACAGAGGACACCATATATATAGCTTGTAAATTATTTAATGGTATTTATTTATATGAACACATAATGTTTTTCTCTTCCACTTTATCCATGCCTCCTTCGGATATAGAATGCACAGACAAAAGACATTGTCTTGGGTCGCATGAGCAGTCTGTCATGCTGTGTTTTGCACGCTAAGTGCCAGTAAAGAGAAGCAGCATCAGGAAAGCCTGTGAGCCAGGTCACCCTCTGGTCCCCTTCACTTCCTCCTCTCCTGGTTTATTGGTCCACTAGGGATGTTTGAGGGAACATCCCTGCCTTTTCTATTTAATATTCAGGTATGGACTGGATGTCCACAGAGTGTAATAGACAGAAGTCATCTCTCTCTGTATGAGGGCAGGATTAGTTATCCTTGACAGATGCATATCCAATGTATTCAAAAAACTCCCAGGTGAGGAGCTCTCCCAAGTATTTTCTATGATCTACCTGCTTCGCTTGCCTTTAGAAATATATTCCTGATATTTAACCTAACCCTCCTTTCCTGTATTTTAAGTCATTATTTGCTAACCTTCACACCATCAACACAGCAGTAAATTTTTCTAGCTTTCCCAGAAGACCTGTGGAAGCAAGCTAAGTCTTAATGTAATAGCTGCAGTGAGCATTGGCAACAACAAAAAAATACTCTGCTTTAAATTGTCTGCACCATGGGCACTGTGTCTATACCCACATGAATCTACCAAGGACTGTTCTCTGGCACTAGGGCTGACTGGGATGGAATGGTCTGTGTTTCCTGAACACACACACTCTAAAGTACAATGACTATCAGCTAAAACAATATTGGCTACTATTATAATATCTTATCAGCATAGGTCATCATATCCCTTACCCTGGTATGGTTTAATTTACTAGTATTTAGTCTAACCTGTGCAAATCAAAATAGGATAAGGAGACAAGCAGTGATACAGCCAACTGCAACATCGCATTTCTTTATTTTTGGTTTACTTTATTAATTACAGAATGTTACTTTTTAAATACTGGACCTGTAAGTACCTCATGTAAAAAATATTAGTATATAGTACAGAAAAAAATCTCAATTTGTAAGATTTCTTTTCTTCCACTTCATTGTTCATAACAAAGCTCTTATCTGTGCCTACAGTCTCCCTTTATTTTTGAACTGGTTTTCCATCACTTCCCAGTTTCAACTTCATATAATTTTTCTTTCTTCTTTTGCAGCATTTCAAAGAATTGATTTTCATCTGGCCTTTCCACTGAATCCAGGCCACATGCCTGTATAATTTTCACAATGGACTTTTGACCCTTTGATGTCTTCTGAAATGCAGCAGCACATCTGATCTCTCCCCACCCAGCAATGTCACCTCACTCTTTGCACCTGCCATTAGCCTTAGCACTTTGTTTGTCCAGACTGAATACTGTTTTCAGCATGTGCACAGTTTTCTTGCTGAACACATATCCATTTTCTACCAGTGACCTCTTTCTGTGTGCCGAGTTCCAGTGGCTTTGGAGTCTTTGCATACAGCTCTTTTCTCTTTGTTTCATTAAGTATTTCCTCCTCCATGCTCACAGCAAAGCCTCTTTCACTCTGTATCAGTCAGTAGCCCTCTACCCTTTTCCATTCACTTGCTCTACCAAAACGAATTTCCTTTCCAAATCATCAGATATATTTATGCATTCAAATATGTGAACCCGAATAGACATATCCCATTTCAAAAGCAGAGAGGCCAAATACAAAAAATCAAGCAATTTCACTTGATGGGAACTACTTTCTATACTGTCTTGCCCTTCAAATACCATTTGAGTCCTAGCTTAGCTTTTCTCACTGAGCAAAGAGTTTGTTTATCCACTGATAATACGAAAGATTAAAACTTTTCATATCCAGCCTAAATAGTACCTTATAAGCAGTCCCTTGGCTAGGAAGAAAACATCAATATAAATACAATTTATCTTCCACTCATCACCCAGAGGTGTTCTCAAGCACTTTGGAGCAGATCTGCTGGTCACACGTGGGCAAAGAACTAGCATACAGCCTAAGCACCAGGCAGTGCCCAGCTAAGGTGGGTGTATGGGGAGGGATTTGTGAGGCACAGACACTTATTTATGCTCCTACACACCTGTCCCTTTTCAAGTTTAAGATTAAACCTTACACTCCGGCAGAAGATTTTAATCAGAGTAAAAGTCAAGGGAATGCTTTATTCCCTTCCCCCTCCCTTCTCCCGGATTATTGCAGTGTTTGTAAGCAAAGGTGTCTGAATGGTCTTATTTGCTGGACTGTGCCAATCTGTGGCCCCCTCTACAACACCCTCTGAGCTCAAACCACAGCCCGGGAGCCCAGCTGACACTCAGCACTCCATTTCCTTATCAGGCTCGAGGTACCATGGGAATTTCTTCTCATCACTTACACAGATTTTAGAGGCAAACTGGATCATATTCCACTTTCATGTTTCCTCCCTAATGCAAGTCATTTCATTCACACTCTTGTGTCCACTTTAGAAGATTTCACAGGCCAAAATAGTTTTACACATCAAAGCAAAACTCTCCAGGCTGCTCATAAATAACTCCACAAGCATAAACAGACAACCATATTATGCCACTATGAAAACACTTTTTCTGTACAAAATCTTCAGAAGATTAACATCCTTTCAGATTTGTTTTATCTTTTGTATCTTGCAGAAGGTGATCTACGAGCACAGGCAGATTATGATACAGAAAATGCAGGAAAAACTTCTCTTGGCTGATTAGGTTACTAAGGCACTATTAGGTATGAGGAGAAGATTGATCCAGAGGAATCAATTGTGCTGGAAAAGGTTATATATGTATTGAGAAATAAAATAAAAGGAAGAGGTGGGGAAATCACAACACAGGGAAAAATAGCTTTCGATAAGCTGCCCTTGGTTGCCATGGTTTCTTACATGCCTTGTCAATAATAATTATGAATAATAATATCTATATGAAAGTCAGATATAATCATATGAAGAAGTTATTACTGCCACACTGTATTGAATGGTTCTTTCTGCCTGAGCAGAGTATGATACCAAAATGTGGGACCAAAACAGGTCTGGAACTTCCCCAACACTTTGGGATCTCAGTATGATATTATGGGATCACATCACCCAGTGATCTTCTTGCTCGTTCCCCTTCAGAGGCCACATGGTGTCTGCCACCCTGCACATTTCCCCACTCTGGGCTGCATCGCCTGCCATCACACAAGGGTTTGCAGAGACACTCCCAGAAGGATGCAGGGCTGAGATCCCTCCTGCATCCCTAATGCAGCAGAAACATGGAAAGAGCAAGGAAGAAAAATGGTTGAAAATTGTCCCTGGCAGAACAAAATTTTCTATGGCAGAAGTGAGAGCCATGGACACGGCAGATGCTCTTTTTTGGGGGGAAAGCACCTGAGGCTTTCACACTTGGTCAGATATTGATCTCCACCTATGTTGCCATGAATCCACATCAAGCCACACGCTAGCATTCCTGAGAACAAGTACTTAACTGCTAGATTTTACTTGCTTCAGAAATTAATAGACACATCCAAAGCACTTGTTTGGCTGCTGAAAACTAAGAGTAATCTAGGGCTCAGCTCCTGTCTGTCACACACCCCCACACACCCACTCAACTTCAATTTCTCTCAGCTTTCTACACAAAGGTGTAGCAGGTGTGACCTCGGAAGGAGGTGTCATGTTCAGCAGTATCTTGCCTTTGGCATAAACTCATATTTTCCACTGAGTTCTGAGTTACAAAGGAACCAGAAGTCACTACATTGAAAGTGGTAGTATCTTGAGGCTTTGAGAAGCAGAGCAGGCAGGTACATACATGCCACAGGTACTGCCTTTTGAATGTCAAATCATCTATTCTTCTTTTGATAGAATTTTATTAATAAAATAGATAAGCATTTCTGGATTATGTTCCCCTTCTGAAAATATTTAATTTTTAATTATATTGTAACTTTCAAATAATAAAGTTAAATTCAAAGTTAATTATCTAGCCAGAGTAACAAATTAAGAAATACTATAGTCATGCATATTATTTGCATTTATTCAATGTCATCTTGTCCAAATCTCTTATTGAATTTCCTAATTATATAAAAGATTTTCCAGCAATGAAAGTTGTTCTAATGAGAGGCACTGTCTGGATCTGCATATTTCCTCCATGAGATCCTTAGACACCAGCACGGTTGTGGCATTATTGCTACAGAGACTTTTTTTCCCTATACCAGAACACCAAAGAATTCCAGACTGTTCTGCAAAGATCTCAAAAGCTTTGTAAGGCAATTACTAAGGGAATATACAGAGACTGGACTACTATGCTCAAACTAATTTGTATTTTCTTTAGTAATTTTGGATGAGTTTGGGGTTTTTGATAGTGACTCCTTTTATTTCAGTTTCTGGTTTCCAGTTTCCTTTTTTTCTTTTCTTTTTTTGTTTTTTGGTAAATATTTGATGATTTTGTCCTCTGAAAACAGTGTGCTTTAACATAACTAAAGGTTAGGCATTTGTAAAGTTAAAATGTGCTCCTTTCTGGTTATCTTCTGAAAGGGTGGGATCTTCCCATTTTACGAAATGCAGAACAAGGAATCATTTTAGTAGCATAAGAAAGCAAAGACTGAAAAAAACCCCAAACATTATGGATGCAGCAACTCAAAGCCTTTGATCCTGAAGAGATTTTAGACATTGTCACTTGCAAATTTATGAGATGAGATGTGAGCAGGAGAGATTAGAAGAGCAAAATACTGGGATAGAATAAACATGATGTGTTCTGCTTATGTTTTAACAGCATAACCACTCTCATTCTGGTTTATATACCTCCCTGATTTGCAAGATGCATTGATAGTGGCAGCCAGTCACTAAAAAGAAGTTATTTTTTAGACAGACATCTTAGGAACATCCCCCTCTATAAGAACTTCGATCTACACTCGCTCCCAATTTTTTGATAGTCATTGCATTCTCCATGATAATTAGTTTCATTATGATTACTCTAATTGCAATACTAATAATTAATAGTTGACTTTATATCTTGCTTGCGAAGTACTCAAGGGAATGTAACATAATAAACACAAATACCACATCGAAGCATATGCTTTTAAATTCATAATCAGAGGAAAATGATGCATAATTTAGTATTTGAAGTTTATTATTAGAAGGATGAGATCATCAGCTTGTTTCCAGATCATAGAGCCCTTACTTCAGGAGCATAAGTGCTAGATATGCACTCAACTAGATGTAAATTTTTTAAGCAACACTGAATATGATCTTTCCCCACAGCTGATAAGAGAACACACAGTGTGCAATCTGAGGCAGAAAGAGCTGTTCCTGTTTTTCCAGATGAAGAATTTTTTGCCTACCTGTTTCTAATTTTCAGCAAATGCTGAAAAATACATTTCTTTACAATGAGTCTGTTCAAAAACTCAGCTTCTAAGGTATTCTGCACAACCTGCTTTTTCCACACAAAGTTTTTTTTGTATTTCATGTATTTTTCTGATTCCAGCAAGTTTTCCTGTCAGGTATGTGAACAAAAATCATGTCAGGACCACTTGAAAAGAAAAGAAAAGAAAAGAAAAGAAAAGAAAAGAAAAGAAAAGAAAAGAGAAAAGAAAAGAAAAAAAAGAAAAGAAAAGAAAAGTGGACACCATATAACCTGCCAATGCCTATATTTCTGCCCTTTGACTTCATCTATTCCAATATAACATTTTACTTTTTGTATTTGATGGGGTTTTTTTGGTGGTTTGTTTGTTTTTTTTTTTATACTGGGAAACAGTATTCTTCACTGTCGTCTTAAATTGTTAATATACAGATATGGCTTGTTAAGATTTTTAGGGCCTTATTCTACCTAACATTTTATGCTCCACTTGCAGCAAAAGAGCCTATTGGAAGACAAGTGGTTGCATAGAACACATCACATATCAAATTGCATTCCATTTATCAGATTTTTTTAAAGCCATAGTCGTCTATACTGTAGGCTTCTTCTTGTTTTCTTTTGACCTTGCACTGGCAGAAGTCTTACAAATAAAATCTGTCCAATATGTTGTTATTGCCAGGTTATTGCTTATATATCGCCACTCCACACATCTGATGCCATTGTGTGTGCTCTTTTTGCATTGCCATTGACTGCCAGATGGAAAATTATACAGCCTTTAAGTGTTCTTCTTGGCCATCAATCTTCAGGAAAAGTACAGACCCTGATATTTCTGCTATAAGTGAATTTCCAGGAAGCCTCAGCTACCAGAAGTAGTTGTGGCAGAACTGCACAATATACCAGCAATTGGTAAAGTCAGTAGCTTGATGATTTTGATATTTTCCTCCTGCAGCAGATATTTCAAGTTATGCACTATAAGGAATAAGTACTTTGAAGGGGAGTAGGACAGCACAAGATTAACCCCAAGAAGTTTACAGAAAGCAAATACATGTTGCTGTAATAATTTTTAATTATAAACCACATATATTTGCTTTTCTAGGAAGCTTGTACTGTTTCATAGAAAAAGCTTTTCTGTTACACCAGATGTTGATGCTACTGTGTCACCAAGAACAGCAATTTTTCCCATTCTGTTTGCATGCAAAAAATACAGATCCTAAATAATTTCTTTCTACTAAATCTAGTATTGCAAAGAAATGTTGGAGGAAAGGAGTGCATGGGAACTTATCTACCTTATTTATATAAACTTCCAGTTGTGTATACAGGCATTAGACCAAGGCAATAAAAGAGCAGCAGAATAAAACACATGGAAAAACACAGGGCTCTTCTGCAAGAGATTTGCCTGTGTCCTTCCTGTAATCCTTCAATTTTGTATATTACACTTAAATACTAAAGAGCTAAACTGCACTAAATTTAAATCAGAGACAGACTTCAGAAAAATGGAGTCAAGATCATGACACTCGCACAGCAAAGGGGCATATTCATTTGTGTCCCTGTGGTAATGAATGTATTTTTACTTCTAAAGACAAACGGCATTAACAACACATTTTGTGCAGTCTTTCCCTCATTTCTTTCAAGGCACAGTGCACAGAAAGCAAGCTACCATCCTCTGGCAAATGTAATATGGGAAGGAACAAGAAAATATTCAAACACAGGAGATATTTTTTTGGCTGTTCAGAAAAATTCCTAAATTCACATTTGTGTACAGCCTCAGGCAAATGGCTTCAGTGCAGTCAGCTGATCTGAGTTTTGACCAGGACAGTCACAGGTAGCAAATCAGCTTCAGTTCTGCAGCATGCAGGTTAAAAGCAGCAGCACACTTTCTCAGTGAAATGCTGGTGAATCAGCCCTGCCATGAAATGCAGCTGCCTGCAGTGCATCTCTGAAACGAGGGGCCTTTGCATGAGCCATAAATCCCAAATGACAGACTAATGAAGTGCACCTATTGCAGGACACTGGTTTTCTGTCACACCTCAAAATATGGGACAATCTATAAGGAAGTATAAGAAATACACAGCATGAACAGTGTGGAAATCTTATTAGATACCACTCCAGTATGTTATATCCTGATAGAAGGTAAATATTCTTTGCTAAAATGCTATCATCTTCCCCTTGATACCTGTATACCTCTACTGATTGATTCAAGAGTGGCTTTGGCCTTAATTACCTGTGGTAATGGTTCCCCACTCTAGTTGCATACTGTATGGAGATGTGTTTGCTTTTATCATGCTGAAATTTTCTGCTTTTCATCTAACAGTCTTTCACCTCTTTCCTTTTTGCATAGCAAAAGCAGAAGAAACAAAGCTCCTGCTTTCTTTTCACCATGTCGTTTGTCATTTTATATGTATTTTTTCAGGCTTGTTATTGGGTTTTTTTCCAAGTAATCAATCCTAATCTAAACTCCTCTCTGGCTGTTTTCATTGACTCATTTTTCATTTTCTTTGACATCCACAAACCTACTCCAATTCAGCTACATTATTTTCCAGGTGGAAAAGCACCAGCGAATGCGTGCACAAAGACTGCACCACTGATTTATCTAACAATCTTGAGTTTATCTAATGTGCTCCTTCTTCTTGTACTTAAAGATTTTTCTCTTATGTGCCCACTGGAAGATGTACATAGTATGAATGCTCATATAAAGCCCAAGGCCTCCAGCTGAACCCCAATACTCAGAGGAAGAAGGAACCCTTTGTCCAAAAGCTGGGAAGTAGAAAGAAAGCAAAGAGCAATCAATTGATTTCCTGGCATTGCCACTTTAGGTTATAGTACACAATCCATTAGATTCAATAATTCTTACATATGTTCCATATACATACAAGATTGCCAACACAGCCGTATGTTTCTGAGATACAGTACATGTAACCAGCAAGCACAACCCTTAGGGCATTCCTAATGACACCAGAGATAAAACAATGTATTATACCAGATAATATATTTATATTGTGTTATACAGTTAAAGCTGTGTCATATTTACATGTTATTATGCAACTTCATTAGAAATTGATTTTATAGAGACAGTAACTGCAAACTTTATTAGCAAGCAGATTGAGGAAAATATTTTTTTAGAATTGACGCTGGGCTGTTAGTATTCAAGATCATAACAAAATGGGTTTAGGAAAGACATCTTGATGATTCTCTGAGATGTGAAGACATCACAGTGAAAATATATTGTCTCTGAATCTGGGCCATTTGAACACTTTACATTCATCATGTTTTCTATGGGAAAAACATGAATGTGAAACAAAAGGAATGCAGGTAATATGGACAAAACTTGCAACTACTTAAGGGATTAACTTCCACTGTTTTAGGCACTGAATGTGTTTGAAAATCCAGTCCCGATAACCTTGTTTAATTGGTATTTCAACAAAATGTATCCAAGGTGGTGAGAGCACAAAACTGCAGGCAGAGCTGGGAAGTGTATGCAAAGCCAGAGAGAAGCACTGCACACAGCCTGCAGCATGTCATTCAAGCTAGAGCAGAGAACATCCATATCACTTATTTCAGAACATTTCACACTTGAATTTTGATTTTAATGCAAAGAGAACATAAGGAAATGATCAAACTTAAGAAATAATATTATCTATACCAGAAGCTTTCTATTTACTTACCCTGCATGTTTCTACGTCGTTGCAGTGAAGATGTACAAGTTCTTTTAAAAAATTCAGATCTGTTGATTCTACAAAATACGAGAGCTTTCCCTTTCTGAATCTTTACATAAATGGGGTAAGACATGCCAAAGGCCTATAGACCAGGAATCTAAGAGAACCCCAGTGCAAGAGAGTACTCTGTATTAAGAACTAGGTCAAGATGCAAACTGAGATGCCATATTCATTCATTATCTGTAATTACTTTCAGAGACTTGCTGAGCATTTTAATGTGTTTGGTTCAAGATTTTTTGCCGTGAACATATCCATTGGAAACTAATATTCCATTACTTCCTCACGGTGCTCCATTCATTCTTTTTTGCCAGTGAAGTTTTTCACATCAAGTATCTACTCTCTCATTTCAAGTCATATTCTTTTCTTTTTTCCCAAAAAATAGCAGATATCTGCTAAAGACTAGCAAAAGAAACACTTCTAAGAAACTTAAAGCCTTAAGAAGGCTGTGCCTATATTAGCAAATCATCAGCCTAACTGAAATGGATTAGCAGGTGGAAGATACTGGTGCTGAGAACCCTGTGTTTTCACTATACACAGTCTTCCAGATTTTACTTCAGATTAGGTTTAGTCTGGTCATCAGGACTGAACATACTCTCTCCATGCATGAGACCAAACAGTCCAAAGTAGCACTCACTGGTTGAAACCTTTATACCTAGAGGAGGACTAGAAGTGTATTGGGATACACATCTGAGGCAAGATTGGTGTAGTTTCTTCTGAGGAGACCAGTTCCCAGACACCTGAAGAGCAAAGCAACCTGCAGGAAGTGGGGTGAGCTAAGGAACTTGTTTTGAATCTGCACTGCTGCTTTAAAGAAAAATGTGAACCCAATCAGGTTTTACTCTGCCTAGTATGAAATATACTTGAATCTGTTTCAGCTTTAAGAATTGAGTAATCATATTGCTCGTAGGTCTGCACTACTCTTGGTGACAAGGTTAAGTAGTGCGTGCTCAAGGTCCTGCAGGTTCATGCTGTAGCATGTTCCTACATTTATTAGAATCATACAAGGTGTTTATTCACTCTATCATTGGAAGTTTTCATTGACAGCATTGGATTTTTGATAGAGGTGTGTAAAAGTCATTTTTACTGTATTGCACCAATATCTGAAATATATTTAAAGAAGTATTTATGTGAAGATTAGCAAACATTAGCAAAGAATAGAGAATACCAAGAAATATGTTAATTTGGAATAGTTGTCAAGCCTTTAAGCTGGAAAGTAGAGGTAGCTAATCCAGAGAATCAGCAGAACAAAGCCACAATACTGCTCAGAACAATTTTCCATTTATATGAGCAGTACACACAGCTGCTTCGGTAGCTTCCACTATAAAAACAAAACAGTGGCATATTTTGAAGTAATGGTCCAAGATTATACAGCTGCATAAGCATCGAGTGGCTTTCTGCAGTGTTTTAAGCTATTTCTGTAATATTTTCATAAGCCATTAAAAGTTGTCTCCTACCCCACTTCAGTCAATATGAAATTTGCATTCAGCAAGGATTAGGAACAGGGCGCTGAATCAAAGCTCTTATGAATTTCTAAGTCTCATTGAGGTCAATGTAAACCAAGCTTGCACTCAAGTGCTTTGCTAGGAGGAGGAAAAATGTTCTTTGTTTTTATGTTTTGCCTGTTTGTGTAAGTAAACAAAAAAGGCAGTGGAAGCTGATTTTTAATTTCTGCCATCACAGCTCTGAAACTGAATGGCTCAGCTGGAAGACATGGGAATTAGCCTGTGGCAGGAAGCTACAGAGACACAACAACAAATGAGAAAGCAGCACAGTATTATAAGTTAATGTTCTACTTCTGGCAGCAAATAGATGTGAACTGGCTCTAAGTTTTCATGTTGTCTCATATATACAACCAGGGTACTTAAATATGCAATCAGCCTGCAGATTTTTATGCAACAATACTTTTTAACTGCAAAATTTTCTTCACCCGGAGCTTGATAAATGCTGACACGTCAGCCTGTTAAATGTAATAGTAGAAAAATGGTAAAATGTCATTACAAATTTCTACTGGAGAATGAACAAAGACTGTTCAATTTGTACTGACACATAAACAAAAAATACTCTGCAACAGAGGAAAGATACCAATCCCTGATTTTTGTAAGTGAAAGGTTAACATCATTATAAATCTTTATCCTTTAGTGGATGAGATGGTCTCAGTATTTAATAGTAAGAGCAGTTTTCCCCCAGGTGCCCAGCCGCCCTGAGCCGGAATGGGGAGTAGAATGAAGTGTCCATAATACAAGCAGAAATACTCAGGGACCTGCTACACCACTGACACGCACAAGTCTTTGAGGCTGGACAGGAGCCACACAGTGGCACTAGGGAGTGACAGATGTCACACATATAGACTTTAGCAAAGCCTCTGACATTTCCCAATGGGGAAATGCTGCTCTTGGCTTGGACAGGTGTCATCTTTACTGGGTTAAAAACTGACTGGATGCCCAGGCCCAGAGAGTGGTGAGGAATGGAGTTACACCCAGCTAGCAGCCAGTCACCAGTGGGGTTCCCCAGCAAGCAGTCTTGGGGCCAGTCCTGTTTAATGTCATTACTAATGACTTGGACAAGGGGACTGAGGGCACCCTCAGTCAGTTTGCAGATGACACCAAGTTGGGCGGGAGTGTTGGTCTGCTGGAGGGTAGAAAGGCTCTGCAGAGGGATCTGGACAGGCTGGATAGATGGGCCAAGGCAAACTGTGTGGGGTTCAGAAAGGTGAAGTGCTTGGGTCACAAGAATCCCAAGCAATGCTCCAGGCTTGGGGCAGAGGGGCCGGAAAGCTGCCCAGTGGAAAAGAACCTGGTGGTGTTGGTTTAGAACTGACTGAAAATGAGCCAGCCATGTGTCCTGGTGGCCAAGAAGGCCAATGGCTTCTACCTACAGTAGTGTGGCCAGAAGGACTAGAACAGGGATCATCCCCCTGTACTTGGCACTGGTGAGGCCACACCTCAAATCTTGTGCTCAGTTTTGGGCCCTACATGAAGGATATTGAGGTGCAGGAGAATGTCCAGGGAAGGGCACAAGTCCTGTGAGGATGACTGAGGGAACTGGGGCTGTTCACCCTGGAGAAAACGAGGCTCAGGAGGGGTCTTCTCCTGCTCTACATCTACCTGAAAGGAGGTTGTAGCCAGGTGGGTGTTGGTCTATCTCCCCAAGCAACAATAGACAGGACAAGAGGAAGGCACTTCAAGTTGCACCACGGGAGGTTTGGATTAGATATTAAGAAAAATGCCTTCATGAAAAGGGTTGTCAAGTGTCGGAACAGGCTGCCCAGGGGAAGGGTTGAGTCACTGTCCCTGAAGGTGTTTAAAAGACCTGTAGATGTGGGGTTTAGGGGCAGGGTTTAGTGGTGGACTTTACAGTATTAAACTAACAGTTGGACCTGATGATTTTAAGTGTCATTTCTACCCTAAATAATTCTATGATATAAAGTTTAAAGGAAATTTTTTCACTCTATTACAATGTACAAATATTTTAGGTGAGAGTGTAATGAACAGAAATGTGACGACTTACCATACCTGCCTTGGACTGTACAATGATCTTTATGTTTATCACAAATCCATTCCATACCTCTCCCTGATAAGGGTGTTTCCTCTCTGCTCACCTTCAACTCAGGATGGGAATGCTTACACTTTCTTCTGCTGCTTACAATGGAGTCGCGGAACCGGCTATAACAAATTTATCATATTTTCCTTTAACAACATAATCCTGAAGTATATTGTGGAATATTGTTGAAATTATATTGGCAGTTCATTTCATTTTGAACCAGTTTACACAAGCAATCTTGTGCATTTTCTCTTTAGAGGGTGAAAGTCTTATCAGGAAACTAAATGAAAACCCAATTCTCAGTCCACATTTTCAGCAGGAGATAACACACTCCTGAGAAGACACAGGATATTTCTTAAGCTTTGATAGAAATGGAACAAGTGAGACTGTACAGAATTAATTACTGTACTTCAAAGCAATCTGCTATTTCTAGAGTCACTGAGCTACTATGATTCTACTGATTGCAAAACTTTGAGCTCTTAGCACTACTTAAACTCTTACCTGCTGTGTTAATGCCTGTAGGCACAACCTGAGCAACTGACCAAGGTCCACTGTAGAATACAGCAGTGGTGCACCAATTCCATTAAGAGATGAAAAAAAATAATTGAAAAGTAAAAATCACATCTTAAGGAGAGAAATAGATTAATTTTAAAATAGGAAATGAAGGCAATAGCAAGAAAAGGCAAAGAAAAAGAAATTTTAACAAAGACAAAGGGATGAGAAGACTTAAGTGTTGCTTTTCTTCTGTTTTGTAGTCGAATATTTTGTAAAATGAAAATACAATGCTTTTAACTAAAAGTAACTGAGACAAGGATGATCAGCAAAAACCAGCACTTTAATTCTCCTTTCTCTACATGAGAGCCTTTCATTCATATTTCCCATTTTGGCATAAGGAATTATTTTCAACCACAATTCCAACTCATTTCAGTGAAAATGTGAATATGTTCCACCAATCTGCTGCAAAAACAGAGCACTGTCTCACTGCAGAATTAAATAGTAAAAATCTCATTCTCCTCTCCATTAACCAACCCATTTCCTAGGGTGGCGGTGATACAAAGCAGCTCCCCAGACAAATTCATTATAATACTTCTTTTTCCCAAATACCAATCAATTTTGCTCAGCAAGAAAGGGTTGCACATCATGAAAAATTAAAAGTCCATAAATACACAAGCAAAATCACTGAGTTTTGCTATTAACCCTTCAGGAACTGATTGCCTAAAGCAAAGCCAGAGAACCAAGGACTGAGGGAAAGTAAGGGACCCAAAACTGAGGGAACTGACTCACTCAAGCAAAAGTAGAGAACCCAAGACTGCCTCTTGCAGCCCCAATAACATCCCAAATTCTGCAGCACCTCACAAACCTGGCTCCCACTTAATTTCAATAATCTTCTGCCAAAGCATTTGATTTCTAGGTGGTCTTTTTTCTGATATGTTTAAAATCATTCATGTAGTATCACAGATGTTTTTGGTAGGATCTTGTCCTCCTCCTGTGGGATGCAGGATCCAGACAGCCTTCTCAGTGCCTTCCTTCTTTGTCTTCATGTCTTTCAGCTGCAGGGTGCCCTCCTAACTGCTCCAAGGCACAAGACTGTTTTGCACACCCTGTTTTGGGGGAATAAACACCCTTTCTTAAGGCTCTTGGCTCTTTGGCATCCTTATCAAAGATCCAACTGCCTACTGGCTCAAAAAAAACCAAATGTCCAAATCCCCCTTGTTTCCCCAGTGCTGCACTCAGAGAAATAGCCTACAGCCACTCTGACTACATGCAAATCCACATACTGAAAAGTTATCTGTTTTCTTTAAACGCAAATAGAACCTCTCATGTTTACAGAGCGAGGACAAAAGTGGGATCAGGTGCAGTAGCAGCCACAGAAATTCATGGGGCTGGCCTCCAAGGGATTTGGAATCATCCATATCTCCTCTTAATTGTTAACATAATTTAAGTGAACAAGTTGACTGACAGTAGGTGCTGAATCACTTAAGAGGATGAATCTTTTATTTAACTTTCAGGCAAATTAATCCATCCACCACCAATTTTTCAGAAAGTGAATTCTGCATTCAATACAGAGCCAAACAGCTTGATCCTGCCTTCATATATATAAGTCAAAAAAGCTTATAAAGGAAACTGAAAATGCCACAATGGAAACATTGCCATACCAGTGCTTTAAGCCATAAATGTAATATACATCTCCAGATATGCTGGACTGATGGGAACTCCTATCTTTTGCCAGAGCTGTATTATCTTTAAATTCTCAGGAGGCAGATGCTACCTTGGTATTGTGGTGTTCAGATCACTGCTTAGACCAAGTCCAAAGCACCGAAAAGGCTATTAGGTATGAATCAGATCCAGCACAGTGCTGCCTCCCTCCAGACAATTACATAGTCCAGGAAAATATTGCATACATAAGTTAAAATTATTCTCCATCTCCTATTCCCCTCCTCTATTATCTCAAATCTTCTCACCTTTCTTACCTCCTGTTATTTTCATGAGAGTCAATAACTTTCTTTACAGCAATTTTACTATTTCTTCTATTATTCCCTTGTTTCTTTAGCAAGCCGTAAATAACTGCTTATTCTGAAAGTATTCTACAGAGGCCAATCACAGGCATAGGTTAGAGTTTCATACCTGCCTTAAAATCCAGAGGTCTATAGGCACATTATCTCTGTTCTGGAGAACAGTGCGATGCTGCTTCTTTCTCCCATGATTTAGGGAAGCAATATAGGGCAGGATTGTTCAGTAATGAAACTCAGTGGAAAGCTAAAACATTCATCTTAATACTATCAACAAATAGCAAATAAAAAAGAGTAATACTCATAAGTAACCTGCTCTGATTTCAAAGTCATTGCTCCAAATTTGCATCTGTGTAGAAGAGGCTCATTTCTCAGTCTTGAGATTTTCTTTATGGTGCTTACAATTATTACCTATACAATGATTGCAGGTTGAAATATGTAGATATTTAAGGAGGAAAAAATATTTTAATTTCCCTCATTATGCAAGCCGGACATCAGACATCATGTATTTAAAGGTATATTTTTTAACAAACAAGGTTTGATTGAAAATTTTTACTAAATTTTGAATGGCTTTTAAGAATCACTATTCCACTCACCATGGTTATTACATGTAACTGATTCATCAATCTAGTGGTGCTGAAATAGCTTAAGTAACTTTAAAATATAGCAGCAAATGTAGGTTTCAATGCAACATAAAGATCTGCACAGAAAGCATTGGAGAACTTCAAACATTCTTTATTTTGAGCTATTTCCCCCAGTCCTTTGCAGCTATATATTTTACTGCAGTTCTTGAACTCAAAGTAGTGAAGATTTCTTAGTCCTGTTTCTATAACACTGCCTATTAGCACACTGTGGAGGCCGGAAAAAGAAACATGGACTTTCTGAAGACTCATTTGAGCAGATTGAAATGACCTCATGACAAGCAGAAGGAAAAAAAATGCACGTAAGGGAGGCACAAAGCAAAGGTCTATTTTTAAGCCTCCCACCTTGCTCAGAAGGCTTACAAAATGGCAATGTCTAGCCTACATTTACTGGTGGCTTTACGCTCTTTGTTTGTTTTTGTTTTTTTTTCTGTGCTACACAATGAGTTATTTACTTATGAGAAATAGTGGTCTGTGTAAGCTCCAGCCTAGGAGACCAACAACTTACACTGTCCTTGGCACCGTGACAGGATCTGCCACTATATCATACTGAACTGTTCTTGAATGTCTCCAGTGTATTATGTGCAATGTGCTTTCCTTTAGTGCTGGACCTGTAACCTTTTTTGCCTTCTCCTTTTTACCCCTGCAACACACATTCTTGTACCAGACAGTAACAAGCTTGCTTTCACAGAAAATGGGATCATTGCTATAGCAGAAGACAAAATTCTAGGCCAGGTTCTCTCATAGTAATAACTGCAAATACTTTATTTTCTCTAGTTTTCTACAAAAATTGTTTACAATGGCAGGAGAAATCAGGATAGAAAGTTAACCAAATCCAGCTACAAACAACAGTTTCATTTACAAAGACTTGGAGTATACATAGCTTATGCATTTGTCCCTGAATACTGTTTGTGTTTCTGGGAACGGCAAAGTTGGTGGTGGAAAAGTTCCAGTAATATCACAGCAGTGTTTCATTTGAGACATATGCAGAGTACAATCAGAATTAAGAAATTTCCTGCCTTTCTCTAACTGAAATATCCTGGAGTATCAACCTGGCCAGTAACAAAGGCACTGGGAATACTTCCACCACCAAGTGGGACAGACTGTGTAAAGATGAGGAAAACTCTAGGAAAGGAAACTGGTGGACTTGGGACAGCTTACTGGCTTACTGGTTTGTGTGTATTCCTAGTCACCCTTAGATCCAAGGTTCAGAGGACGTTCAGGGTGGTTGAGAGACAGGTTTACATTGGCCCTCCTTATATTCCCATCTTTTCATACTAGCACTTTACTTTCTATCAAATGACAATATGGATTCTCCTGTTTGGATAAACATGTGCAAACTTCAGCTGTGTCCTGAAGGCAGAAGAAAAGAGATGCAGCAAAGCCTGCAGCATCCAGCTGTAACCTACAGATGCAGTTGTATTTCTACCTCTATTTCTGGTACCCACCTGCTCTGCACTCAGAGGCAGAAGATTTCACCTCTGTGTGCCCTTTTCTGCAGTTTGGAGAGGGGAACGGTGTTTTTTTGTGGTTTTGTGTTGGGTTTCTTTTAAATTTTTCAATGTTGTTTTTAAGAAAACAGTGTTAGCTTTAAGGATAGCCTCCTTTGTAAGGATGGCATGCAGTGGTGGCTCTAACACTTCTTTAACTGGTGAGAACCCATCTCAGACACAATGAGGGTTATTGCATGGACACTGCACATCAGACCCTGTTTCAGTATGTAACCTTGGGTCTATTTGTGCTTCTGGGCTTGATGTGAATGTATGCACCACCCATGCTCAGCGCAGGAGGAAAATAATGCTCTGAAATGTTTTTAGCTATTTTTCAAAGTTCTGGTGGATCTAAACCCACACTATCCCCAAGGTGTGTATGGAAAAAGGAATAAACAATACAGTGATGCATTTGTAATAGCCAGCAAGCTCAGGGGTGCTTTTCCTAAGTGACTGCACTCCTCTAGCATTCTTGTCTGCAGTTTTTAAACAACAATTAAACTTAAGCTCTTTGGAGCAAGGAGACTGTTCAAGTGAGCATTTGTTTAGATCTTTGGGGCCATAGTGCTGAAAGGGAATTTGAAATGTTATGATGTAGTCAAATAAATGCTGTGGCAAAATCTGAAGTCACCCCTTTTAACTGCCTGTGTTGTATTCCTTGCAGCTTCTTTTCAGGCTGACATTCTGTCATATTTTGACTAAATATAACTATATATGGGGCTTGTGCATGGGTAACATATTTTAATACAATTTTCCTTCTCTAAACCATTTTTCTGTAAAATTCTCCTGTATTTACCAATAGAAATTTGTCAGGGAGATAAACCCCATGCAGAAAGTTACCTGAGCTTTCAAGTGAAAAAGAGTCCCAGGTGAAACAGGGAGAAAGTTTAAAATCAGACTTTGAATGATTGACAATTAAAAGAGCCAGTCAATATTTTCACAATATTTGCAAAAAAAGGCAGCATTCCCGAGGCAGACAGCCAGACAGCTTCCCTGAACAGTAAGAGCATGTGCATCTCACTGTGGGAATGGGGAGACATGACTCATTCAGCAGCGCCTTTCTCTTCTAATGGAGCGAGTCTGACCTCTGTGCATTGAACAGGATGCACAATGAAAGACAAAAGAGTGTCTGTCATGACAATTTTTTCTCTGTTTTGAGGTGACAATGCAACAGCCACCTCGTTTTATTTTTTCTTCATCATTATGAAACATTAGATGTGATTTTTCTTCCATTCTTTTGCAAATACATTTAAGATTACTATGATGGACCATGAAAAAAGTCTTTGATTCCTGAACTAACTCAAATATGATTACTGCATATGATGGACAAAATAGCAAGACTTCACCCTCAGGTGAAATGGTTAGATAAGTACTGTATTTAATATCTGCTTAGGATGATGAACTTCACCCTTGGTTGGCTTCCAAGGCTGGCTGGTGGGAACCTCACAAGCCATCACTAATTATCATGTTGAATTTTCAAATGATGGGCGAATGCCAGGCACTTAAAAAGGAAAATGCAGAGCCCATATTTCTGAAAGGAGGGGGAAAGAGTCAGAGAGCTGCAAAGGTGCCAGCTTAGTTTCAATTTCAACAAAATTTTAGGGAAAGAAATCATCAATCCAACGATTTTTAAGCATTAGGGAAAAAAAAAAAAAAAGGAAACATGGATTAGTCTGACAAGTTATTCTTTTGCCAAAACTAATTGCCTTATGTGGCATCAAAACACTGTGATAGAAGGGAAGCAAAAGATGTCATATCTTGGCTGTTAATAGTGTTTTGAATGACATGTTCATCGTCCAACTAGGGGAACCACGGGAGGATGAAAGCAAAGATAGTTGGAAGATTGTAATGAAACCACACTTACTCAAGAGCCATTGCCAAAATGAATGGGTATTTTGAGCAGCCTCTGGAGTCTGGTAATACTCAATGTTTTCTTTACAGTTCTAGATGTCTTGACAGAGTATTTAAATTAAATTTGCATACAACACCAAAAAGGATTAATGGGACTAAATGGGGAACAACCACTCTGCTGAATGCAAGATTTAAAGATCAAAATGTTCTTAACACTTTTATATGAAAAAGTGTGATTCAGGGACTAATATAGGGTTTTACACTTAACAGAAAATAGTTATGTAAATACACATAAGGGAGTTGCAAAATGGTAGGATTTGGTTATTTTTGACTCAAATTCTGTCTGATCTGCAACCTCACATTGCTGCAATAGCTGACGGGATGCAGAGAAAAATGTGGAGCCTGAATGTCAGGTGAAATGAGTCTCCTGGTACTGAAACAGCTCAGGTGTTTCAGGCTCTCAGCTTCACATTTCTGAGTAGTTGTCAAAAGATTAGAGGCAAGATTAACCAGAGATTTGAGGAAGGTTTGCTCTGAGGAAAGATGAATGAGTATTTAGCCCAAAGAAAAAAGTCCCATGAGGGACACAAGTCTTTATATATGTAAATGGCAGCTTCAGAGGAGCAGGGAATGATCTCTTCTCCATGCTCAGACAGGGAAGGTGAAGTAACAAACTGAAATAGAAAGAAGATGTGTTCCCAAGCAGCATTAAGAAAGGTTTCTAAGGGTGAAAATCAGAAGCAGTTTCTTAAGAAAGTTGTGGGAAAAAAGAACTGGTGGGACAACACCCTGCCAGGAGTGACAGGGGCATAGCTGATCTTCCTTGGGCAGGAAGAGGGAATGTCACTGTAGGCAGGCCCAGTGGGACAAGTAACAGCCAGTGATCCCTACCTGGCCCATCCTGGGGGATACACCTGCTCTGCAGTCCCTGCCTGGAGTCTGCTCTGCCCAGGGATGGACAAATGGATGGTGGTTGGTCCAAAGGGCAGCACAGCTGGGGATACCAATCTTGCAACTTAGGCAGGGCTTTATTCAATATGCTGCACTCCAAGCAGCTTTCAGTTGGGATGTGTATGCTCTTCATGTGTTTACTCCTTTTTGCTTACTCATATTTACTCAACTGCTTAAATCAAGGGTTTTTTTGGGTTCTCCCATTCCTAAGATAAACAGCACTTATTGCTTTCTGAGTTCAATAACCAAGCTAATAAAAATCCAGTTGGTAGATTTAATTCTTTTTAAGCTTTTATGAAACAGGAGAGCAGACGGTTTTATGCTGATGCACAGTCATTGGTGGTATATGAACACAACCTGTATCACATCCTGCCAGATGATGCTTTATTGTTGTTATTTTCATTTATTGTTTAAACTAACAGGAAGTGCTGCCACTGCTTGTTTAAAATCAAATTTAGTAATTATGCACTGGCCTGAAATAAAACTGTTTAGAAGAAAACCATGACATTTATAGCAACAGTGAAGACTTTTAAGGCTATGCTAACAACTTAGCCTAGACTGTGCCACTTTCAATGAATCTGCTGTTATTTAGTTACATTATTTTATTGTAATACACATGTAGAAACTACTCTTGAGCTCAGGAGAAAGCTCTAAAGTATCATTAAAAATGGCATTTTGAAGTGTCCTTGCATGTATCTACTCATATCTGAAAGAAGAAAAAATGTAGATGGTTACCAGAAGCTTAAAATATAGAAGCTATATAACTTCTTAGATAAACGAAATTCAGTACCATATGGCTTAGAATGATAATTCTCAGAAACCAGTCCCTGTGTGCATCACTAATACAAATCTGAGCTCAGAAGTAATGCTTCTGGTATGACAACCCCCCCATTCAGCCCACTCGTTATTACCCTTTTTACATCATGACAAAAACACAGAGGCCATCCACCCTTGGCATGCATTCCCCAAATTAATTTTCCTGGTTTCCCAAATGCTACACCAGAATTTTTCCCCAACCAAGAAGAGTTTAGTGGGGCTGAGGTAGCCTGGTCTGTCTTGCTGTCTTGACAGACCAAGGTCCTAGACCTTCTTGTCTGACATGCGTGTGATTTTACTTTAACCTGAGAGGACTGCTCCATCCATTTGAATATGGGATTCAGGGACTGTGAAGGACTATAGAGGCAAAGAGGAAAAAAGTCCACCCTGCTATTGCCACAACCCCCAAAACCCTTCCCAGAAAACCATTAGCAGCTCCACAGCCTCAAATGCCACAGGGTTTCACAGTTAGAGCAGAGGACTGGAGAGCATGTTTAATAATATGTGAAATTTGATTTTCTAGCATTACCGTGCACCTTCAACAAGTAAGTCCTTTAGCCTGTAGCCAGTGTGCCTGTGTCTTTTTAGATCTTATGAGACTGCAAGGTCTTTGGCATAGAAATTTTATCTCCTTGGTAAAATATCCTGCATACTTTTACAAATGATTTTGAAATAATAATATGGCCAAAGGACTCCAGTGCCTTCTCAGCTGCACGCATTTAGAAGAGTAAAGTTTTAACTGGCACTGTTCAAAGTAGAATTTAATCCACATTTCACATTCTTGTCTGCTTAAGGGCTATTGAAATAAAGTATGGTTAGCTAATTATGAACCTATTTGTCACATAGGAAAAAGAGACACTACAGACCTTCTGGCTGTTAAAGGCAAGTAACATTGTAAGGGAGACCAACAAACTTTTAATCATGGGGAGGGCAGTGGGTGTAAGGTTAGGTCTCTAGCAGCCCCTGGTGGCTGTTCAAATACAGATTTATTATTTTTTTGTTAATAATTATGCTCACATTTCTATTTGATTTGTGTTGCAATTTTGATTTCATGCATTGATATAAAAAATTTACATGTTGTGGAAAAATTATTTGCTTACAAACGCTTTGATTATCTCTGAAATTCTATTGTTTTGTTGGAAGATTTTTAATAGGATAGGTCACCTAAATGCATTGGTTAAGCTAGCAGCATCTAGGTCAGAGATAGTTATAGTGACTAATTACAATGGCTAATTCAGATGGTTTTGAACACAGAGATTTTGGGTTGACTACTAGTAATGTAAGCTATATCAATACACCACCTTGTAAATAAATAGCCCTGCCTTTTAATTTTATTGAATAAAACTGTTTCATAATAGCAGTAAAACACAATGGGCAGTAGATTCCTACGGGATTATTTATCAGCTTTATGTCTCATGTCACTCCTGGAAAATGCAGTAATTTTTGTTGGGCTGTATTTCTTAATCATCACAGCTGTCACCCATTGCAAATGCTGTAGTAAAGGCTGCAAATCACTAAGCATTGCAGCTCCCTCTTTTCACAGACTACTCATTTTCCAGCACAGTATCCTTCTGGTAGCCAAATTTTCCATGTCTGGTCTACAAGAGATACACAGGAGTGTCTGGAAACAGAACAACAACCCACTAAGCTATTTTATTCTTAGGAAAAGACCCAAGAGAAGGGTATAACACTCTTGTGCATGTGTTTAGGCACATAATTGCTAGTCCTATGGACTACCCCAAGACATTCACACTGGTTCATTGCTCATTTCAAGGGAAATTAGAAAGGTGGAAGTCTGTTCAGTGTTAAAATCATGCCTTTCAGTGTTGAAATGTCTTCAAAATCCCACCTTGAAGGGGATACATGAAAGGCTGGCTCAAGACAGTGTGGCAAGGGTCACATCCTTTCAATCTTAGCCCTAAAACCTGAACCTAACATGTAGTCTAATTCCTCTGTCTTCTAAAAGAGGCATCTGCCACTCCTCCATACACAGCATGTTTGCCATTTCCTACCCAGACATAAAGAGTGTCATAGGTCAACCTGACCACCCCAGATTTAGGTTTTCATGATCAAGGTATTTCAATGAACACTTCTCCCTAAAACTCTACATCAGGTGATAGATAAAACAAGGTTTTGCAGATTTCCTAGCAACATCTTTTGTTCTGGTTTTGCTTTTTCTTTGCCCCTAAATATGGAGTGCTTTTAAAAGCGGTCAAACATTCCAAATTGAGATTTTTTTTTTACATTCACAGATTACTGAAGAGTAAGTCCTTCACAAAACCTTAAAAATGTTTTTTTTATTAAGTTAGAAAACATGCATTTGCATAGGAAAAAACCATGTACCATTTTAAAGAGGAACTATAAATAGAAATATATCTGCTGATACCTGTTCTTAAAAATTCTTCTAGAATAGACCATGTGGGCAAAAATCATCATTAGAACTAGTTAGGAAAATTATATCTGCAACATGGAGCTATAGAGACTCAAGCCCCCACGTACTTGATTTGAACACCTTCCTGTAGCACAGGCCAAGAGAAATCACTTAATAAAGCAGCATGGCACTCCACACCTATTTCACAAGATTATAACAGCAGGTGTTTAACCACAAAGAGACAAAACCAACCTTTAGCATCCCAGATTAGAGGAAAATTATCTGGCTGATTTTAAGTTGGAAGTGTTAAACCTGTTGGTATGCCCACAACATTGCTGCAATGGCACATAGAAGGGAAGGAAGGCTTTTCTTTGGCTGACATAACATTTGTTAAAGGAACATTCATTTTTAACAACTGGCGCAGGATGAGATTTCCAATGAGAGTCTGTAATGAGTTTTACATAAGCAAGGTCACCTTGTGTGTTGCACAGGGCCGGGAGCATTAAGGGTAGTTGTGTTTGCACAGGGATGAAATGGCAGCAGAGGCAGGATCTTTGGGGAGGAAAAAGGTCAGAGACAGCACCAGCTGTGCACCTGAAAGAAACCATTGTTTTAAGAGCTAATCAAATATTCCATTCCTACTTACTAATCTAGGTGACATCTTATAATGGGGTATATGGTGATCTAGCAGTCACAGCCTTACAAGAAAACCACTAATCCTATACCTCACTCCTAGTCACACAACTTGTGTGTTATTGTTCAACATTCAATGGGTATTTTTGTTGCTGCATAGAGCTTGTACAAAATCATGGTGTTTTTTTCTCTTGTTTCATAAATCATAAGGTAGAGACCACTGACTTCTTAGTTCTATTAATGGTTTGTTTGATGTGGGATATGAAGCCATTTTTCAAACCAAGTATCTGCATAGCAGCATTCTGTTTTGAAACAGCTTAATATTAACTGTGCTCTGAGAAAAGTGCCTTAGCAATTAGATATCATGGAGTACAACTGCAGGAACAACTAAATTAGGTTTTCTTGGCATGAAAAATTTGTAACAAACACATGTTTATCCACCCAAAATATAAGCTAGAGGTGCGAAAACCACTCACAGGCAGCTGTGTGTGCTGTAAAGATCTCTGCACAATGACCTGTTCTCGTTGCAGTGTTGTCCTGCCAGACAGTAAAATTGTGCTCACATGAGGCAGCCCCTCCAGAAGACTGTCACAAAAAGCCCCACTGTGAAGGCAGATATGAGCAAGCTTGTCTACTCTGACATCTGTTACTGAGACCTCCTGTTACTGCTGAATCATTTCTGATCACCTTGGCTTATTTAAAGTTCTTAGCTGGTGTCTTCAGAAATGAGAGTTTGCTTTTCTCTCTGTCTTTGCTTGGAGTGTAAGCGAGGATTACAAATTGTCATTTTCTGTCACAGTCAGACTGGAAGAGACAGGTACAAGAACATAAATGTTTCAAGCCTTGGTTGCTGAAGGTTTGGAACGAAGAAAAAGAAGAGGCTGATTTTAATGGGAGTCTTAGTCTTGAAGAAGAGTGGGAACAGGAGCATGACTTGAGAGCCTCCAGCCTGTAGTTTGCAAGCAGAGAGAGAGGAAAAGCTAAGCAGCAGCTGATCGAGACAGCTGAGTAAAGAAGCTCCAAGGTAAAAATAGCATCAGGCTGTCAAATAATCTGCCAGTGTTTGGCATGAGTGAGAAAACAGCATCAGGCTGTGGGGGAAGCCGAGTCAGGGATGCTTTGTGGGGAAGGGGAGGGAGCAGAGAGTCCTTTCACTGTGAGCGATGAGCAGAGCTCACAGGGGACGAGCAGGCACGGGGTTGGTTTGCTACACCTGAACACAATTCTGTAGAGACAACTTCAAGTCTCACTTTATCACAAATTCAAATTGAATATTTCTGTGAATGGGATCCTTTTATCACTCAGATACCTGCAGTTATTTTATGCACTTTCTAAGAAGTGACACTAGTAGAGGATTTCTGAAGTGACCTCTAGAGTACAGTATGTCTACCCCAAGGAACAGAGATGTCACTCATCACTCCCTCACTACAGCCATTGAAACATGTCATTTCTGAATGGGAGGTGCACCACAGTAGGTGCTAAACCCACTAAAGAGCTGTCTGTGCCACAGGGCTCGGTGTCATGGGCTTTTCTGAAAATGCTTTTGCTCATTCAGCAGTGACTGCAATGCACAGGCATCTCTGATGGATGGCCTGCTCAGCATGCTGATGGGCCAAGGACTGAGGTCTGTCTGGGTTTTGTTTATTCTTTCATGAATGCCAATGCTAGTGAAGGGTTTTGCAGCGAGAGTCTCGAGCTGTTTATTTACGCAGCAAGAATAACATAAATATTTTGCAGTGTGGCTCAAACCAACCTTCAGCAGAGGAAGTTGTTATGCTCAGCAGACAAAGCATGGTATGATCAACTAGGGTGTCATCTGTGATTGACTCCAATTGCGGCTGCTGTGAACTGGGGAGTTTGAACCTGCGATCTTAGTTGTGCCACACATATTCTTGGATAAAGAGTGCTATAAAAATGCCAGCAGTACCTGTTCTGTATTTTTAATGGTGTTTTGTCTGTATCTTTTCACTTTCACCATCTATTTCTGAACTGAGTGAGGTAAAAAAATCAGCCTCTTCAGAGGAAAAGGTACAGCTGAGGTTGTTGAGCTCAGACTTGCAATTTAAGAGTGGGATAGGGGGATAGAGTGGCCAGGTCACTTCCTAAGCCTGCAGCTCTGTGCATGCACTGCCTTTGTGGCTCAGTGCTCATTCAGTGTTCAACAGTTCAACTCACACTGGCCCCACACCAGTGTCTCTAAACCCCCAGTCCATCCCATGCCTCCCCAGAATGGCACCAGCCCAGCACTAGCACTGCATCCTCTGACTTCAGCCAGGAGGTAGGCACCAGCTTAGCATGGCCTCTTCCTTCCATGCGAACCCACCTACCCTACTCCTTTGGGAACTGGATTCATTTCTGCTGTTTTAAAAGGCAGAAACAACAGCTGGTGCTAGGGCCTGGCTGGGCTGTGAAGATAGACATCTTTTTAGAGCATAGCTATAATAGCAAAATCCATCTCACCCAAAACAGAGCCTGAGACACTGTGGCCAAAAGAAAAGCTAGCATAGCAGCGTGGTCTCCCTCCTTCAGAAACCCTGCAGCACAGAGCTGGGGAGCACATTTCACTAATCCAGACATTAAAGCAGTTTTCACTCTTCCTACTTGTGATTTTCTTTCTTGGCTATTTAAGACCTGCGCCAAGCACCCATCTGTTTGGGTAGACACATCTTTGTTATTTAGGCTTCCAGCTCTGAGGTGTGAAGAACTTCCCTTAGGCTGGTTGCCAGAGTGAGGTACCAAAATCTCTCCTCTCCTGGTCTCTTCCCAGCTGCCTTTGCAGGATGGCTGATCTATTGATGGGATGCCTCCTGGATGGCTGCACTTGGTAGAACAGCCTGCAGCAGACAGCAGTCAGCGACAAAGGTACCCCAAAGCATCAAGCTCCAATACCCAAAATCCTTGCAGCCCTGCATGGAGTTTTTACTATATTGGTGTGCTCTGGCTGTGTACATAAACTAGGGAGATTTAAGTGTTAAGCATTTCAGTGGTTCAAGATAAATCACAATTTTATCCGTTTCCTTGTTGAAATAATCTCAAAAAAGAGTTTTTTCATGTCTCTCGCTTGTCTGATAGAAGAGCCATAAGGTGAAATTTGAGCTATTTCTGTTTCTTATTAATTAGAAGAAGTGCCAAATGCAGAGATCAGATGCCTTACTCAGAGCTGAGAGGTGACTTCCCTGGACAGGGACGGTCCCAGATACCCAATTATCCTGATGATACTGCATCCCGTTTGAAAATTATCATCACCAATCCTTTAGGGTCAGTAGCCCTAATGAACATTTAACTGAATCATGACCTGTTACATCAATGATACATATGAAGTTTTTATTCTGCTATAATATATAAAACCATCAGCCATGGTGTGGCCACCATGGCTTAAAATTGGTAGTCTAGGACCTTTGTGAGCAGTTAGGGGCACTTCTTTCTCTTGAACTTTGAAAACCAGAGCCTTCATGATCCTTGTTCAACCCTGAATAAAGACTCATGCAAGGACATGCCAGGAGGATGAGTGCCTCAGCTGGTGTTAAATTATGCCCCATCTGCCACTGGGTTACAGCTGTGTGGTGCAAAGCAGTGACAAGCACCTGCTGGCTGCTTCCTCTCACAAATGTCCAAAGGATTTCAATCACAAAAAAAAAGAAAATAAATTTCTTGTCTGTAGGGCTGTAATTCATTGGCTCTTAATCCTCCAGTGTTTACATGTTGATTCCTCCAAAGCCTAGTCACAGCCTGTTGCTGTCAAGCCACTGCTTAGAGGAAAAAAACCAGGAACAATCCTATGCTCCCAAGGACCCTCTAAGTCTGTAGGCAATAAACAAATCTAAGGCCCTAAGTCAGACATGCTGTCAAGTCATAGTATGAGAAGTAGAAAAAACAGTTTTATTACAAGCAAATAAACTGAACAAGGGTTACTAACCTAAAGCTTATTTTTGTTTTTGATTGTTGCTAACCTATAGGCGCTCCATGGAAGTTGTAAGGCATCCAGTCCAGTTTTGGAATGTATGCCAGGGATTAAGCGTTCGGGAAAAGGGCATATTAATTAAGAATATAGGTGATGCAACCTCATGCCATGTGGTCAACCATGCAGCTGAATGGGGGCTGACATATTGCCTGAAACTCCACCCCTGGCATAAGGGGGAAGCACAGGAGAGCCAATCCAAGAAGAAACGTCCCCCCCCGCCCCGTTGTAAAATGGGGTTGGACCTTAAGAAAGTTTAAAAGCAGGGTTTTTGAATCGGAAAGTGTGCTCCTGGGGATACTGTGTGACCAGGACACCCAACACGTGTTGTAACTATATTTTTCTTTTTGTTATATTCCTTTTGTTTCACAGACTTTTGTGGGTTTTTTTTCTAAATTTAATAAAAGCAATTTTTCTAACAGTAGGAACTGAGTCATTTTTACCAACTTCCTACAGGTCTGTCTTGACACTCAAAGGGATCCTCACAGCAGTTCTTCCTCTAATTCACTTGTAGTCGCCACTTAACAAAGACTGAAGTGGAAAGGCCTCCAGCTCTAACCCCATTTATCTCTTTCACAATCAGGCAGTCAACTGAACTAAAGGGACTTGCAGTTTTTTTCTGATAAAAGGGGCATCTGTGGCATGAAATCCAATTTTTCTGAAGAGAGCAGGAAACAGGATATCAGGTCCTCATGCCCTGTTTTAGCCAGGACCGCATTCCCAAGGACTCACTCCATGTTGCCCTGCCAGTGAAACTCTCATAGTGGCATTTGCTGTGTCTTGCTTTCCACTTCTTGAGTTGTGCCAAGGAAGGTTTAGATCAGATATTTGAGAAAGTTTCTTAACCAAAAGCACTGTCAAGCATTGGAACAGGCTGCCATGGGAAGTGGTTGTGTCACCATCCCTGGAGGTATTTCAAAGACTTGTGGATGTAGCACTTGGGGACACGGCTTAGTGGTGTTCTTGGCAGTTAGGTTAATGGCTGGACTCAATGATCTTAGAGTCTTTTCCAACCTAAATGATTCTGTGATTCTTAATGCTTTATATGGGCCCTTCTCAGCCAGGTGTGCCTTTAGTGTGAGCACCCCTTTATACAGAGTAACACTGCATAAAAAAGACTTTTTACAGTTACTTCATAAATGAAGGATAATGGTTTTTCCTTTCTCCTGAACTCCAGTTTCAACAGGTCCTAAAGGAATCCCTTTCCCCATTTACAGACAGGTGTCAGTCAGTCACTTGAGCTCAGCAGCTGCAAAATTGTTGAGGGATTGCCATCACAACATGATTCCGGGAGGGGCAAGTGGGCAGAGACCTGTTCTGTCTCCTTACTCAAACCTCTTTATCTGTTTCTGATTTCAATTTGCTGGTTAGTTTCCTAGGCAAATAATTGTATTTTAGATGCTTGGAAACACATCCAGTTTGTCAGCAAAGTTGATCAGCATGGCCCTACAAGAGACACAGTGCTGTTACCAGCGGCAAAAATCACTTGCTGGAGTAGCTCAGGATCATTCTTAAAACGTAACAAGCCTTATCACCAAAGGTGCCTTTTCAACAAACAAAATGTAATTATTGCTTTTCCAGTAAGTTGAAACACTTCTTTAGGATTTTGTTCAACCTTCTAATGAGAATAAACATGTTAGTAAATGTTGTATTAGACCATTATTTGGAGGTAACAGGCAAAAGAATTAAGCATTTGTTGGTAGGTGAGAATAAATTCAGGCAGTTACGAAGGGAGCCTTTGTAGTCTTAGTGCCAGTAGTTTTCTGCCTGATATTCAGGGCATTTTATTTTATAATTAAATAATTATGAGGAGATGGTGGTATTTATTCTTACATGACATTGAGAAATTAATCATTCATCAAATCCTACAGAAATCTAGAGCACTAAATTCAGACACAGTCCAAGGTATTTTTATTTCTTTCTTCCTTTTAGTGTGAAATTGTACCTGTGAGCTGCAGTCCCCTCAAGCAGGAAATGCTAGGAGATGACTCTAGGCATGCTGACCTCTTTGGCACCCGCAGCTGATGATCATCTCCACCAGGCACGTTAATTACTTGCTAGAGTAATTAACTGGAAGCACACTAATCAATGCCAGATGTTTTGGAGCTATTTCATTTTGGATTGCAACTGCTACAGGCTTCCCAAACTTACAGTCTTGAATGTTCTTCCCCAGGGAAAGCCAAACTCTTCCTCATCCAGTCAGCAGTTCATCAGCACTTGCTTGTGTTCTTCCAGCCCAAAGCTGTGGCTGGATGACCTCACAACCACAGCGCTCACAGCCTCGGGCTGAGCATGCAGGAGTTTGGGGTGAGAATGAAAACTATTCGTTAACTTTCTATTTCCTTGTGTACCAGCACATTCTTCTTCCTCAAAGATATGTCTTTGCCTGGGGGAAGAAGCAAAGCATTATGTCAGTTAGTGTATTTGCATGCTAATATTTAGATACATGTGATGTTTGTAAGGAGAATAGTGAGGGATGGAGGGTGGTATTTGTGTCAGTAACTGTGACTGGCATCTGAGAAAGCTCTGTGACTTCTTCAGGTTTTATTGAACACTGGAGAGTGGAGATTTCTCATTTTTAATTTATTTAAATGACGGTCGTTATCTGTTCACAAGTTCAACACCAGTTACTTCTTTATGTTACCTTCACACTATGTTAAAAATAGTACTCTTCACTGCTCTTGGACTACTTTTCATTGACACAGTTATATTGTGTGTCAAGATACAGCCTTGCTAAATTTATCCTGATATGGGCTTTAATTACCTTGTATCCTGCCTGGAAATCAACCAAATGCAGTGGAATTTTGTTGGGAAACTGATTTCTTCTTAACACCCTGACTGTCTTTTGTCCATAAAAGACACTACTAAGCCTAACTTTATCAGATATAATGCATTTGATTTGTTCTTTTAATTGCATCTTTTCAACATTAGGGATGCAGTGTCGTTTCTTTAGGGCCAGTAGCTGCTAGTGTTACACTGTCGATGTGGTTTTGTTCTTGGGAGCCATCGGTTCTTGCACCCTCATCCTTAGACTCTCCTCCCCTCCAAGGACCCCCTCAGTCTGTTCCTATGGAACTGTGCCACTGCCATGGCCTTACACTGCAGCTGAGGGCAATTCTTCTTTTCTGCTTTACAGCCAGAGTTACAACAGTTCTCCTCCCTATGTGCTGTTCTTTGGCAAGATGGTTTTTATTTTGTTTCTTTCTATCAGAGATTTGAGCTATATTTGGTACTTATTTTTATTGTTGGAAAATTTCTTTGGCTGATTTTTCTTGATGGACTGCTTGGATTTGCACTGTTTCTTCTCCCAGTTTTACCATCATTTTTCTTACTTTCTATATTGTGACAGAGATACTGTCATGGTGTTGACAGCCCCAGCAGATGTCTGTGACTGGCTCAAGTATTCCTCAACACCTGCTGAATTTTTGACTCCTGTTTCTACTTTAAATAATCCCCCATAACCTTGTCAGTTTTCTGTGCCAGCTAACTTGTCCTACTTTCTTTAAGGTGGAACTATTCCTCACTTACAAGTTTTCTTTTCCCAAATAAACGTCAGTGAGCCTGTTATGTTCATATTTTCCCTTGTCATGCTGTTTTTAATTCATCAGTTCAGACACTGATAATCTACCTAGCTGTACCAGTTGTTGTTCCTCTCTGTTAATAATCAAGTTATCTATTTTTTTACATTTTGAAAAGTGATAGGAGTTGCAGCCAACCATCTATCTAGATGCACTAGATGATAGGTAAAATCTCCCCAGAGCAGCATCACAATTCACTATCAGCTATTATTAGCAAGCTAAGTAAGCTAAATGCAGATTTCCTTTTTGTAATTTATTCCTTTTAATACAAACCTGGGAAAAGGTTCAGAGATAATTTGCAGGCTGCTCTGAAAGTTAAGATAAGGACTGTATCAGACCACAGATTGATTATATTTAAAGCCGTGGGACCCCCAGTGGCAATATCACCCAGTTGTTCCCTCTTATTTACAGCAGCACAGCTCTGGCTTAAACACTGCAACTGATCTTGGCAGCTGGAGCATCACAGCACAAGGGGGAAGCCAGGGGGAGGGGATCTCCAGGCAGCTTCCATGCAGCCTTTTGTCCTCTGTGGTTCAATATAGGAGCATGGATGTGTATTCCAGCCACCTCCTGCCACTGAACTTGAGCAGTTTGACTACTGTGACTTACAGCTTTTACAGATGTTGCACACCCAAGTAATAGTATTTTTTAATGAGCAAATCTAATGTTTCTGCAGCTGATTTTTGTTTCAGTACACTGACACCATATCATCTAGTGATTAATCCCTGATATGGCATTGATCACAGCCATAGATACTGTCCTCTAAGGGAACAGGAGTTTCCTTAGAAAATATTTCTATGCCATTTCTTTACCATGAAGATTTAATTCTGTAGCCTGTTTGTCTCTGTCTCCCCTCCACAATATCTCTTCTATGCAATTCAGATTCACGTTCACTAGGAGCTGGTTCATAATGATGAATAACAGGTAGCTGGGCACAATAAGACTCAGATCTAAGCAAGGTAGCTTTGTTTATTGGTTGCATTTTTTAGTTTGGTTTGGGGTTGGTGGGTTTACTTGGTTTGGTTGAGGCATATGCTCAATGTATTTGCAAATATTAAGGCAGAAATAAGACAATGATAAATGGAATGAAGTACTAATTAACACTAGCCAGGTAGCTGCATGGCTTAGAAAAGCATTTTAAAATCAAAGGCTTTACAATTGAATGCAATTGTTCATACCAGCAGCAAAGCAAGACTGCTGAGTCAGTGCTGTCCACATATCTACCATGTATTCAACCCACTGCACACATGCATGGGCTGAATTTCAAAGCACACACCTGACTGCCTGCACATTCAGCTTTACATTCCAAGGGGAGAGTTATGCAAGCACATATTTATTTTATATTTCAAGAAATAAGAAGCATCACTATTTTATTCTTACATTAGATGTATATTTGTTAACTCTATAATATACCACACATTACAGAGAACTATTCCTAAATGGAGTTGGTATGCTGGCAACGCAAATTGTTGACACAGTATCTTTGGGTTTGTTTTCTCCATTGGTATTAAACAGTCAAAAATGTTTCAGAGTGTTGCCTGGAGTCCCCAGTACATTAAATGCTTTATCCCAGGTATCAGTCGTGATACTTATGGGGGAATTGGCTGATGTAGTTGCTGAGCCACTCTCCATGATATTTGAAAAATCATGGCAGTCAGGTGCATTCCTCAGCAACTGGAAAAAGGGAAAATTGTAGCCATCTTTATAAAGGGGAGAAAGGAGGACCCTGCGAACTACCAACCTGTCAGCCTCACTCTCTGCCTGGGAAGGTCATAGAACAGAGTAGAAGCTGTGCTAAGGCACATGAGGACAGGGAGGTGATTTGGGACAGCACTGGAAAGTAGAAGGCTCCAGGGAGACCTTTCTGAAACCTTTCAATAGTTAAAGGGCACTTACATGAAAATGAGGACAAACTTTTCAATAGGGCCTGTTGTGGTAAGACAAGGAGTAATGGTTTTAAACTAAAAGAGGGTAGATTCAGACTAGATATAAGGAAGAAGTTTTCCACAGTGAGGGTGGTGAAACACCAGAAGGGGTTGCCCAGAGAGGTGACAGATGCCCCATCTCTGAAGGTCAGGTTGGATGGGGCTCTTGGTCTAGTTGAAGATGTCCCTGTTCATTGCAGGAGTGTTAGGTTAGGAGACTTTTAAAGGTCCCTTCAGTCCAAACTGTTCTATGACTCTATGATACTTACACCTAAACAGTACTGTCAGAACACACCTTTTATTCATCAAAGAATGTGGAAGTTTCACACTTCACCCTGAATTCTGGTTATTAATAGACCATCAGGAATCTTTCTTTTCACAGTCTAATTTCTTCAAAATGAAAAGCTGTTGTCTGAGATGCTTTACTCAGAGAAGTTTGTGAGTGGAGAAAATTGTTTCTTATATCCTTTTCCAAGAAGGGCAGTTGCAGGTTTTCACTGATTCGCAATGTACGTTTTGCACTTGAGTATTATATGAAACAATCAGGACTGGAGGAGATACAGAGTCCAGATGCAGGGACTTCACAATAACAGGCCTATAGGCTACAGCAAAGGCACCCTGCAAACCTGCTATAATGAATGGAGAAGCTGAGCCTTTGATTTTTCTACAGACTGGTAAATTGGATCTCATGTGATGAGTGGAAGGATTTCACTTTGTTGCCTTACCCTTCTTGATACATCTGATTTTATTTTTTCACATAAGACTTGTGCCAGACTGATTTGGTGGTATCTGCTGTGTACTCATGTGTTCCACTAACAGATTTTTTTTTTTTTTATCATGAGAAACTGTGTATTTTGCAGGAAAGAGGGAAGTCCTGGAATAATGAAACAAAAAACACCCCTCAAAGATTTTCCTTGTCCCCATGTCTTTATTTCGCTAGGCACCAAGCAGTCCTTTTTAGAGAGAATTCTGCACAGTAACCTTGACATCATTGTCCTGCCATGACCTCATCAGACTGTTGTCACGCCATGGTCTCAAAATGTAAAATACCCTGCTATAGGAAATTTGACACTACAAATATTACAATAACTGCAGTAAACTGCAGAAGAACATGTTCCATGACAGTGGAAGCAGAAAAGCTAGTAGATGAGTTGGATTCCTTTTTAGATGAATCTTCCATGGATCAGTAGGTTTATTCAGAGTTACTTAAAAAGCAGTTAACATTCCATTAGCAACAAACTGTGATCTGTGTCAGCAGTAAAACACTGCTCAGTCATTTATTTTAGAATGAGCAGTCACTGCAGGGAGAAATAAAATTATGAAATGCCTCACATGCAAATAAATAGTAAGGCAAAGCCAGGGATTTTCTTTCTTATTCTAAATATTAAGCCTTCCTCCTAGAAATATTTATTCATATAGAGCAATTTTTCCCGTTTTTTGCTCTATGCAGCGTGAGTCAGAACTTTCTATTTCTTCTCATAATTTGTTTGTGATCAAAGAGGGGAAAAGTGCATGCTCAGATTTGGCTGCTGCCACGTTATTTCACTGAGGTAAGAGCACTGTTGGTTCAGCATTATGTTCCCTGCTAACCTGGCTTTGGTCCCAAAGGGCTGTCTCAAAAGAATACCTTTCCTTGCAGTTGGCAGGAGGAATGTACAGGGCCCCATGCCCCAGTGAGCTCTTCACCTGATCATGATCACCTTCTGTGCTTAAAATAGCCTTTATCTCTCAATTCTCCTGACTCAGACAAAATCTGCACCTAATATTAGGCTGTTATTATTCTTGAAGGGCAAATCTGATACAAGCCTTTTTATATCTGGTGAGATCAGGTATAAAATAGTCTTCGAGTGTCGTTGATACTGTGGTGAGTCAGACATGAGTAAAACAAGCAATCTTGAAATGTGAGTTATGGGACAGCAAAACTCACTCCAAGTTGGGCTGAGAATGGCAGGCATCCTAATGACTTCTCCAATGTGTCATTCTCCTGTGTTCTACTGTGCCAAATAAAGCTCAACTGAACATCTAACAGTTAGAAGGTTGATTGCTTTGAAGCCAAGACTCTGACTGCACAATCCAGCAGCAACCTAGAGCAAATTGTCCCCACTACTGGACATAAAAGCTGCACAGTATTTTAATAATAAATATAAATGTACACCTCTTTCCCGAAGTAACGAGTTCTACATTACAAAAATAATGTTGCTTCATAAGGTTTTAATCCTTGTTTCAATTACTTTGATAGATGAATCATTATAATGAGACATAGAGAAGGGAGAAAGAAATATAAATAAACACATGGTGACTACACTGGTTGGACAACTTGTATTTCTGCTAAGACAGTAACAAGCAGATGTACAGCTGACTCATGTTTGGCATGTAAGATTATGATTAAGATGTTGCCCATAAGTATCATAGCAACTGGAAAACTTGTGCTATTTTGTGAATTTGGTATTTCTATAAATAAAAATAAGTGGGGTCAGTAGAAGCAATTTTAGTTCCCTAATTGATATTAGCAACTAGAAATGAAAAGCTATGTTTTACAGCAATAACCAGTATCCCCCCATTTTCTTGAGATTCTGCTGTACTTGCACAGATTTATGTGAAGGGAAAAACTCCTTTTATCATCCTTTTCAGAAGAAAAGGATCCTGATGGGTGCACTAACATGGGGAAGCAAAGTTTGGGGGTTTTTCTTCCAGTTTCCAATAGTCACTGTTCTGATGTGGCATAAGGGCATAGAAATCATTGTGGGGGCATCTTCAAAGGCCACAATTTTGAGGCTAGGTTCGTTCTTTCCCATTGCTTTGTAAGAAGATTATGATAATGAATAGCAATTTAGAATTAATTCGAAGCTAAATCATCTGGACTGCTTTTTTTCTAGACTTGAGCCCTAACTGCAACAACTGTGTTTAGCTCTATCTCCAAGAGTTAAATTCCCCTGCAGATTACATTTTTGAGGTGCAGGGTGATGGCAAGCAGGTTGCTCCGCTATTCTGAAGCTCAAGATTTAATGGTGGGTCCAGAAGCTTTGAAGTGAATACTCCAAGTTTAAAGAACAAAGGCAGCATTTTGTAATTTTTTTTCCCATGTCAGTCCTTTCCTTCCATGAGTTGAAACTCTAATAATTTTCAAAATGGTTCAGTAGTTCTAGTAAAAAGGAGGAAGCAAGTAATGCATAAAAGTGATCATTCTGGAAATCTTCCAGTGCTGCTGCTTAAAATCTGTTTTTTCAGAGATATACTTGGAGTTAGTCCTTGCATTATAAAGAATAGTCACCACACTGAAGGAAGGGGAAAGTATCAAGTTACAAAGTAAAAATGAATTTATTTTTAATAATCAGTTTATATAGTATCTCTAATCCATAAATTCATGTAGATAGTGTGTAAAACATTGTGGATGTTACAACCACACAGCTACAATGGTCTTTATTTAAATCACCTCTGCAAGTATATTCCTTACATCAGAAGAAATATGCTTAGTTCTGTTTAAACTGTAAGAAATAAGAAAAACAAAATAAATTTTTAATATTATGTCCAAATTCAACTTACAATGGTGTATCTTGCATAACTCAGGAGTGACCTTGCACACATTGAAAAAACCCCACATAATTTTGTCCTGAAGGCACAGATTATTCATCTATACCTTTTAAAATAGATGATATAATTAAACCGTTCCTTTGGAAACACCCCTCAGGTATTATCCTATTGCACATTTGCTGATGGGCTTTTTAAATGTTTGAATGTATGACAACATTAGAAAATCTACTCCATGTAGCAGTAAGTGCAAGCACGCAAATTGAGCATAAAATTTCTGGCTTGAGCACCATGTCATTTTTAAGTGATTCACCTCTATGCCACATGCTAATCCATCTCTGGGACAGTTGCAAAATTTTGAGCATCTTGCAAAAAAGCGTCATTTTAAGTATCTTTAAAAGAGCAAAACAAGGAAAAAAAAGCTTTTACAAAGAAATGGTGTCACTGAAATATTTCCTGAAGACCAGTCCTTAGTTTTGAAACCACTGCTGATCCATAAATTCTGATTTCTTGCAGTCAAACAGTTGCTTCATTTATATATGAAGATAGAGCCTTCCTATGAAATCCAGCTGATTTTGTTGTGCCAGTAGCATTTAAGATAAATATTGCAATAGCTTCTTAGTTCCTTCTAGATTTATGCCAGATACTACTACTGACAATGCCTTTCCTGTGTTGTGCACTGAATTTATAAGGCTGATTTTAGTCTTTCTTCAGATTATCTGGTTTCAGAGCAAAATGGGGCACACTGCATTTAAAATGAGATATTAAACAGTGCCATTGCTGTTTTATATGTTCCCAACATTTTCTGTAATAGCTTCTCTAAAATGTGTGGCATAAACAAAATCCTCAAGCACATTGCGGTAAAATGGTTTTATTGGTGCTCATTTGCACTGACCTACATAGGTTGTTCTCAGGCTCCCCATTCCTGAGCAACGATGCTCATTCTGTATTTGTGCCAAGAAAGCATTTCATCTGTGCCAAGCCTTTTTTCTTTTTGTCAAAGTACATTCTGCCATCAAAAGTAAGGCACAAATACAATTTACGTTCTGTTAGTAAAATCAGGGGAAACTGTCTCAATGAAGAAAGAATGCAGGATTTACCCATCCAGTTCTCTGGATGTATAGATCTAATTTTTCACATTGCATCAAGAGCAAAGAAAGCCTGAATTCCCATCTAAAGTCACCCATGGATGGAAAGAATGGAAAGAGAAACAGTAAGAATAGCACCTCTGATTTGTTTATTCTAGGGCAAAAAAGAAAATCTGACTCCATTCCTCACTAACTTTTCATAGCCTTCTATATTTCAATACTCTAAAGCATTCTGTAAAATGTCCTTAACACAAAAATACCAAGGAAGGACATTTTATTTTACTTATAGGCTATGTATACCTAAGATGTAGAAGTGTTATGGGATGAATAAAACAGGATTGTTATTTTATACAAAGAAAAGATGTCCTAATTAATGAAATTTGCCAAAGCAAGAAAATTTGAAAGGTGTTCAAGCTGTAGACATAAGACATGTAATGATGGTTCACTTTAGCAAAATATTGCAATCTTTGGGTAAGGATTTTATTGTGGAAGAGATCAAGGATTGTTTTTTCTTGCTTGGTTTGCATGGGTGTAATATGCTGAACACCACACAGAATGTTCATTGAGACTTCCTATTAAAGCCTTATTAAACTAACATCCCTTAGAAAGCAAAGTGCTAGTTTGAATTACTCAGTTTTCAGGTACATTTTCTTTAACTCAAAGTTCTTTTCCTGAATTTGCCGACATCTGTGTCATCTTGTGACATCTGATACCTAAGGATTTTAGTGTATTTTGTAGATTTCTTGGATTTTTAGATTTATAGGTTTTCTTCAGTTGCTCACATTTTCAGGTGGTGTTTAGAAATCACTGGGCACTTTCCCACACATTTCTGAGTTTTGCCAAGGGTGTTTTGAAGAAGCCCCTGGAAGACAGCTTGAAAACAGAAGAGAAAGAGCCTTTGGAGAGGTTCCAAGGGCAGTTCTGAGCTTTCTGAGGGTGGGCACCAGGGCAAATGGGTACCATGGGTTGGCTATAGATATCATATTGATGCCTTAGGACTTTATATATTTGTATTATATATTTCGAAGGAGGGAATGCGACATGGAGATGATGATGATGGTGAAGAAGCAAGGGGTCTTGAGACCCCCCCCTCAATTCTAGGGAGGTGTGGCAGGGGGCAGACCTGAGGGAGGTTCTGGGGGTGTCACCAGGGTGGACAGTCCTTGGGCTGGATGTCACCTTTAGTTATGGAAATTAGCAAGCACCCCTACACTGGGCACTTTGTGATATACTTTGTGAACCTGAAAAGCTTTTCAGAAAAGAACTACTCTCTACTTTACCCAGATTAATATTGCCTCAGAAAGGTTTTCCCTGAATTTTAGGCAACAATATATGCTAATTACTGGAATTTATAAAACCTGTAACATTGCTAGACATGCACCTGCATACTTTGGTGTGCACCTGGGAACTTCTAAATAAAGGTACTTTGTCTCCGCTAATGCTCTTTAGAGAAGTTTTTTTTGCAGGAATTCATGTATCAATACAAATAACTGTTACATAAACATCCAAAATCCCTTATAGAAGAGTAGGAATATTACTAGGGCTCAGGAACTCTGCATCTTCCATGCAAAACATACAATCAATGCATATTATATCTGCTTTAAGACATTAAAATAAACCCAACCACATCCTCTTTTTATCTGCAGAATTTATTTGTTACATCACTAAAAATTAATGGATCAAAACTTTCTCTGTTTTTCCCTCAGGACCAAAGGTGCCCCCTTGATGGGTGAGGATGCTGCAGTGGTTGTAAGTTTCCGATTCTCACGTAAATAATTGCGCTGTCGAACGGTGGATGATCTTATGTAGCTGCCAGTAGTAACCACTTTTGCTGGCACTGTGGGTGGCACAGTCTGTGGAGGCAGTCCATTGATTTTGTATGTCCACTGCATTGATTGTGTCTGCAAATAATGCACAGAGACATAAAAAGTAATCAGTGATCAAACACCTTGAAAATCTGTCAGCGATTTAAGATGCTACACTGATTTCAAAAGATATTTATCCTTTTTCATGTGACATACTGGAATAACACAGAATGAGAACTGCACTCCTAGAACAGAGCACAGAAATAATATTTACCTTTATTCAGGACCTGGCATAACAAAGATGAGAAATTTACCTTCCCTGTCTGATCTAACATTTCTGTTTTATTTAGCAAATCCCATAGCTCTATATGTTTTCCAAAGGTATTTAATTATTCTACTCTATGATATAAATGCCTCAGGTTTATACTGTAAGATTTAATTGCTGCTTTGTTATTGGTAACAACGGTATTATCAAATGGTGGAATTTTTGTATTAAAGTAACAAACAGAGCTCAGAGAAAAGGATTCTGAGTATGCACAAGAGAATTGCAGCTTCATGTTGAAATCTGTAGTTTGAAGCATATTTATGTGAATTGAAAATGACACTTCATTTGCTCTCTGTTTATAACTAGTCTCTAGGAAAGGAACATATGTCTCTATGTCATGTCTTATAATGCTTGGATTCTTGATTCTTCCTGAGTATGTGGGTTTTATTCTCGCTACACATCCCATCTATCCATACTTAAGGACTATTATTTCTATGAAACCTTGTTTCTGCTGTCTATCTCCCATGCTTCTTTTTTGACCTGAAGCAGAATTTTGGTTGCTAAAAACTCCTGTATAACTTTTGTAGATCTTTCAATCATTTTCCTTTCAAAATGTATACCTTTTGCAAGCAGGGCTTTATTCCAAGTGTTTACCATTTTCCTGTTTTTACATTTAAGAAAAGGTCTATTCCTGGCTTATAGTTTCCTGTTCAACTTTTCTTAAAAAAAAGGCAAAAAACTCAGAAACAAAGAATAAAAAATATTACAAACCCTCAAATTATGTTTATTGTACTATGCAAAAGAAAGACAAACTATGACATGCCCACTTTAGGCATGCCCTGTCATCAGTTCCCTCATCATTAGTGACTGCAAATCCCAATTCCCCCAGTGTTTGGGGCTTTTGTTTTCTGGGTTTTTTTCCCCTCAAGATCAAGCTAGTAAGGAAGACCAAGTGAAAAATATGGCAGTCTATTCAAATATATTCATACGTGTGAAATTTGTTTTTCATACAGAACATAGAACATAGTACACAGAACATGCCAGAGACTTTGCATCCCCAGAGCAATGAAGTCACATGAAATAAATAGTATTTCCAAATTCCCAAGATCTGCCTTTCCACATTTGTCACAGCACTGCAATCAAGCCATGCTGCTTGTGTGGTACTAGAGGAGGTTTCTTTGTGCTGTCCTGGTGTGTTGAACTACAAAGACACAGCCTGTAGGGTCACCTTTCTCTCCTGCTTCAAGTCATAAGGTTTTATCACTGCAAAAAGACTTTTACTTTATGTAATTCATCTCCCATTTAAAACTCACTTAATCTTTAGAGCAATCAACTGTAGATATAAGCATTACACCTAGCATCATTTTTCATCCAAGGAAACAAAAGGTCAGAAAGGCTGTGTATACTCTCAAATCGATCTGGAAATCAGCACAATACTCCCTCTCAAAGCTCATGAGCTTTTCCTTCAGTTAACAGTCCAGCTTCCAACATGGCCTTGTGGCCCATTTGCTCATTCCAATTTGAGCACTCTGCTTCTGCTTTGCTGCCGGGCATGCCAGTGAACCAAGATGTGGCCTACAGAGGTGCCACAATACCCACATAAGCTGTGACAAACTCTCACATAGCACTAATGCTACCAACCATCTCTAAAGCATATTGTGTAAATTTGCCTCAATGTTTATTGCATTCTGTCAATTAATTACGGTCCAGATAAAGCACTACAAAGGCCACAGAGGTGAGCAGTCAAACTTCACCATCACTAGTTTTCTCTACAGTCATTCCATAATTATAGCAGCATACAGAATAGGAAAAAATAGCATGTTAAAGTAGCTCTGACTTTATTAAGTTTTGTTACATGCTTGTTTTATACTTGCCACTGAAAAAGTTTGACTTGATGATGTTTATCTTTGTTATCTTTCATGTGCTTCTTCCTTTCATTGCTAAAGAACATTTAAGAGATATCACTGGAAGTTTTGAATTTATTTTGCAGAAATTCAACACGAAGTCTCTGAACTTTAAACTCTTTGGCACAGGCTTTGTTCTCTGCTGTGCACTTATGCACATACTTTTCGGCACCAATATTGAAAGATTAGATGAGGGGGTTTTCTGTGCATTTTTAAAGAAACCTCTACTTGAAAATCAGCAGTTCTGATTTATTTGGTGTCTGCTGAATGACTCACCTTATTCCAATAAGATCAGTAAGCAAGAGATCTCAGCAGATATTTCACCATGTGCATATTTTTTCAAAGATTTTATTACTATTATGCTAAAATCAAAATCTAATTTAAATTGAATATTATTCTGTGTAAAACAGGCAGATTAACTCATCTTTATTCTCAGCCTTATTTAATACCGTGAAATGATCTAGTAATGCTACTGCCTGTAAAGATAAAATCCAGCAAAAGCAGGTGCGACATGAACCAACATCAGTATCTCATGTGTAAAGATAAACCTGCCATTTAAGAAAAGTAAGTGGCTCTCCAAAGTTAGCTAATTATTTTACTAACTTCAGCACAAAATGAAATAGTTTATCTCCCTTTACCCACCAGATAACCAATTCAGTTTAACAAAAAAGTAACCTCAGGGTCATATTCACTGTGCGCAAGTCTCATTGATCATTTCAAGGCCAGAGAAAAGATCTGTTAGGTGTTTCAGCCACTAATATAAACTGAGGATCAAAATACTTAAAAAAAAAATAATTTCTGTTCATGAAATCCACACATATTATAACTGTACTGTCTATAATGTTAGTAATAGTTTAAAGTGGGATTTCAACAAAAATGGTGGGCTACACCATCTCTCAACTTCAATTATCATCAGCATCAACCAACTGATACAGACTTCTGGATAGTAATAACCTTTTGTTAATTTCCTGTTTGCTTGTAATAATATTCTAGATTGCATGTTCAGTGAAAAAAGAAAAAGTTTGTGGCTTGACTTATTGAAAAAAGCCACCTATTCTGCTGCTGTGTCAGGTATTCTGTGGCAGGAGATCTTGGTAATTGCCTGATGGAAACTCATTGGGTTCAATGGGGAAAATATGGGGGTTATGACATGATACCTTTAGAGAGAATCCATGAAGTTAAAGGAAAAAAAAGGGCAATCACAACAAAAAACTCCACCCTAATTTATCATCTTGAATTATGGTAGCCCACCTATTGTAAATGTTGTGTCATCAACCAAGACACTTGGAGACAGTCATTGTGCAAACATTAATTCCTATACTGATTAACTGAAAAAAACACAAAAACTGTTGTTTTAGTTCAGCACTTTCTGCTAAAGGGGAAACGAGTGCTACAGAAGTGGAAAAGAGTTACTGTAATTGTCAACATAACTTGGGTTAGTTCTTTGTTTAGCATTAGAACCACACAGAATTCAGTAACTTTCAAGGCAACCTCGACTTCAGTAATTTTCAGTAAACCCGAGGCAACCACAAATGTCTATTCTATGAGAACACTTAACTTCCAAGGGTAAAAGATTAGGTTTCCAAAAGCTGCTGAAGCCATAAGTGTTTACGTTAGCCTAAGTCTGTTTATCTTGAGTACTGCAACTATTCCAGCCTACATGAAAACTGCAGCAAGAGCAAGTCTATCACATTCAAAATCCAGGTAAGTGCCTCGAAGCTGCTGCTTTGGGGCTCAGGTCAGACATGGTGCAGCAAAGCAAAACAGACTTTTCTGGAATGGTGGAGAATATATGACCATATAATTATGACAGAATATTTGACCTGTGAGCTGCATTTACTTGCCTCAAAAATGGGACAAAATTTCCCAAATCAGAAGAACCCTTCTTCCTATTTTTAAGGCAGTGCAGTTCATTGTATCAAATTGGAACAATTCTAATACTGTCTCTGGTAGTAACAAAGTCTGAAGACAAAAGCATTGAAACTGCTGCAATCTGTACTATCAACTGGAACAGAATTATAAAAGACAACCCCTGCTAAGAAGATATATATGATATAACCACAGGTATTTAAGAATCCCAAGCTCCCTGTGGTGCATATCTAGGCCTATTTCACACACAATTCAACAGGAAAGACCAGACCACATTCTGAATGTCCTTGACAAGCTGAGGGAGGATTTCTTGCTGAAATGAATGACTTTCTTCTTTCAAAAGCTCAACATTCCTGAATCAAATGTGTAGAGATTAATACCTTGGCTCACCTGGTTGGAGTAATGGCCATCTGCAGAGTTAAAACCTTTTGAAAAATGTTTTTAAGAATTCAAAAATAAGCAACACACTGACATTTTTTACTAAACAAGTTATTCAGGTATTTTAACCGTGTCTATGGCTGACTGAGTAATGTTCATGAAGCAATTTATTCAGCAAATACTGGTAACAGTCACCAAACAATTTATATAAAAGTCTATTCCCTTTGGTACCCAACCCATTTTTACTGATGGCCCATGATTCATTGGATTAATTTGCAAAATGCAGATAATTCCTGTGTATTCACTGTAGGCTGGAAGTGCTACTGAATTTCATGCTAACTAATTTCCAAAGAAATCTGTGTTAGGAGAGTGATAAATATTGGGAGCAAGGATCAGGAATTTCAAGGAATATTGTATTCCAATTAGCTTCCAAACAGTGTTAACTTGGAAAAATCGAAATAGCTTTTTCAAGACTTCCAAAAAAGCTAAAACACTGGAAATTACAGGTAATGCATGAAGTATTTCCTGGCCCTTAATTTATATTGCACTGGTGACAAGCATAAAAAAGACCTATTATGATCAGTGTATACAGAATGAAATTAAACCAAACCTTTATGTGAACTGTGGAATGGAAGAGCAAAGGCAAGAAAGCTCATGGGCAAGAAAGCTCATGGCAAGAAACCATCACAATGATGGTTTAATAAGTGAATGAAAGAGAGGAAAGAAACTCAAAGCAATAAAAAATGAGTGATGCAAAAGCACTCAGCTGAAAAATGCTCTGATCAATTCCTAATGAAGAAGATGGAGAAGAATAATTTTCTTAGTTTAGAGAGCATTTCCAAGTAGAATTAAAATTGTCTTAATGAACTTCTGCAGTTCAAACATTAGGTGTTTCACAACATTGCTTAGATGTTATACAATCCAAATCCTCCAGGACTGATAATGGTCTGAATACCTTCATACAGCAATGGTTCCCATATTATCTTCTTTTGGCATTATCAGAACTACAGTCTCAATAAGCAAAGTAACCTTTCCTCATGCTTGTGAAGCAAAAATGTTGAGTATTGACTCAGCACTCTGCTTTAAATCATTAAACTCAAGTCAACCTCAACACAGCTGATACCTTATTTAATATGAAAATATTTCAATTATTCTAGTAGTTTTGATACATTTTTCCTTGTTCATTCTGTTTAAGAGATACAGTTTAGAATAACATTAAATCATGGTAATTAAGAAATGTCCAGAACAAGGCAGAAAGTGCTTTCACCAAGATACTGAATGTGTAATAGTTCTGTTTGCTGTTAAGATATGCAGGCTTGCATAGATAAGTGTAGAGAAGCCACACCTGGGTCCTGTGGCTGGCACACTGCATCATTTATTTCCAGAACAGCATGACAAATGGTTTTGATATGCTATCTTCCATAGGCTAAGTTAGTGATTATTCAGTAATAAAGGTGCACAAGCCTGGCTTCTGGAGGGCTTGATAATGTTACCTGCAATCTGGTTCACTCTGACACCTATTTTATAATTTAAGACTTATTGTGTGTGCTTTCTGCTTTAGAATATCTTTGAAGTCTCACACATGAATTACAAAGCAATTGCTCAGGTCTCTAGCTGAATTCAGCACAGTGAAAGCAAATTAACTGTGAGCCAACAGGAATACACCCTTTTCCAAGGATTTTCCAGCTTTCTGGCTGCTCCACCTTGTGCCTGGCCCTGATTCCTACCCCAGGAAGCCTTTGCAGAGCACCCTCCTGTCCCAGCTGCATCTTGCCATCCCTCAGATCTGCTGGTTTTCTGTTCAGCTTGACAGGCACATCACAGCTCTGAGGTGTCACTGCAACTGAGGAATTCCTTTCTTTCCTCGCAGCATTTTATGGCTTATCTGAGAAGTGTGTTCTCCTCACTAATTTATCATTAGGGGCAGTACATTTTTTTTCAGTTAGAACTGCACTGTTTATGATGGCAATTATAAATTTGGAAGTTGGATTATAGAACAATGCCTATTTAGAAATGCTCTTCAGGCACCATGTCACTGTTTCCTACTTTAACTCAATTAGGTTATGATGTTCTCTTTCAAAGCTACAAACTTTTCCAAAGAAACAAGCATTATTACTTTCCTTACTGAGTTTTTATTATATTTCATTCTTTGATCTATACAATTTTTTTAAAGTAATTTTCTATGTCACTTTTGGAAAATTAAGATTACTAACAGCTATCTAAATAATTATCTAACTTCAATTGTTTTGATATGTAGCTGACTGAGAACAGAAGTTTTAATGATGGTTAAAGAACTTTGATTGCTTCAGCAAAGTAATTAAGTTTTCCTGCCATTAATAAAATCTACTGTAAGTATTCATGAATATTAAAGTCTTAAAGAATCCACTTATCCCATGAAGTACCTGATTTGTGTGCAGAAAATATAAACTAGGCAACATTATTTCAATTATATATATTCAGATAATAAAATGTACACACTAAGTTCTGGTAGAGACAAACTGTAATATATATCTTAATGCTAGTTAGCCTCTCAGCATTGGGCTCTCAGCAGGATAATGAAACAAAAAAATTTGCATGTGTAATATTTGGGTTTAATGTTTAAAAGAAACGAGAAAGAGATGACTGTAGGATCTTTCTCCATAATCCTAACCTCCCATTTTCCTTTACAACACAATTGTAATGATGAACATAAACCAAAGAACTTACACTGTCATCTCTGCTACTTTACAGCTTAATTATTGCTGTTCATTGAAGCACACAAAAATTACAAGTCTGCTACTCGCTGTTCAAATTGTTTAACAACAAAAATATGCTATTGTTAGGACTATGACTTCACCCTCAGAAATGCAAAAGAAACTTTAAAGCAAGAGGACTGCAGTCCTTTACTACAGCAGCACCAGAAGAAAGGCACTGTCAAAGAAAAGAGGCTTCCTCACTATTCCTAAAAATAGCCCAAAGTCTCAGCCAGTACTCTGGCTAGAAAGGACACACACAAGAGAGGCTCCTCACTGTTAGGTCCAACATTAATTGCATTCCACCACCTCCGTTGTTATTCCCCAAATAAGAGTGATTTAATACTGCTTTTGCCATTTAACTAAATCTGTGTCTCTCAGGTCACTAATGAAAAGAATTTCAACAAACAGAGAAGGCAGAAATGAGTATCAGGTATTCCCAACATGTCACCAAATCTTATTTCAGGTTAAAGCTGAGAGCGCAGCAGCCAAATTACACACAGTTGCAGATGCTCTGGCTTCCATTAGAACTACAAGAATTAAAGCTTGTGTGCAGAGGAAAGGGGAAAGTCCAGAGTACACTAAGGGGCCAATAAGAGCAAAGAGAAAAGCCTCATCAAAACATTACTGAAACCACTTAATACTTCAATTAGAGTAAGAACATTAGAAATATCTCTGACATACTGTGATGGAGTTACACTGGCCCACAATGCTATTATGACCATCAAGAGTCCTCAATATATTTTTGAACATACAGGAACAGATAGAACCAAGATGTGATCTGGTATGTGTATGTCATATATATGAGTGATCGACTTCCTGCACCCACACACAGTACCAAAGGTGGAGATGTAAAGAACCATCTGCCTAGATCACAACCAGAGTCCAAAGTGTGAGTAGATGTAGATTAAAAATCCTATTAGACAAAGGCTATCTGTACTGATAAATTCCTAAAAGGAAATAATAACCTTTGACTACTGTTTGTCCCATTCCAGACAGATTTATGTTTAAAAAGCTTTGTTAGCGAAGACAAGCATAGCTTGTACAGTCACGTGTCACACATAAAAACAGGAGTTCAGTTCCACAACCACACTAGATATTTCTGAGCTCTGTAACTGTGTTATAAAGCATCTTGTAAATATAAAAGAGCGCAGAATATATGCAGTCAGTTATCTCATTTTTCAAATGGAGGAGCGACAAGCATCGCTGCTGTTTATATAAGGAGACTAAATTAATCAAACATCTAATACAGTAAAAGGAAACAAATAGGAGGGATTAAAGGATCTTCATGTTTTCCCAGGATCTGAATTTCTTATTCACTGTTGTACAAGTTGTCACTTACATAGATAAAACACTAGAGTGATTTGCCATGCATGTTTTTATCAACTTTGTTTGGACCATCTTCAATCAGAGTTGCTGTTTTACTTCCAATATAGTAGCCTGAAAACATTGCCAACATGCAGTGAATATATTTAAAGTTCAAACCATTATTTATAGAGAATTTGTGGTGTTTGCTGCTACTGTATGTTTTCAACAGATTAACTCCTGCATTAATATGAACGTTTTTGCTGCTGAAGGAAAAAATGCCTTAAAATGTCATGTCTCCTGACCTTCAGACGTACACAAGCTACTTGTTTACAAATTATTTTTCTTTATTTTGAAGCTTGCTTCAAAAGAGCTATTCCTGGCTTTGTGCTCTGAAATTCTATCTTCTACAGTTTAGTACATAGCTTCTAGTGCCTTTGATCCTGAGAGGTATCACACAATTAAAATCAATAACCAATAATCACATATTCAATCGCTCATATATTCTCCACCAGTTCTTAATGTGATTATTTTGATTCTTCGTGAAAGTCATGTTGTCTGCAGAGTGGGGTCAACAGTATTAAGATAAGTATCTGTCTGTGATGCTGATGGCAAAAGGATAACATAGAAATTAAAATTCAATATGTTTTTCCAGCTTGTGAGCCAATTTTCAAAATTTAGCTTTACTCTTGCCCACTGTGAAGAGTAGCAAAACGGTTACAGTGCCTGCATTTGGGTGCTTCGGTGCTGCTCTGCTGTATAGGATTTCTTTCCCTGCTTGCACTCCTGAAGGTGTGTTTGTGTATTGCTTTCAGGAAGGCTCACCTCGATGACCAGTGTTGCTGTGTGCTTCTTGCCATACATCCCTGGCTTGTAACCCACTTTTATTTGAGTTCCCGCAGTGTCTGCTGGCAGAAGTTCTCCAGCTTGAGGCATCACAAAGAAATCAGGATCACTGCCTTCCAGGAATTGTGCAGTGAAGGGCTCTGGGCACCTATGGAAAAGCACAGGAGACTTGTGTCTTTTACAGTATCTTAATACAACTTACCTGCTATTTAACATTTAGGCATGATGGCATGATTCAGGAAATATGGCAACCCATGGAATGAATATAGAATATTAATATCATTCTTACTTACAGAATATTTATTCTGTAGCCATTTTTATTTATAAATATTTATATTCTTTATATACAGGGACCTGCATACTGGTCTTCAATTTCAAACATACTTACATGCTATTATAAATATTATAGTAACTACAGGATTATGATAGAATTTGCCACTAGAAAGAAAAGAATCATTTGATCTGTAAAGATATAATAATAGTGATAGAAGTAAATTCCATACGAGTAAAAATCCATTTTTTTCTATTAGAAGTGCTAGCTTTTCCAATCTCCAATCAAATAAAAGGGAGAAGCTACCTGTTTTATCCAGTTTTATGACTAGAACTCAATTTGCAATCTGGTGGAGTGTTACTAGATTAGGAGGGAGTTCTGAAAGCCTTCAAATGAAGATACGGAAAATAACAAATTTTTATCTCTGCTTTCACATTTTTCATATCCCATAAAAGGAACACCTTAAGTTGCTTCAATAATAATAATTGTGTTCCTCTATTGATATGATTTTATATCTCTTATATCAAAGAATTACTGTCACAGGTCCTGCAGATCTTTTCTAATGGTTTGTTTCATGGCAGTGCTGTTGGACCCAAAGAAAATGCCAATTCCTGGTAAAACCAGCAGCTGAGTACTACAAAACAATCTTAGGGCAATCCCAAACTGCAGCCTGTCTATCACAGTTCCTCAGGGACTCCTTCCCACAAATGTCAGCATGAAAAGAATATTCATCTTCTGTATTTTCTGTTGAAGCATTTTCCGTTCAGTCTTTGTATGTGCTGCTGAGGACAACTCTATTGCTATCTGGACAGAAAGAGAACATATGAAATTGGAACTAGAAATACAATGGGATGGTCAAAAATTAATCCACAGCACCTGACACTGCACAGCAGGGCAAGTATGCTTAGAGGGAACACATTTTCACTTGATAAAACCCGAAGAATGAAAAACTAATAGCATCCCAAAGAAAAACTGTTCAAATCTGTTTATTCATGGACTGTCACACCAGAAATAACACTGCTTTTCAAAGAAAACACTCACAAAGAGACTAAACGTAGAATTTTATGGCAAGTCAATATCTCTACAGAAATGTCCCATATTTCCTGGACAAGCACTATTCTGTGGGTGGTATGCTGGCTCTATGTCATCTTGTTTAAAAATACCTCTCCTTTGGAATATGTTCTCACAAAAGGTTTTACTATATTCCAAATGCTCTCACAATAAAAAGGCCACACTGTAAATTTATAGAAACAAATAGTGTGAGTGAAGAAAAAACCCAAAGAGCTTCTGTTGCCTCAAAAAAAATTGACTGATATTTAGCAGTGCCATCAGACTTGAGTACATCAGCAGATTTAGCTTTTATTTTAGGTGACAGCAAGGTGGGCAAAACTACTGAATGTCTGAAACAACATTTCGTCTTGTGACATCAACCTTATGCTCACAACCTTTTTTTGTGGTGCCTAAAGCTGTGTGGCTGAGTTTATAGCCCTGGGCCATAAGCTCTAACCCTTGCCTGAGTTCCCACCCACGTGCCCTCTAAGCCTTGCATTTTCACATCTTTGCTTCCCACAAGGCCTGCCCAGCTGTGAGTGCCCAGATGTGATGATGAAATGCTAAGGGAGATGAGACAGGGGACAGGCTGCATACACAGAAGACACAAGAAAATAAGGATTTTACTCCTGAAGACATTGTTTCTTAGCAGGGTGTTCTGGTTCTTTTTTTCAGAAACCTCAAAACAGTCTGAAAACACACAGGAGAAAAAGTTGTAGTTTTTGTCCAGACAAGGGGACAAGGCAGTTTAAAATCAAATTGTCATAAAACTGATCTATAATTGTACACACAAGATACTTATCAAGTCAGAGAAAAAAACTCTTATTGCATCACACCTTGTCAGATTTTAATTTTCATTTAAAAAAAATTGAGAAAAAAATAACAAAAGAGCTTTAAAGAAAATCTGCATGCTTCTTGAAAGCATGGACACAAGGTACTAGAGGTTGCTATAATTTTTTTTCTGGGTTGTGTAAAATATATAAATACATACACACTTACATGAACACATGTAGTCACACCTAAACCCTCTGTGTCCCTTCCCTCCCCAAAGCCTGGCCATTCTAAACAAAAGAGTCTGGGTATTTACTGGATATAAAATGTTTCTCAGGGTTGAAACTACGTTCAAATTAAGGAAAATAGAAATTCTGACAAATTAAATGCACAGCCATAATATGATAGGCCAGCAGGGATTCTGATGAAGATAGGGATAACAGTACAAAAACTAGAAATTAAAAGATTACACACAGTCAGAAACAGGAACCTTTCACAATGCCTGTAGTGCTGATTAATCACGAGTTGTTTTAAAAATAAATCTAAATCTGTCCTCTCAAGAAAGAACAAGCAGTGTTTTCATTGGCATCCACATTACATGAGTTATACAGGCACGTTGGGTACCTCACGAGCATTAATTGCTTGTTCATTCTCATCTTTTACAATAAAGAGAAAGCTGTAAAATTCCCAGAATAGCACCTGACTTTCAAACATTATTGTTTTCCATATCTGTATACTTAGTGTATAATTAAAAATTATTAATTACATGTTTTAAAATGATTAAAATTTAATTCCTGCTTTTTGATTACTCCTTCAGGTAAAACAGCTCTAGAGTCAATGTTTGGCTTGTCATTTCTCAGCCACAAAGGACAGTTCAGAGGCAGTCTATATTTTTTCAAGAAGGTTTTTGTTCAACTCAAGGGTGGCAGATAGTAACATACCTTGTACTTTTTGAAAACACACATGAACCAAACACAACTGAATCAATAAATGTAAGGGTAGAGGCCTTATAAACCAGAGAAAGTAAAAGTGTCTTCCCGCCTGTGTGTTCCTTATCTCCTGTCATAATGCTGTGATATAGCTATCAGACAATACGAACTCTGCCCTTACTCACATAATGAACAAGAGTAAATATTTAAGCAGAATTTAAATAATAACTGGACAATGAAATCATGGCAACCTGGAAGAGAGGACATTAAGCTACTCTTTAAAAGGCATATTTACAATTACTTCTTTAATCTTGTCCTTACTATAGCAGTCTGTGCTCATCAGTGTTCTCATGTTAGATAATTTTCCAATTAGTACACTAAAAATAACTTCACCTTACATTGTGGACTAAAGAAAAACGTTTTATTCCTAACGAAAAAAAACTTATTTCTGTGGAGATCACACTGCAAAACATAAAATACGCAGCAAATCTGAAAATATAAGCTTTTATTAAATTAAGGCTCAAAATAGCTTTAATGTTTCTCTTCCTCAAACTACTGAAGCAGTAAATTATTCCTGTAGAAATGTATTCCTTTACAAAACTCAGCATTTTGAAAAGCCATACATAACAACAACACATAGTGCTTTTGATCAAATGTTTGGGGCTTTTTTTTCAATAAAACAAAGTTCATAACAAGATGTCTTAATCTGCAAAGTACAGAACTGCTCCAGGAGATAAGGGATATGGTTTGAAAATGTTGCACTGTGGTTCCAAAAATAATCATAACTAAACTTACTTCTTGTAATTTGTAGTTAATATCTGCTGGATGACACAAGAAATTTCAGTTACTACACAGTCAAGTCCTTTAAACTTTTCAATTGTATGCATTTGTCAAATTCAACAGAATTATTAGTGATTGGTATAATAGTGACTTGGTACAATTTAGATAATTTCTTACTAACTATAAAAAGGACAATGGAAAAAAATTAGGAACTCCTTATTATCTATGGAAATCAATTATGTCTCATACCCAAACCAACTCTGGTTTAACTGACTACTCTAAATCCTAAACTCTGGGCATCAGAAAAGATTTAACTCCAACTATCACTTCTGGGGCTTTGGAAAGGCTGCCTCTGAATTAAAGACTTTCGAAAACTATGCAGAAATATCATATGACAAATGACTTTAAGGGAATGCTTTACCAACTTTAACAGGCGTTTTGTCATGCACATGTCGTAAAATCAAAGCAGGAGCAAAGCAGGTTTTACCTTCACAAGACTATCTCTGTCTCATTTCTGTTCTACCTAGGGTACTCTATTTGCAGACTGACTGACTTCCTGCCAAAAGCAGTCCAAGTGACATGACTGGATACAGCTCCTGGCTACTTGTGTGACATGCCAGGTATTGCATTATTAGGAAGGAAGGTCATAACTTTTTGGAAGGTCTGCCTCGTGCATCTCGTTATCCATTTCCCACCAGTCTTCATTCAGACTCCAAGACACAGAGCTCAGTCAACATTTGCTCTTTGCAGCTGCCACTGTGTGAGAGATGCTAAGATAAAGTATTCTAATTACATCTTTAGATTAATGGTACAATTCTGCAGAACTGCCGTCAAAGAGATTGGCAGAGGAATCCAGGCCTGCGACATGCACAGGGACGTGTGTGAGACGGTGTGTGTGCTGAGAACTCAATGAATGCGTTTTCTTGCAAAACACATAATTCTGGCTTATATTAGTTCTGAAGAAATACAGCAGTAATTACAGTGAAGTAAAAATAGTGCTTAAAATTGTAACTGTAAACATTTCTTGTTTTTTCCTTCATAACTAGGGAGGGCACAGAAACAAAAAGGGGTTGCTCGCTAATTCCTCAGACAGAATTAAAATTAATTTCATGTGATCAAGGAGTGCTTTTAATTGACTATTTATTCTGTGCACTAGGAAATGTGCATAGAAGAAATAAGGAAAAGCTCCAGTGGAAAGTAGGTTACATCAACTAAGTCTGCACATGCAGTCTTTATAAAGCCTAATTTCATCTTTGCTCTCATCTCTCCAGCCCACCTGTTCTGGGCTTTTTTTCCCCTCTTTATTCTAGCTTTGTTTAATAATCAGGTGGAGCCTTGGATTTTGCAGATGCCTTGGATTTTTGGAGACCACATCAATACCACTCTGTTTGCTTTTGTGAGAGCAGGTGCTAAGTATGTTTTTCTGAGGTGCAGTTTGAGTTTATCCAAGGAATTTCTACAATATAATAAATATCCTGTTTGTGATATACACAGGGCTGGAATGACAGGTTGGGATGACAAGATGGACAAAATTTTACTGTATACAGGAAGCCATATGTGAGTGAAACAATCACTAACATGTACATGGAAAGCTAGAGCTAAACTGGTAAAAGGAGACTGAGTATGAGAAATAAGCAGATAGAACAAACAGGAGGGAATTATCCCCCAGTTTGACTGAACCTTCAAAAGCAATGTTTACAAAACATTTCTAAGTGAATATACTGTTCATATGTATCTACTTATCCACATATTTTATGTTGGCTATTGAAGTATTTGCACTGGAAAACAAATAAAGTAACATTGTACTGTAGCTGGACATCAGTATTTTAATGTGAAGAAATAAATGCAACCATCCAAATACTTCTGTACTGAAATATGTGGAAGTAAATAAGCTTCAAAACCCAGTTCTGTATTAATACAAATGTTCTGGTCCCAAACATAATTGATTAAGAATACATTACATCATCTTCAGTAAAACAAACATAGAAAGGACAAGTTTTCTTAAGCGAAGCATCACTTTGAGAATATTTATTCTCTGTTTCAATTACAGATTTCAACATAAAATAATGGACAAATAATTTGAGATGGATAGCAAACCGGTTTCTATAATTCTCATTTCCAAGGATAATATGCTATCCTTTTTGGTTAATACTGCTGTAAGTCTGTAAACGATTCTGTAAACCAATACTAGTAATGCATGTGGTATCAAAACAAACACTAATGTTAATTCAAACAGGCTTGTGCTACAGCAAATTACCTCAGTGGAAAAGCTGCTAGTGATTTCAGCTGGTGTTGAATTAAACCTACATTTATGACAGAACCCGAAAAAGGTCATCTAGGAATGTTAAGAATTGACATAGTTTTGTTATTTAGCAAGTGAAATCTGATTATTTTACTCTAATCAAGTTAATGTCAATACAAGAAACCATTCAACAACATGTCCCTTTTGAATGTTTAAAGCTGAAAGTATTGATCTATTCACAAATCACAACTCTTCCAGGTGCAGATAGTTAAAAAAAAATATATATTGGAGTTTTCTTCATACAGCAAACCTGTTTATCTGCATTCTCAGTATCTTTCATGATTTACTGAAGCATATATTGGGTGATTTCTCATTGGGGGCATGTATGTGTCAACTTTAAATGTATTAAAAGACAGTGCATTACCCATTTGTATGAACTCGCAGAGCTTTCATTATTGCAGATCATTATGAGGAGCACAGCAACTACCTCCCATTTGTAACTGTTCCTTGTTCCTGAAGCAACTGCATCAAAATCATTAATTCAGTCTGAAATATTTCAAATCCATTGGAGATCTTGCTGGCAAGGGGTGGAATTCAAGGGAGAAGCCCACATTTGAGTTGCAGTAGGTGTAAAGAAATGCACCGTGCTTGCTCAAAAAAGACGCATAGGTGTTGTCAGTGATGCTGTGCAACCCCTCTGTCCTGCCAGTAGCAGGAGAAAAGGACACATCTGCAGAGTTCCTTTCTAGCGGGTTACTCAGAAATCCATCTGTTTCCCCCACAGTTACACTCAAGGTAGCAGTGCCATGAGCTACAGTCCAGCATAACAAAGGCAGACAGGAAACATGTATATGCAGGGTAGAAAAATAACCACCACTCTATGTACTAGAATCGATTTTCTATGGGATTGTGCTGCCAATTGTTTCCTTCAGGAAACTCCAAAGGGCTGATCCTTTTTGTTTTGTTTTGTTTGTTTATTAAAGGAGGGCCTGAAGGATAACACTATATCCCATTTGAAACTTTTAAACCATGTTTTACTATTTCACTGTTTTATTTTTAATCTAAGTAACTCGAGTTATTCAAGCATTTAATCACATCTGTAATGTATAATTTTCTTATATAATTGCTTTTAATTTGCAGGTCCAGTATACTAAATATTGGTTGACTGAGTGTTCTGTCTATACAAAACCTCCACCACCAAAATCTCCTAAGCAAATCTAAGATAAGAGAAAGCAATATAAAACAGAGCAGTTCACAGAATGGGTCACATTTCATTGTGAGCCTTTAATATCACAACACATCTTCCTTCACGTTGTAATATACTTTCTAACACACACCCAAGCCTTCTAAGGTAAAACTGAAGTAACAACATAAATATTTGGATCTATTCCATAAATTTTGTCTTGAGAAGCCAGACCCCAAATATAGAATGCTTCTTTTTTCTACAGTACAGCTTCAAAATCACATTTGTTGTTTAAACAATGCAGCACTTAATGACGAAATGCAGATATTAACAATGAAATAGCTGCTGGCAAGTTATGCTTCTGTTGCCCAAACCTATTCTAACCACTGTGTTTGAGTTGTATGTTCAGAAAACTGCATAAATACTTGAGCATAATAAGTATTTTTACCTTGTCTGGCTTTTAAGTGTAAACTCAACTACAGATTCCTTATTCAGGCCAACTGCTTCAATGTCAATGACAGCATCCACTCCTGGCTCCGTAGCAATGAACAGCAATGGAAACTTCCAAACACCTCCTGCAGTCCACTGGATTACAAGAGTCGCCTTGAACCTTAAAATTGCGGATAAAGATATTCAATACATAGGAAAACATTATAAAACATACACTATTAATGTCCAAAATAAGGCTTGAATGTGTAGAAATACAGTAAAATTAGACAAAAATGACTTCAAATTGGAATATATTCTTAATTTTGCAAGGCATGGTATATATCAGGTGCACTTGACTTGAATGTAGACTAAATAGCACTGAATATTTACAGCAAAGTACAAGAAGGAACATAATATGAAAAAAAATGACAGGTGCGGCCATGGGATTTTATTCTTCTGCTTATTCTCTCTCCAGGAATTTAAATAAATTTTTTTTACTAATTATTCTTTATTTACTGTGGTATTAGAGAAGTATTTTGTCCAGAAAATATTAGTAATTCATATTAGAATCAAATAGATCTGATGAAGGTCCATGTACTTTACAAAAATTCCGACTGTCTAAGAAAGGAGTTGGTGCTGTAGATCCTGAAGATAAAGGGACTAATTAATTGCAGTTATTGAGTCTCTGCATGAAGCCTGATAAGTCTCAAGTACAAAAAGACAAAATAAACCCAAACTAAAGCTGCAAATAAGAAAATAAAACACATCTCTAAATAAACCCCTCTCTGACACAATGACACTGGGTGCATAGTTTTTCCTGAAGGTTTGTCTTTGTTTATTTCATTAACTTTCTGGACTCCTGCAAATCAAGAATAACCCCTGCATCCTGAAGATAAACTTTTTTCATGCAATCTGTGCTATTTGGCACTGACTGCTCCCTAATGCTCCTGGTAATGTTAAGACTCAGAATTTACTGTGCCTCCATTTTACTGCAGCTTCTTTCCAACCTTTCTCCCCATACACATTTCACTGCTTCAAAAGGAAGGCACAACTTCCCTCTCTCCAAAAGGAGGTCACTTCCACAGTTTCCTTTTAAAGAAATGGGATGTACTAATGTAAATCAAAAAAAAAATCCAACATTTCTCACAGCACAGCTACAAAATAGGACAATTTTTTCCTGTGGGTTATTGTTAGCAGAGCATTAGAGACCAAATTCAAATTCAACTATCCCACCCAGACAAACAATATGCACACATGCTCATCTAGGAAAAGTTCTCCAAGACTGACAGATCATCTTGTCTGCAGATCATCTTTTTGTGAATTTTGAGAACAACTCATTTTCACTGGAAGTCTTTCAGTACTCTAATGTTTAGAAGCAAAATTATGCAGACACAAACTATGGAAGTAACCCAACAGAACCAACTCACAGGCATTAAAAAGAAACCCTGTCAGTTTTAACTTCAAAGATATCATACTGAGAAGCAGAAAGCAAGAACACCTTAAATAAGAGACCTCAGAGGTGAAAACAAAATGAGGAAAAGAATGCAGGGAGGTGTTTATATAGCTAAGAGTGATCAGACAGGATTTCACTACATGTTCTGTTGGTAAGAAGGAACAGGACCTTACCTCATTGGTTTGTTAGGTGCAAACATGACATTAAAGACCAGTGTTACCATTCCAGATTCTGTGTCCCATTCTTTTTGAACCACATCCATACCAACCAAAGATTCAAGCTGAGATCTAATTTCATTTGATTGATATTGCAATTCATACAGAAACTCTGCTGTTGCAGAGAAACCTAAATGATACAAGAGAGAAAGATCAGTCTTTTTCTCACAGTTGGCTCGCTATGAGTAACAATTCTTTCATTTGTTACTAAAAAAGATAGATAAGTAAAACTAGTAATTATCTAAAACTTGACTGATTTGCTTCTGATTGCATAGCAAAATCTTCCCATTTCATATGACAAGCTATATAGTTTCCAGCAAAATGGAAGCTGGAAGACTTACTTAGGATATGCAAATGGTGACAGCAATATTGTTCTGGCTACCACTTCTGTGTTGCTGTGAGATATTTTTAGTGCATCAGCCAAATGAAAATTGTAATACTATTTTTGAGTAATGCCAATGGGACAATTACAAACGAAAAAAAAAAAGGAAAAACAAAAGAAAGAAGGCAATAATTTAAAACATCAGTGCCACTGATGGCTGCAAGCCTGAGAAACAGAATACAGAGAAATAGCGAAGATGTCACCAGGAGCCTCTTCTTTTATTCCCTGTAGCAGCTATGATAAGGCCAAGTAGTAATGACATCAGAATAAACAGCTGAGCTTCTTGAATCAAATGCCTCCTTCAGCTGTAATAAATAAAACTGAGATATTCAGTATACAGTAGTAATTTGTGCAAGAAGGGAACATTTCTATGAGGAAAAGAATCTCAAGCTGCTAATCTATTTAAAAGTCTAACACCTTTTATGGATGAGAACCACTAAATCCTACAGGAGATTTCCTTTACTGTGACCACATATCTCAGGGCACATTTTGAAGTAGCACAGCTGAGGACAGTGTGTTGTACAGAACTGCTGTGCATCCAGCCCTGTATATATAACCTGGCTATAGAGTGCCAGTCAGCTGCAGAGTTAATTGCCAAGGCCTCCTGACTTGGAATTCTAAAATACAGTCTACATATGTGTCTGTACAAAAACTCAGAGACAATGCACTGTGAGACAGTTGGAAAAAAACTTTAGTTTGGTTCTGCCAATCTGTAAGACTACCCAAATTTAAGGGAGTATTAAGCCTTCTTACACTTTCAGTCCTTCCTTCTTCTCTGAAATGTTCAAATTACTTCTTATTTCATCAGCTGACAAAACTCATGAACTTTTGTTGCTTTATGTTTGTAACACACAGATTAACCCTAAGAAATGCAGCAGTTTATACTGAAACATTTCTAACTCTTTAAAGTACACACTCCACTGACCTCTGCAGTTTACACTAGATTAGAGGCACACTGATTAAAGCAAAATATTATTAGCAACATATGGAGCCATCACTTATAGTAGATACACACTGAGTACTGAATACACAGGATTTTCACGTATTAATCCAACTCTTATACATGTACTTTATTACAATAAATGTACTTTGCTAGAACGAAACTAAACGTGAACATTTTTCCTATAGTTTATAAAATTTAGGATCATCCTACATTGTCCAATGCTTTCCAGTTTCTCTATTTGAAAAATATGTTTATGCCAAGCATTCAGATTCCAACATAGCCCAAGGCTTCCAGTAGTCACCCTAGACAAATGCTAAACATGAAGATTCAGATATTGACAATCAGTGAGAAAGGATGATATAATTTGGAGTATGTTGCTTTTAGTATCCCAAGACATTTGGCTTTGGCTTGACATAGGTATATAGAACCTTTAGTTACAAGCAATTTCTTTTTCATTCTTTTTTTCCTGCTCCAGGCTGTTTTGTAACCTGTTCTATGCTCATATTTAGTTAAAATATTTCAATCCTTTCAACAGGTAAGGAAAAATGATGCATTTATAAATGTCAGTATTTGAACACCCAGTTATGCTGGTCTCTTAACTGGTTTTGATCCAGTCTGCTGATCCAGTTTAGGACTGCCCAAAAATGAAAAATAAAATAATACTTTCATCACAGCTGCCCTGAAATCTACAATATTATTATTATTATTATTATTATTATTATTATATGGGAAGTCTCTGTGAAATGTTAACATTTGATTCTAGACAATCCTGTAACACATATGCTGCCTGAACAAACTGGCAGAAGCCAGAGGAAAAAAAAAAGTCAGGGATCATGGCTAGAAAATTGTCCAGTTTATCAAACATTCAGAGTTCTCTTGACTCTTAGAATTTCTAGTTTCAATTAATGGTAAAAGAAATAAAAGATGGGGACAGAATTTCTTTGAAGTAAAGTCAAATACAATATAATATACTGTTTGAATATGCCTTGGCTCTTTAGCCCAGCTCTCTGTATGCTTTAATTCACTAGTTTTCTTTTTAAAAATCACCATTTTTAGTACAGGTAAAATTCTTGCTTTATTAATGCAAGTTGTAAAATACACATGCAGATATAATGAATCCACTTCTGTTCTGTAAACAGAGAGCAGCAGGAAGAGCTTTAGCCACATCTGACTCAACACAGAGATTATTTATCAGTCCAAACACTGGGAAGATATAAGCATGCTATTTATATACAGCTAGTAACATCTAGGGAGAAGTTCTGATCATGAAAAATATTACTTCCTCACATTTACTGAATAATATTTTGCATTATTTGAGAAAGAAAAGGAGTAAGAATATGTTTTGAGGTAAGAATATGTTCTCAGGTAATTATTTCAAAGCAATTTTTTTAAGCTTTTAATATTTCTCCTCTTCAAAGACAATTAATCCAGTCTTGCAGTGCTTTGCTTTGTGCAATAAAGATTTCCAAAGGGGTAGTGTGCTTTTAGGCAACACTCATGTATCAGAATTACTGAAGCAGCTATGTTCAAAAAATAATCAGGTCTTTCAGCTATACAGTTCTAGGAATTGACTGTCATTTATTTTCAAGTGCTAGTAAGGACACTTCTTAAAAAGCACTAGAATAAAAGTGTTTGGTTTGTTTAAATAGCCTCTAGTAAGATAGAAGGATATAGACCACTTTTAGAAAAAAATTATTTTATGATTCACAAGACTGACAGCATGAAAACTCCAAGGATTTTACAACACTGACCAGACCAAGTGGGAAAATGTGAATTTTTTTTGTGACTGTTAGACTTACTGTAATGCTAATTAATAGATGTCATGCATCCAAAAATTAAAAGACTACTTTAACAGGTTTGCAAAATAAGACTCTCAGAAATTTACATGACTTTTCAGTGGAAAAGAACCTGCGTTCAAGCTTCAAAGGAGTTAATAACAAAGACATTTGTAGACAGGCCTAATTTCTATAGAAGGTACTGTGAGAGGCCCACTGGATACACCCGACCTCGAGCAGAGTTTCACATTGCCATTAGAGAAGCCTTTGTACCTTTCTCCTGGTTTTGAAAAGTGAGTGTTTGATTTCACTGAAGCCCAGCTCATTATACAATGTGTTTTCTGATGATAAAAATCTAATGGACACTGGCCCAGAGTCTCTTGTGGATGCCTAAAGGAGATCAAGCTATCTGAGCTTTCCACATGTAGGGCTTAACCTGCAGCAGATTTGGTGACATAAAAATGGCAAGGGGCAGGATCTTCTCAAGGGACTCTCTTTACTCTGACACTGCATCCCTTTTGCAATGAGACAGATGGAAATTAAAGCTGTGAGGGAAAGATGCTCAGACTGCAAAAGTGCTTGTCTCCCTTACAGAGGCTTTCCCTTGGATGGATGCACTCAAACAGAGATGCAAGTGAAGTCCCTTCACTGGCCTGCCTCACCTCACTTTCACCAGGCTGCAGTCTTACTCACAGTGATGCAATAAAGGAGGGCAGCACAAACACCGAATATAAACATGCAGTGGAAGCCCAGCCATTCATAAATTTGCACTTTCATGCTTTCCATAAGCCAGATCAATTATTTTGTGAAATAATGCAACGTACTGCACTCTTGCCCAGATTTGATTCAGTGGTTCTGATAATTTTTCAAGGCTAAGTGTCCATTGTGACTCTGACACCTAAGATTTTTTCCACTCTTGCTCTAACCATGTCCAAACTGCTAAAACAGAGACTGCAAAACCAGACATCAACTGTGCATTTCTACCAGACATGCAGCACTAATCTTCTAAATCTTGTCAAATATCTTTCTTCACAGCCCCAGTCAGCTCTCATCTGACACACATCCTTTTTCTGCTCCTCCCCTGTCTCCTAGGAGTCTTCACACACAGTGATGGAGCTCAGCAGACAGTGGGAATGAACTTTAAATATGCAGTTATGCCTCAGCAGCAAAATCAGAGGCAGACAGAATACATCATTGTACAGTAGATTAATTCGGTTTAATATAGTTTTCAAGTAAATATTCAAGTGAACAGCAAAAAGTGAATTACAGGAGTAATAAAGGAAAAAAATAAAAGGAAGTCTGGTGGTCAAGAACATCCTAACACTGAAATAGACATTATCATCTAGGCAGTAAGAAATCTTAGAATTAAGTATCTATTTCTCACTAGAAAATGTCATAACTCCATGATAATATCAGTAGAATAAACAAATTGCACAAGAACCCCAGACGACCTGCCTGTAGTTTAATACCTTTCATTAAATTTCTAAGTCAAAGAAATCCTCAATGAAGATCTACATATGTATTTTCATATCTCTTCCCTGTAATTTTTTTTCTCTTTCTATATCCAGTCAAAGCTTTTATCCATATTTTCAAGGCTCAGCAAGATTCCCCTCTTAGCCACATTTTTTTACCCTTTTTCCTACTGCATATTCCCCTAGAAATAAAAAACAACTTGAATGCTTAATTTCTAAATTTTCTTACATTTGATTTTTCTCTTTTCTAATTTTTCATTCAAAACTCTTCTTTAAAACACATACCTTCTTCTAAACCAAGTTCCTATTGTAAAGAAAGCAGTAAAAAGCCGTCCCCCCATTTTTCTTGAGAATGTGTTTCTTCAAACCACTGCAACAGCTGAATGAAAGCTTGTGAATCCATGTGTCTGAGACACATGGTGTGCATCCAGTATCTGCTGTTCCACACTCTGTAGTGTTCTTGCAGTCTGTTTCTATAGATTCTCTCTGTCTGAACCCTTTCTGCACTAATTCACTTTGCACTATGCCTGTCCATACACCTGTCTTAAAACTCTCTTTATTTTGATATTACCTGGCACAGTAAGTTAAAAGAAAAACCTCAGAAAAATCAGGAGGATTCGCATCAGGCCAAAGTATTTCTCACATCATTCTCCTTTGATCTGATATTCTACTCCAATTTGTACACTAACCTATAAATTAATGCTACAAAGGAACAAATTAAAATGTTTTTTTTCATAGCCATTATATTCCTTTTTTCAACAGGCTCCCTTTTTATTTAGCCTTGTCTTCATTTATTCAGAAACTGTAGCAGATAAAGATCTCATCTTCACCTGGGCACAGGAAACATCAAAGCAGCTTCTTCATGAACATGACTCATGATTTGATTTAGTCTTAATTCAAACAGACATTAATTTTTCCATGGTATCCTCACTCATTTGCCTCACTTTGAATGCTGCCCATGGAAATCAGCAACAACTCAAGCTGTCTTTTAACTTAAACATTCAATTTGTATTGACACACGCAGAGGCTGCACTGAAAACTCACGTCACAGTTTTTTCTATAGCCCTCAGTAGTTTTACACTATACTGTGGTCTGTTACAAAATGATGCATTTTTTACCTTCTGACTTGTTTTATTATACAAAACAGGCTGAGCCACATAGACTGGAGCACAAGTCAACCACTAGGGTCACATTTATTTGTTTCCTTTTCTGTATCCAACGGATTGCATTCAGTTAACCCTAAAATGGAACATCTATAGCACAAGGAAGTGTAAATGCTTCTACTGTAAGACAGATATAATCTCAGGGGAGGTATCCACTGGATACAAATCAAGTTTCAAAAGGAACAAAAGTTTTGTGTAGCAAATTCCTGAGGTTTCACTCTGTCTCTCTGGCTTGAAGAGTAATGATTCAAGGTCACAATTTCATTCCATGCTCTGTGGTGATTCTGTAACTTCTGGTTACTTATCTTTTCTTAATACTAGCTATATCTTCAAAGCTTCAGATCCCCTTGTTCTTAAACTGCCAAAGCTAGAAGCCTGATGCACTAATTTATAAAAACAAACTTGTATACATTCTCCAAAACAACAAGGGAAGTTTTTTTGGTTTGGTTTTTTTTTCTTTTTCATTGTGTTCTGTTGGGAATGTGCAGTGTGGGAGAGATGAAGGAGATCTAGAGATAATAACCTCATTTTCTGTAAGCACAACAAAGCTAAAATGGTGCAGCTTCAGACACAAAAGACAAGGACAAAGAATTTTAGCACAAAAATGACAATAGGATATAATAACCTGGAAATAGAAGAGCTTTTAGGGTAGGACAGTTGCCTGTGTGTATGGGTTTTTTTACTAGGATAGATACATTTTCTGAGGCAAATTTAGGTGCATAAACCCTCTGCTTGCTTTTCTAGAATAAAAAACAGACAGGGACAGCTCTACTCTATTGTTCTTCTGGGAAACCTACAAAGTTCACCTCTTAAGGGCTTTGATTAACAATACTTTGTTGATGTCCCATAAATGATAACAAAATCATTCAAAAAATAGTGCAAACTAACACAGGTAGATCACTGTGAGACACTGTGATGTTATAGAAGCACAATTAAGGTCCTGGAGAGTTGTGCTGGCTACAGTTTGGAGTTACAGGAGCTTTCCCAAAATATCTTTACAAAACAAGGTTGTAGTGGTTCTGTTTTTATCAGAAGCAATACCTCCTTATGATCCAACCAGGGATTTTATAGGAAATTCTGTGAGCAAGAAATGGGAGAAATGGCAATCACAAATCATATCACAATTAAAGTAATTAATAGACTTGCAGCAAATGATATTGCTTACCCACTAACTCAAAATCATTTTAAGAGACATCTATTTGTGTGTTCTTGTTTCACAGATACATTATGTTGGGTTAGTCAATCAGCTCTTTGGATTTCTCATGTTTTTTGGATGTCCCTCATACTGGAGAGTAACACCTGGAAAAATTTAATAATCTCTGGGTTTGTAATATTTATTGGTTTTCCAATTTTGTGAAACTGCATAAATAACTTCAGATTAGTCTATAATTGATCTGGTTCCCTGTAAGTGTTGAATATTTAAGCTGAGTGTGATTTTGCATAAGTCTCAGAAAGTAATTTTAATTAACATAATGATGATTTGCCTTCCTAAGGCTTGCAGATCTTAACATTTCTTAAAATGGTGAAAAAACAAAAATGAGTGACTACTGTAAACAAAGTCAGTTCCAAACCATGTTTGTTCACAATTCATGAGTTCTTTATTCTTTTTTTTTTCAGTATTTGTCATTACTGTTCTACTTCTATTAAGAAATGAGGGGAGGAGTTACTTATAAGATTAAAAATTGTGCTACATTTTTTCTTTTCTTTCTTTTTTTTTAAATGGCCCCAGCAGTAGCCTTGTGTATTGTATTCGGGTAGACTTCAATGTGGGTATTTTTGGTCTGTGTTTGGCCCAGCCACCTGTGAGAAGCTGGGTTTTCTCATGCCAAATTATGGGAAACAGGCTGATAAAGACGGTCTGTAGCCTTGAGAGAGAGATTTCTGTGTAAACTAAAATGAATTGGTATGCAATGTAAGGGGCCGTGCCAAATACCTTTGCCTGGGTGGCCCTGGCCACGTCGCTCAGGTAAACGTCATTTTGGCCAGGTAGATAAAAGGCAGGTGGCTCATGTTTTGGGGGGCTCACTTCATGTGACAGGACAACGTTGCCTATGGCGGGGATGCCGCTGTCACCTGTGAGCCAGCTGACCCTTGAGGATGCAGCCACTGCTAGGGAGGTCTGGGCATTCCAGGGGTCGGTGAGACAACTCCATGGGGGACACCTGGGCAATTTGGGTGTTTGCACCTGGGGGCTTATTTTCTCCTCCCCCTCTCCATTGGGTTTCTTTCCTTGGCCACTTTTGGTAATAAAACTGCTGTTTAAGTTAAGCTTTCTGCGGTGTCTCAGTTTCGGCTTCCACATCCCTTTGGACCCCTATTTTCCCTGGAACATATATCAACAAGTAAATAAAGTCCTATTTGAAATTCTTCATTAAAATGCCTGGCATTATTTCAGTTCAATAAAGAAAATAAACAGTGCATCAAATCTTCCCCATGCTTTGCTCATAAATTAAGAAACAAACGGCCAGATGTAAACAATAACTAAGTAGCTGACAAAATAATCCATCTAAGGCTTTCATTTCTCCTCTGATGCTCTATTTGACTTCTACTAGTCTTCTATTTTCCAGCAGTCGTCACCCTTAACTCCAAGGTAATAATCCACAACAGAGTGACCCAGTTGATGGTTCACCCCCTTGTCAACACTTCCATTTTGCTCACTGCTTTCACCCACTGCCACTCCAAAACAGTTTGTTATTCTTTCTTCTTCTTCTGGTAGAGTAAGAAAATCTCATTTATATAGCTATAATTTTCTCATCCTCAAAGTTAATTTCAAAAATAATGCCACAATTATTCTGACGATACAGAGATGGCTTAAGCAGGATAGAGGGCCACCTTCATCTTTATTATGCTCTTCATATTGCTTTCAGTATTAATCTGCTAGACTTTCTCAGCAATTACATTAAAATCTCTGGATGAGAGATTAAGTCTATAAAAATATTTTGTCTTCACCTATACCAGCATTTTTTTTCTTTTATGCTGTTAAGATCTTTTTGGTCATATCCAGTTTTATTGAACTCATATGCTAAAGGTGAGCCTCTTGATCCAGATCTGTCACATTAAATTGGCATTTAGTGTATTTCATACCACTAGTTAACATAAAATTTTGCTGGGGGTGAAAAATGCGTTCAGACACGTTTTACTTCCTCTGTTTTAAACAGCCTGACTTAATGAAATTAAAGAAAGTAGAGCCCTTCAGTATATTCCGATGAGCTTCAGAAATTTCTGATTATTAGGTAACTGCTATAAAGTTTCATAGAATATATATATGTGTGTATATGTATGTATATATATGGTGGGTTTATAAACTGTGAAACAAAGGGTACAGATACACTTTGCATAATGTCTGCCAATGTACATTATAGATTAGCATACCTGGAAAACATCTAACTACAGGGTGCAGTTGAACATTTAGCCCTTATGGCTGGGATATGTGATGAACTGAAGCAATTGAAAGGGAAAAGTTAAAAATGACCACTACAAACTCACAAAGTTGTGTATGTCAGCCAAATATTCATAATTGATAATTTGTGAATGCTTGGTGCTTTTTTTAGAAAATCATGGTTAATTAAATATGTTTGTATTTCACATTGAATACTTAAAGTAAAGTAAAAATGTAGAGTAAAAAATAACAGACCTCACACTTGTTTGGATGAATCTCAGCTTTTAAATTTGCTTTTAAAAAATAAGATAACTTTAGAGCCATATGTAAGAAAACAGATGAAAAATATATCTAGTTTGAAAATATGCAGCGAATGTAATTGGAAAATATTTTTAAAAGGTTCATACTGTATTTGCTATGTCTAAAACATTAAGTTTCATTATTTGATCCCTGGAACTTTACTGGCTTCTGAATAACAAACTATGTCATTGGAGGTAGTATTTATATTGTCCCTTCTTAAGAAATTGTAAGAGTTTCCTGTGTCAAATGATTCCTTCTCTATTGGATGAAACTGAATCTTTTATGTAAAAGACATGCTTGAAGATTTTTCAAATTACAAGAATTTATACTTGTCCAAATAATTCAAATACTGAAGCACAGTATTAGCTGTTTAAATCTGATCTGCCGGTAATTATCGTTTATCTTTGGATGTAAAAACTGCTTACTACACATCAGACACATGCTCTGATGAATCACTCTTTCAGAAGAGAAAAAAATGAAGAACAGTTTTCCAGGCTGTTATCTTGGAGGTTTAGGCTTTTATTTATGTTATTTCTGGTAGACTGCAGAAAGCTCAGGTAGTACTATTAAAGCTGATTCCTAGCAGACACCAAATTCATCTATCAATAATGACACTATAATGTCACTGAAAACTATGAAACACACAGAGTTATAAATGATCTCACTACCTATGGTGCAAAGCATTTCATTACCAGACTTCTTGCTTGAAAAGATGCAATGTCCCAGATCAGTGTCTTGTAGTAAGTGCAGAAGGCAGGGTTAACAAATTATTCCTATCAATAAAACAAGCACTACACATCATGAATCTGAAAGTCTTTCTAAGTGCTGCCTCACTGCATGTTTCTCTTGTCAATGTAGATGCCACCATGTTGGAGGGAAGTAGTCCAGGTGTGTTTAAGGTAGCCTACTCATATGTGACAAGTCGATAAAGAGCTAAACCCATTACTCTGTGATAAAAAAAAAAAGAAAAAAGAAGTTCCTCTGTATCTTGATGAACAGCTGTTCTCAAAAGGCTGAGTAAAGTTAATTAACAGTATTTACAGTTCTCCAAAGAGGAAAGAATGTACACTGAGAACTTCACATCTTTTTGTTTTACTAGATTGACCACTAACACTTTGTAATATGGGAGTATAAGACAATATTATGTCCAGACTATAAGTTATCTTTGACAGCACAATAGGAGTAAATATGAAGTTTAAGTATGTAATCACAAGTTAACTAATTAGCAAGATATGCTGTGCAAGCTCTTGTTACTGGTTCAACTTCAGATCTGCTCCAATTTTAAAAGCTTTCAAAAATAAAATCTTTTTAAAGAACTGGACAGTGATTATGGACTGATATGGGACTACGTTAGTCAGTGTGCAGAGCATGGGCATGTTTGCATAACAATCACCATACGGGAAGGATGTAATGCATCTTGATTTACCTTTTACAGCTTTTCAGTTTTTCATAGTCATTTGACAGGGCAGTTTCTGTAACAGTATGCCTACAAAGCCTCTGTTGGAACAGACTGTAATTGGCAGAAATGAGACACAAAAGCCAAGTGCACCTTCCTCTCCAGCTGATCACCTCATTGCAGTCACAGCAACGTCTGCAAACTCCTCTTTTATGACCTTTCAATTTCATTTACAGATAAGTTAAACACACATTAGGTTGTCTCATGTTGTGTGTCATAACGTTAAGTTTCAAAGGTGCATAATTTGTTGTGGTGACTATGACTGGTAAGACATACCTATTAACGAAAATACCAGCAATACAGCAGTAACAAGCATTCTTTACTTACTACTTACATGTTGTACTATTCTGTTTCAAGGAAAGGTATAATATGAAAGGCTGGTGTATCTCTGAAGAAATTGATTTTCACTGTGTTCTCAGCAAATTAACAGTAAGTGGAAGTCATCCTTTTACAAAGCTCTATCACTTCTTTCAAACAAGTCCTCCTTCTTCAACCCATTTTGCTGCAGATATTGGCCTGCTGGTGGGAATGCATCTTACAAACTGGGACAATCTGCAGATAAATGTTTCCTTGCAATGCTTACACAGACGTATTTTTGCTAATGTGAGACTTTGTGCAGGCTGTTCTCCTTTAAAGCAGAGATTGTGTGCATGCAAGCCTCACATCCAAGACAGATACAGAAAAAAAGAAAGGTTCAGGTTCAAAGGTGTGCCTATAGCTGCAGACATACTGTTAAACAAATATCCCATATTTGTAAAACAATAGACTTAGCAACTGAGACAATTTGTCTAAATCTTACCCATTGCCATGGCAGAATGCACACTTGGTGAAGTACTTACCCTATTTGCAATGCTCCTAAAATAGCACGATGTCAAAAGTATTTATTCTTACCGTCAGTGACTTGAGCTTTTTGGATGTTGGCTGAATTATCAGTATTGGCCATGGCCGGATTTCTTGCATCAGTTGCAGCAGTTGCATCAGGAACTACACCAACCAGCAGCATTTCCACTCTTTGTTCAACACTCTGCCTGGCTGTACAGCGTATCACAACTACAGAAAAGTAAGACCATGTTATTTGTAAAGCGCTGGCATCTTGATTTTAGCCAAGCAATTAAACACAGAGGTTAAGTGTGCTTAGAGAATGACAAAATTCCAGTAAGCAGCAAGACAACTAACAGCTTTCCCTCAGTTTCTATTGTTCTGTTTAGATGAAGCAGTAGAAAATATTGCTAAGCAAACAAAAGAGCATTTGAAAATTTCCCTCTTATTTTTAATCATTAAATGGATCTTCATTTTAGTTCAGCTGGAAATAGGAATTATGTCATAGTTTGAAATATGCCAATAAGAAAGGAAGATTGAAACAAAGCCAAAGGAATACAAGAATTTGAAAGTTAAATGAAAGAATATTAGTTGCTCTTTGGTTTCTTAATTTAAGAATACTGTTATTCAAACTTCAGCTTTAACAGAAATAAAAAGCATTCTCACATGAGATTGTTTGAAACATGACAGAGCTTTTTTCAACTCAAGTGATTTTAATTTATTGCTTATAAAATATGTCTTTTTCATTACAAAAGTCTTTGCTTATACATTAGTTTTCTGAAGCTTACTTCCACAGTTATTGTTCATGGTTCTTTCTATATTTACTGGCACAGAAAAGGAGCAAATTACATGCCAGAACTGAAAGGAAAAATGGTTTCCCAAAGAAAAGACTTGGAATTTTCTACAGTCATGGGAATCAACATGAAAAAGAAGCACTGATCACATACTTCTTGATTTCCAGGTCTAGAAGTCACTTTCACCAGAATTAGACCCAACATTGCTTTAAAAATTAACTAAACTTAACTTCAGGAATTAATGATAAATGATTTAGAACATATCATGATGAGTAATTATGCAAAGTGTTTAAAAAAAGAGCAAGGAAACCCTTTTTTCAATACCGCATTCATTTAGCTTCAACCTTCAGTTCTGGAACTTGATTCACTATCATTATTCTGGAAAGTAGGTAATTGTACATCAGGTTCAAGTAATCCCCTTTCTCCTTTGGTCTTTTTCTGTTTAACAGGGTGTAAGTAATTTCTAGAGCTCTCTTATAAGAATTCCCATGAGGGAAAGTTACTGAAATAGTTAAAAACACATCTTTTGTTGCGATATATGACCTTATACGTAGGAAGAGATCACCTTGTCTGTATTACACTAGCTTACCAAATGTTTCACATTGTGTGCTTATGTTCTGTCCACATAATTTTTTATTCCCCAGCTTGTCTTGCTACCTGAATTGACTCTACATTTGTTTTTTCCTAAATGGCTAACTAACATTTATGCAGAAATGTCATATACATTTGGGATTTGACAGGACAAGCCCCTGAACAACCTGATCTAATTAAACCTGCTTTGAGCAGGGGGTTGGATGAGATGACCTCCAGTGATCTTCTCCAATGTAAAGTGGTGTATGATGCTTTGACTCTAAAAGAATTTAAAAAATCTTCTGGATGATCCTCCATGTGTAATCACTTTTTTAAGGTAGCCAAGTTATCATCTACCCACCGTGTACTACACAGGCTGTGACCACTGATCATTTTAATCGGTCTCATGAGGCAGTAAGCCAAGTGACTCCTAGGAGCTGAAGTATATCAAGATGCAAATAAGGATGACAGAAAGATGAACTGCCTAACATATTAGTGAAGCAGCTTTGGGTTTTGACATAATAGCTTGTAGCCTCCAGGCAGTTTTAATAAATGTCTGCATTAAAAGAAATTACAATGCTATTATGATTATTATTTAAAATAATTTTTAGAAGTATATTTCTTGTTATTACCTGCTTTGGATTCATGCCTTAGAAAAGGTTTTTAAAAAGCCCATTTATAACAAAACTTTAGGATTTCAGAACCAAGGTAGGAATAGAAAGTTTCATAAATACACTTACGAACAGATATTTCCATTTTCTGGGTCATTTTTGAAAGACCTACTACTTTCTTAGATAAAAATTTAGTCCAACATAACATGCTGGACAAAGAATGATATGTATTCAAAATGAATTCAATGCCTCTTGTATGCATTACAAACATTTACTGAACATTAACAGATAACACAGTTATGAATATATTATAATTTAGTTTTGCTGCTTTAAAGAAGCATTTATGAATTTAAAATTACTTAAGATTCGATATTTTTTAGGTTTCTGATCATATACAGAAGTGATGTCACTTCCGCAATTTATGAATGCTAACAGTTTTAATTCATAGCTTATATTGCAAGTCTTGGGGTCCTGCACTTGGGTCACAACAACCCCAGGGAGCACCTCAGGCTTGTGTAAGGCTGGCTGGAAAGCTGCCCAGCAGAAAAGGACGTGAGAATCTCAGTCAAAAATCTACTGAACACGAGCCAGAGTGTGCCCAGGTGTCCCAGAAGGCCAGTGGCATCCTGGCCTGCACCAGCAATAGCGTGGCCAGCAGGACCAGGGCAGTGACTGTCCCCTGTACTCAGCACTGGTGAGGCTACACCTCAAATCCTGGGCTCAGGTTTGGGCCCCTCACTACAGGAAAGACACTGAAATGCTGGAAAGAGTCCAGAGAAGGGCAATGGAGCTGGGGAAGGGTGTGGGGAACAAGTATGAGGAGCAGCTGAGGGAGCTGGAGGTGTTCAGCCAGGGAGACCTTTCTGCTCAATGTAACTACATGGAAGGAGGGTCTAGTGAGGTGGGGGTCAGTCTCCTCTCCCAAGTAACAAACAACAGGACAAGAGGAAATGGCCTCAAGTTGCACCAGGAGAGATTTCAATTGGATATTAGGAAAAATTTCTTACATGAGAAAGGTGGTCAGGCATTGAAAACAAGGTGCCCAGCGAAGTGGTGGAATGATCATAACTGGAAGTGTCCAAAACCCACAAAAATGTGTTGCTCAGGGCCGTGGGTTAGTGGCAACACAGAGGTGTTGGGTTAGTGTTGTACTTGGCAATCTTAGTGGTCTTTTCCAACCTTAATGATTCCATGACTCAAATGAAAACAACAGCTAATAAAAGGGAGATTTATCCCAGAGTGCCAGTGACTTACATAACAGCTTTAAATAACACAACAAACATTCACATCAATATACATAGTTCTAATGCTAATGAGACTCATTAAAACCATCATTTTGGGCAACAGTTGATTACATGATAATATTCTGCTTCATTCCTTAAGGTATTAAAGTGGAAATTAAAGAGATGAAAGCTGTAATTAATACCACATCATTGGCATTTGTCTACAAGTAAAGAGTCCTTAAGCAATATAAATTAATGACAGTACAAATATCTGTTTCTATGTTTTTTTCAGAAATTGTTCCTGTAGCTTTATACATTTAGTGTAAAAAGGTATTATATTCTCTTAGTCACTCATCGAAAGGTAAGTTGAAAGGACAAGTTGGTATAAAAATGTCCCTCATCTACACATTTGAGCTGTAGCTTCATCAAGATTATAAATTTAAAAAGCCGTTCACAATTTACAGTTTCATAGTTCAGGAATCCCCAAAATAAGCAACAAAAAAACTCCTATGAATGTTTGTCATCTTTTAATGCAAATTTACTCCTCAGAAGTAAGGGAAAAGTTTACTGCTATTCACACAACTCTGCATTCCACTTTCAATTAAGAAATTAAATTCAAGGCTGAGAGAAACAGTGAACATCTACTCCAGTATTTTGCAACCTGTAAACCCTCCAAATGTGTTCTGGGCATGCAAGCAGACAACTACTCCCGAGTAAGTCAGACTTACCTTCAGTTCTCAAACTCAACATTAACTGGGACAGTGAAAGACACCAGCCTTAAGGTTTTTACAGCTGCCCCCAGCTTCTTGTATCCACAATGATAACAAAATAATAGCTCCAGATTTGTAAGTTGCAAATTTTATTTTTAACATATGACTTCCTTCTTTCCTTAAGATGTAGCAAAGTACTGTTGCAAACCCTTGTGATCAAGCAGGTGAGAACACGAAGGACTATTGAATTTCCTTAAGTGTATTGTTCAAGTTTTTTTCAACCATTACCCACCTAATTTCTGCTGTGGTGCTTCAGGTATTCCATGAACTGGGTATCTCCAGAGTATTCCCTGAATTCCCCCATCCTCTGCTAGAGAAACATTCCTAGGAAAATGAGTGAGAGTCTCATTATGATAGAGTGCTGAGAATTCCTTTTCCAAAGCAATCTAGACTTAAGATTAGACTTAACCTTGGAAAGGTTAGACTCTCTTTTACTGTATGTTGTAATGATAAACATATCTGAGAAAAATATGATGTCAAACACAACCAAATGTATCAGCTACAAATGATATCAGCTGTAACTTACATCCACTTAGCATATTTGAATATTATTCTGTCAGGATATGAGAACATTTGGCCTGGCCTGCATTCTGTCAGGTCATGTTTACACTGAAACAAAGTTTATGCAATTTATGCACTACATAAACATATAGAAATGAGAACAATTATTAGCCCAAATATACCGAAAAAGCAGAGGTACCTAAGAACTTTCAGTTGCTCAATATCCACTGTCAAATAGTACTTTACATTTCCCTTATTTAAAGGGAGAGCTAGTAGATATTAAAACAGAATTCTTACCCTTAATCTGCATACTTTGCAGGGTACATTAAAAGCTCATGATGGCCACCCATGGCCCTCAAAATCAGACATTGATTGCCCTGGGGAGCTACTCATGAATAGCCAGAGGGGAAAATGATGATAGGATTGAGTATCCTCAACTACTTTTTCCTTTCCTATTAGAATAAATTACCTGCTTAAGTCTTTATTTGATTCAGCAGAGAGCTGGTAAGTCCAGTTTTCAGCATTTTCCCTCATTACATGAACTACCACCTCAGCTTTACACATTTTCAATGCATCTGGCATGAATAGCACAGGGATGTTCAGTTTTTCTTTTGGAGCTAAATGGATTCCTGTAAGAAGGAACAGATTGTTATGGTGTTTTGAAATTTTTAAAAATTAATTCTATGTTTACTCATTTAATTCCCTTTTGCATTTTTAATCACTGTTTGCCATTTTATCACAGTGTACTGTTTTCTCTGTCAGAAGTTCAATTTTACCCTGCTCTTGCTAGAGCCAATTCCCATCTTACAGCAGCATTTGTGGCCTGTCCTCCTGTAAGCACATAGATTACGTTTCAATGTCCTGGGTAGAGGAGTTTATGTGAACTGTTGTTTCAGACTTCTACTTACTGATAAAACTTTGAAATGGGACATAGAGAAACTCTGAAGGCTCGAAACAAACCCTCACAGCTACATGAAAGTGCCACATTTAATATTCAGAGACCACGTGTAACAGATGTGTGTCAATCCCATGATTTCCTAGAGCCTGTCATCTTTTTCAGCACCTGTGGGTTGCATCTGCGAGCAACACTGCATTCAAGATATAATTGAAGTATATTTACAAGAATTTACATTATTATTATAAAAACCATGCCTTTTCTGTATAATTTTTCATCTGATTGATTTTGCTGTAATAAAAAACCCTAAAGCTATGTTGTCTGTAATGAAGGTAGCCTGATATATTGAATTTTTAAGGGCCTTCTTCCAATGACTTGCCAGTCTGCCAAGCATCTGAACATCTGCCTCAGGATGTATTCCAGCTATTTCAGAAATAAAGTTATAGAAAGAGTAGAACAAGTAACTCATACAGTCTTTCCACTATCAAGCTCCTTGCTTTGAAAAGAATTCCTGAAAGTTGCAGGAAAGGATATCTCAGGATTAGGTTTTCATTTTTAATTCTATCTGCAGAAAATCCTCTTAGTTGTGACCAACTACTTCTACTTCAAGCTTTGAATATTTTTTGTGCCAGTATTTCACACTTGCTACAATGCATACATGCTAATACAGGTCTATGAGTATTGTTCCCTGAGAATGACAGATTTGCTCCAAATGTTCACCTTCCCACAGCCTGAATGCCTGGAGGGTGAAGACCTCAGTGCTGTAGCAAGTTGGCAATAGGAAAACTGCAATGCAGCCTTGCAAAGGACAACGTGGAAAAAAAAGGTGGAGGTACCTTTGGAAGTTTGGAAATTATGGTGGGTGTGTAGGGAGAGTCAGTAAAATTCTGTCAAGCAAGAATGGCCAGAAGGAAAAAAAGTTCAGGTAAGTCAGAGAGGGAAGGGAAGAAGTGTTTGAAAGACAGCTCTCCAAAACACAGAACAAGAGTCAGGACCCCTCTGCATCAATCCTTTGCTAGCACTAACTATAAAGTCTATTTGACATGACAACTTCAATTGCTATCTCAGTCTGTTGGTTGCTGTAATTGTTGCTATAATTTATTCTTTCAACCCAAACAGCAACCTTGACAAAAAATATTTAAAGTAGCTTCGTAAAATTAACAACATATTTAAGTCAATAAATTGCCCTATCCAGACTAAATACCTTTCTGAAGAATTATCTTGTACTGTGTTATGTAGGTGCTTCCCATAGTATATAACCCCACTGGGGTTATATGATGTGGTTCTGTAGTGTTAAGCTTTGAGCTAGAAACACTCTTAAACTAAAATAAATTTACCAAGTGAAGATTGGAAAGTCAATCTTGAATTAGGAAGGCTGGGAATATTTAACATCAAACAAGTCTGCAGGAATTCTACCACTTCCAGTTAAAAAGGCCCCAGAATGTGAAATACAGACCATTGCCTCACATTATTATGGATGCTAAAAACAGCAGGAAGTTCTTACCTAAACATATTTGGATTTGTATATTTAAGAAGTTTATCATACAGTAGCAATGGAAATTAACCAACTGTTATGCACTTTTAATGGCTTAATTCTTGTCTATTTGTATTAGTTCATCATGGCATGAGAAATTTGTTTTTGAAATAATTCCTTGAAATATCTAGTACCATGAAACAGCTTGCAGATATCCTCCTTAAAAATCCATTAAAATGTTAGTATCTAGATGAAAAAAACTTTCTTTCTTTCTTTTTTTATTTTAATAAAGATTTAAGATTTTTCTTAGATCTTAAACTCCCTCTTCGATGCATTATCTATCCCATACTCAATATTTAAAAGATATACTATATATACACATATTGTTGATAATCATGTGCTCAAAAGGTTTTTTGAAAATCTTAAAAATTAGCAATTAATTTTTAATTAATTGTTTCTGGTACCAGAAACAACTAAGCTGATCACAGATACTATTGCAGTGCTACAGCAGCGACACACTATTTTCCCTCTATGAGAGAAGAGGCAGATCTCTGCCATGATTTGCCCACTTTAAGCTTACTCTGATGTAGTTAAGACAAAGGCCTATGATATCTTTAAAATAGAAAAGCATTCCTCAGGATATATTTACAATTAGATTGCCTTGAGTCCACATACATTTATACCAAAATAGTGCAAACAACAACGGCACATGAGCACTTTGTAACACCATGACAACACATCCTTAAATTTCATTTGCAACTCTTAACATATGACAGATATAAACAAATACCTAGTTATGCTACATATACCTCGTATGTATGGTTTAAATTGTAGCTTAATTATGCCTATTGCAGGACATAGTGCCTTGGGTTTTTTAAATAATTTTTAATACAGAATCCATATGATAGCATTATGGGTCATTCTGGCAGAAAATTGGTTATTAAAGATCATGAAAAGACAAATTTTATAATATTGCTGTTCAAACAGATTGTATTCACATTTTTAATAAAAAAATCTTCTTAGTAGAAGCTGTTCATAATGACAGTAATTTTTAGATCACTGGGCTTGCCTGCAGCTGTCAACTAACCCAGTGATCATTAACTGCTAATGCAGATTTATTTCCTTACGATTTTGGTTAGTTAATAAGATAGATGAAATAAGCCTAACTGCAAAAATCATTTATTGCTTCATGCTTTTATTTTCTCCTTTCCATTTACAGAAAGTGGGCCAGCAATTGCTGGGACAGCAGAAAATATGTATGTGGACAACTTTAATACAAATCAATGTTACCAAAGAAGTTGCTCTTATTTGCCTGGGGGCCTCAAGTACTCTGCTAGGGATACCAAAAACTAATAGTAATGGCTGATCCCCTTATCTTCATGTAAGTACCTGTACTTTAATGAGTACCCACAAACTCTTTGAAGGAAATCCATAGCAAGGCGTTTTTCTAAATAGAGATACACCAACTTTAGTAAAAAGTTTGGGGGCAAATTTTCATAATACCTCACTTTTCACTGTCCTACAGCCCATGAGAAAACCCATCAGGAAATAGCAGAATAAGCTCAGCTGACCCTTTAAAAGACTGAAACCATCTGATTCAAACCAAGGGCTGGAATTTGAGTCAACTGCCTTACAGAGAGGCATGTGGAGATCTGCATCCTCCCTTTTTTCATTTTTAGGTAACCTTTTTTTAAGCCTTGCCTCAAGCCTCTCCAAAGGCTGGTGGAGAACACTGATTCTGTAAAAGATTCCTTGGGCACAAAGCCTAGAACTCAGAACTGAATTAGATAATTAAATCAAAATGAGTGTATTTCAAATTCCTGGCTTCACTTCTTTAGGGCAGTACACTGCAGTCGAGTTCTGCATAATTTCTGTGTCAGCCCTAGAAAGCATAGCACTGTGAGAGCTGAAATTAAAGAAATACAGCTGGGATGTTATTTAGAGGGAATACAGATGGGTAAAGATGCATTTGTTGCCTCTACAGTAGCTTATGAAAATGTTAAGAGCAAGCATACTAAGCAGTGCCATGGAGATAAAATTGTGAGGGCAATGAGCAAAATACCCTGCAATATCTTTGCAATGAGTCACCATCCTCTCATCGAACTTTATCTTAAAGCCATGTATTTTTCATATTAGTAAGGTGCTTTGATGGTAGATTTTCTCAGTGTTGAAGGGACCATCTCCTTGATGCATTGCTCTCAATTCTGTAACATCTCAGAGGGCCTCCCATCGCTTGTATCCACAAGAGCAGCACTCGGTGCAGTTTCCTCTAATTGGAACAGATGAGGCAGAGCTCACAATGGGGGTTTTTTAAGCTTGATGGAGAATCATTTAGGAGAGGGCACTTTTATTTGGGTTTTCTTGACAGTTTCTTCAATAAAATTACTATAGAATCATTTAAATTAAAATCACAGACAGCCCTGCTAAAATTAGCACTGGCCATGTAAATGTCAACCCAGTATAATCAAGTCTGCTTCCTACTATTATCCTCACAATCTAGAAAGGGCAACCTCCAAAATATTCATAGGCAGCAGCTGCTGCTGGGGAATTACTGCTAATTCTTTCTCAAGGAACTCATCCAGAAAAGGAAAACTGACATCAAGTTGTAAAGACTCCAGTAAGTATCTGTAATATATAAAAAAGTCAGGCCTAGGTATTCTTTATATATTTTCATCTGCTAGAAGAGATAAAAGCCTGGCTCACATATGAAAACTAAGGCCTTTACAGCAGCTCTTCACTATTAAATCCCAAGAGTTTAATAAAGAACAGACAATATTTCTGCCTCGACTCTTACTAAAGGTGGGTTAATTTTTGTTTGTATTTTTTAACTGCTTCCAATGAATCTTCTTGAATTTTTTTATTTTTTTTTTCATTAAAACATGATCACAATCCATTGCTATAGGTTCTAATTAAAAAACCTGAGAGAAAGGAGCAGCCTGTACTGGTTTTGCTACATCACTATTATTTCAGTCTGAGGAAATAAAAACAAAATTTTCTGAATTGCCAGTCATCACACAACAGCCAACAGCCTCCATCTGTGGAGATATTCAAAACTTGGCTGGACGTGGTTCTGGACAACCAGCTTTAGATGACCCTCCTTGGGCAAGGTAGGGGTTGGATGGACAAGATGATCTCAAGAGGTTCCTTACCACCTAAAAAGTTCTGTGATTCTGCAGTTCTGTGGTCATGACAGATCACTAGGCTTTGTCTTCTTTCTGATTTTAAGAATACATCTAAAAGACATTCTTGTTAGCAAACCTAGACACAGACATTTATCTCAGTGAATGGCAGGTGATATGAAACACAGTGCACCTCCTACAAAGGGAAAAGGAGGCAGAACAAATCACCCAGGCTTAATTACCCTTTTGGGTGTGGTTAGAGACAAAGAAGCAGCATGCCAGCTATGGAAAAGTGGCCAAATACACATCGAGGACTACAAGAACCTTTCTAGGGCTTCCAGATATGCAGTCAGGTTTGGCAAGAACTGAAATTAACACAAAACATTAAGAACAATATGAAAAGGTTCTCCATACATATGAGTAGTAGGGACAAGCATGGGGGAGGCATTCCCATTGCTGAACACGGCAGGGAAAATGTTACATATAATGCTGACAAGGCAGAGTTTCTCACCATGTTTGCTTGATGACAAACTGATGAGGTGGACAGAAGGGAGAGCCAAATTACACAGACCTGAACAGGCTGGAAAAAATGAGCCAGCAAGAACTGTATGAAGTTCAGACAATTGCAAGCTGTTGGGCTGGGATATCCTAACCAAAGAGCCCAGCAGAGGCCAGGATCTGTGTGCCCAGGGGGGCAGCATTGCTGGGAAGGGCCTGGGAAGATCCTGGGCTGTATCCTCAGGAGCACTGCTGGCTGAGACAGAGACATGGTCATCCCACTTTACTCAGCACTTGTCAGGCTGCACCCAGAGTACCATGTCCATCAACTGTAGAATTAAAAAAAAAAAGATGTGGACAGACTGGAGAGGGTGCAAAGGAGGGCCACAAAGATGCTCAGGGGGCTGGAAAACCTGCAAAAGAGGAAAGACAGAGAGAGATCTTTCTACCCCAGAGAAGAGAAAGTTCAGCGGAGGTTCAGGCCTTATCAGAGTCTTCTACCACTTAAAGAGCATCCACAAAGAGAACGGAGGTCTCTCTTCAGAAGGAATCACGTGAAGAGAACATGGGGCAGTGGCTACAGGTTGCAATGGGACAGGTTTCATTTTGATCTATGAAGGAAATGTTTTACAATGAGAATAATCAATGACTGGAACACCGTCCCCAGGGACGTGGTGGAGTTCCTATCACTGGAGGCTTTCAAGACATGACAGGGCAGAGGACAAGATAATCTAGTCTAACCTAGGCTCCTTTTTCCACAGAAGCTTGGACCAGATAATCTCTTGAGGTCCCTTCCAAACTGAGCTGTTCTATGGTATTTATTAAAAAACTCCACGTATTCATAGTTTAATAACTTACATTATTTCCAAGGAAGATATGAAACCAATTTAATTATATTAAGATTTATGTTTGAGGGGCACATGTATTATGTCAGTTATTTATGTGTCATGAATCACATATCAGAGAAGTTCTAAACTTTTTGTTTAGATCTGAAATTAAACAGGAACATATTTGGCTGCTCTGTCTTTCATGTCCTCTCAGAGATGAAGTGTAAAATTAATTACAAAATATAACTTCATCTAAGTTATGGTTTCTTGGGGCACATATGTAATTCTAAAATTTCTATGTGCATCTTCTCTGGAACAAATAAAATGGAACATAATGCACTTCAAGTTAGTTCAAGTTATATACAAAAAAAGTAAGTAAAGCTGAGCTAATAAAATAACCATGCAAAATGCTAAAGATTTAATTTAATCTCATCCTGTGTTTTAGTATTTACATCACCACTTTCCTTCCTTCAGTACAGTTCATTTAGGTAGGTGGGATGCAAGAGAGGCTCTTTGCACAGATGGTCCACTATGATTGCATTTCTAGGGGACTCTGCTTCATGAATTATGGATTCTTACACCACAAGTTAGAGCTGTGTTTTCCCTTTCCTCGGGAAGCTTCACAAAATACTTGAAGTGGAGGGGACCTCTGACAGACATTTGGTCCAATACCACTGTTCCAGCAGGGTCACCTACTTGGACTGTGTGCATGAAGGCTTTTGAATATCATCAGGGATGGATATTCCACAGCTTTTCAGGGCAACCTGTTCCAGTGCTCCTCACCTTCACAGTAAAAAACCATTCCCTTTTCTCAGATGAAAATTCCTGTGTTATCTGTCACTGGGCACCACCGAAAAGAGCCTGTCTCCATCCTTTTTGCAGAACTCCCTTCTGGTATTTATACAGAATAATAAGATCCCCCCCCCCGAGCTGCTCAATTCCCTTACTGTAAAGTTAGATCATGAATATGCAGCTCAGATGTTAATAAACAATTTCACAAATGACTGATTAAAACTTTAGAAGTTGTTTCAAGAAAGAAACGACACAAAACAAGGAATGAATGTTTGAGTCTGACTGAAAGCCTTCACAACATCACTGCCATAAGCACACAATAAAATTTATTAGATAGAGCATGTTTATAAGATTTGTTTGCTATTTTATGCATCTTGTGTTAATACAATTTTGTATACTTCTGGCAGAGACTTTCTGGATTATTTAATTAAGAGATTTAATTTAGAAGAATTTCTTTCTGATACAAAACAATGGATACAAGTTAAACATTTGCTATTTAGATTAAAACAAATGGATTGAGAACAGGACTCAGTAATTAAATATGTTGTTTCATTTAATAAAATTTATTTGGGGTTTAAATGAAGCATGTCTAAAAGGCCAAGTATAAAGTTTTGTTTCCATTTATAAAATTATCCTACTTTAACTAATAGCCCACAATGCAGTTTCAGCCAAAATCGAAACAATTATTTTGAGAGAAACACGTATTAATTTATTGTTGGAATGCAGTAACAACTATGATTACAAGGGTTAAGCACACTGAGAAAAAAATGTTTCGAATATTTTCTAATTCAGTTCTCTGGTGATAACCAAAACAAGCAAAATTACACTTAATACCTTTAACTCTGAGAAAACTTAAAAAAAACTCCACGTGTAACAGAGATCATGAAGATTACACTCTTTTTGAGGATAAATAGAAAAGGGTTTTTGGGTTCACTTTACAGAAACCCAGTTGGTCAGCACATTAGGAAGGACACATGTAAATGGTAGGATAAAAGAACAGTAAGGAACAAGGTTGAATGAGCAGTACAGGGCAACACATGAGACAAATGGCAGAGAAGGAAAATTATTGCAAAGACAGGGAATATTGCAGCAACAGGAATGGGAAAAATGAACAAACAAAGCACCTGAGGGATCAGCAAAAGGGTAGCAGGCACAGACAGTAACTTGCAAAATGAAGCAGAGAGCAGAATGTGCAGAGGAAGTCAGTGTATTATATTAAAATCACTTGGCAGAGGGAATGCCAGATAGATAAGAGGAAGGAGTGAAGAATATTCAGGAATGAGAGTAGAAAGTTTTCTAATTATCCTATAGACCAACACTTGTTCTAAAACGTCATGGTAGACTGGCAGTTTTTCTTTCTTTTTTCTTCCAAACCTATTTTTTCCCTTCAATAATCTGATAGAAGGAAGGTCTACCCCATCTTCCTTTGACCATTTCATACATTTAAAAATTGCTTATCATCCTTACTTTCCTGATAAAGACTTTCTGTTGATAAAATCTCGTGAGATCACTCAGGCATCCAAAACCTAAAGGTCTGCAGCACAGTAATGACCTAAATCCAAAGTCACAGAAAGCAGGAAGCATATTACAAAGTCAAAGTTCCAAAATCTCTTCTGCATCAGCACTGTTAAAAGATGAAAATAACCACACAAATATTGTGAAAATGCAAGAGCCACATGAGGAATGGCATATTCTTTGTAAACAAGTGTGACTTTCATTTTAGTGCCCAGCCACGAAAACCCCCACAAAACTCTACTCTTTCTTTCTTAAAGAAAGTTCATGTTACCCTAAGATAAAATATCAAGTAAATTAAGACTATGACAGCTTCCCTGTTTCTTAATCTTTTTCTAGATCGAAACATACACAAAAGTGTCTTGAGTCCACGGTTGAAAGGAAACTGTAATTGCTTCAGTTCAGATGTAATTGAATTTTTGACATATGTCAAATACCTGATTGCTTTTGACAGATGTATTTTTACTTTCATATGAAACTTCATGGATATATGTACCTCTTAGTCCAATCTCTGAAAGCACAGTCAAGTTCTGAAGCTATGGCAGATTTTAATCCAAATCTGCAGTGTTGTGAAATCACTAATGACACTGGTGCTGTTACATCCTGCCACTTTTTATATATAACCAGAACTGTCACCCTTCATACAGCAGATAGTAACTGGCGTCACATATGATACCACAATGAGTCAGGTATCACCTGAGTTAGGAACTTATATTCTTCATCATTTGAGATTTAAAGGTTTCTGTAGTAAGGAAGAATTCTGTTTTAGTTTTTTTAGTACTCAAGAAAACAGATAAAGTCGGTGAGAGGAATCCCTCCTTAAAAGTAACTTTGCCCATTAATTTCACTTGTGCCATAAAACAGCAGTTCTGTGAATGACAGACCCCACAATGTGCCACATGTATTTCGTAGCTAAGCACTTCCTGCAGCAGGAGTATAGTTTGTACTGGAGGGAACAATCCTGCAGTCCAGAAAATAGGATTTCTTTGCATTACTATGAAAATACTTTTTAGTAGCATTATAAGGTGAGGTCTAAGGATGTGATAGATGTTTGTCTTGGCCTAAGTTTTAATATTTTAAAAGTTTTTAACTTTTTAAAATGTATTATAGCAATTGTTTCGCATTCATGTTTAGGATATTTTGAGTTTATAGAGATATGAGTAAGCATCACTACAGACTGAATTATCTATAATATTAGAACAAAAAAATGGTTTGCAGGACTATAAACATGGGATGATACCAGACACCCAAAACTATAAACACAAATCACAGCTGCCACTGCAGGAGTACAATGTTGTTAAATGAGTTTGAATAAAGCAGAGAACAGAAAACTGAATAACTGAGAACCAGTAAAGAGAGTGCAGACTGTGTTAAAATGACGCATAAAACTAAATCCAGCCAGATCCCCAAACTGTTGTGGAATAAACAGTTTAATAGCCTTCCAAGCAAAGGAATGGGGGCATTGACAGCTCTGACATCCTCATCTGACCTCTGCTTCGGAGAAGGACTGACGCTGTCAAGCTTAAGATCCAGAAGGACATCAGAAGGGTGAGCATTACATCAGGAAAAAAAAAGCAGAGAAAATAAGAAAGTTTTCCTGTGTAACAATTTTAACTATGCTAATAGAGGCTTTTCTGTATTATTTTTGACTCTGAATGGCAGTATTATTGTACCTGGACTAACAATAACAATTTTTAGCCTATCACATTGGAAAAATATATTTTTGCTCCACTTATATATCCTTTTGATAACTCTGTTTTGTGTGCAACATCCTAAAACCTACCATGTGGCAATGCCAGCCTCAGTGTTAAACCATGAACCTTGTCACATGAGCAGGTGATCTCTAGATTCCAAAATTCTGAAGAAATTTGTTATACTGATTATTCTACATGAAAATAAACCAGGCTTAAATGAACACATATTGGTCAAGCCCCTACATACAACTCAGAAGAGAAAATAAAATACAAAATAAAATTCTATATTACTTGCATTTCATTAAAAATCCTTATGCAGAGCACCAGTTTTTAGAGCTGCAGGTTCACTCTTTATATGAATTATTCTAAAAGTTGTCCCCTTAACTGAAACTTTTCTCCTACTAAGAGCTTTGCAGACAGAATTCTTTGTCCTTGTCCTTATAGGTAAAATATTCAAAGGTCAGCCAGATTATTGCTGCCATGTAACTGAAGCATTTGGGGTTTATCTGCGAGCTTGTATCTTCAGAGAGTATCCTCAAGGCTTCAGACCTCGTTACTTCTCTCTGTAGAAGTTTTGTTTCACAATTTTGAGTAGTTTCTTTCTCTCAGACAGCAAAACAAACGTTTCAAAATCTTTGTTCTATTGTGTTTTATCTGCTATACATGTAAGCAATATCAGCTGCAAAACAGGGGTTTGCTTATTCACTTTTAGATGTGTTGTGGACTTCCCCCTGACAATGTGGTACTCAAACCAAGCAGGCTTCTCTTCCCAAGGCTACCTATGAGTTCAAGATGTGTCTTGTGGCTTGATGAAAGTGAAAAAGAAAAGATAAAAATCATGTACTCTGAAAAGTTTTCAGGACTCAATTTATAAAACTTTATGCAGGAAAACAAAATCCCTGAGAGAAGACTTCATTTCTTGTATATTTATTAGCATGTCATTTTGATTATTTCCTTGGTCCAGGAGGAAATGCAGTCAAAAATTGCCTGGATATCACTGCTGTTGGATTTTATTACAGTTTTAGGAATAAGTACTGACTTAACTGCAGTGGCCTCGCACAAAGGCTAGTACCATACGTCTAGGATGACAATTTAAAGAATACATCTTATGCTCTGAGTGTTATCATTGTCATGCAAAACCTGCTGCAGAACTTATCAAGACTATCACAAAACAATAATTTGTCCCTAGAGGAAGTAGAGAAAAAACCCATCAGAAACATTTTCTACGAAGAAACTCTGTTGAGCTGTCAAGTGCCTTTCTACTTCAGAGACATTTTGGATTTTTATGGCCAAACTGGTAACTCACACTGACTTGTTCTTTTTATAACAAGTAATGATTTTTGACAGAACTTGTTTTTTCAAACTCTGAAAATTCACATGTCTACACATTACCATCTTTTATTGTCATGTGTTCTCACATGCTGTTTATGTACATCTCTGCTACTCGGTCATTACACCACATTAGGACACATCAGTTTAGAAATATTCAGAAATATTTTAACCCTGCTACAAAGATCTGGGTCATGTTGGATCAGTTAATGTGACAGCTCTCACTTATCAGACTCAGGTATAGATACAGAGCATATTTAAATTTCATTAATACTTCATTGAAGCTTCATAATATTTTATCCCCTGAACTCCTGCAGTTAATATGATATTTATTGCAATTCTGCTGGTTCCCTGAGGGGTAGTTGAAATGTGGCATGAGTTTCTAGCCATAAAGACAATTAGGAGTTCATGATTGGGGACTGTGTATTGAATCCTGTTGTGTGAACAAGGTTAAAATCAACTCTGGAGCTGTAATGTGGAGCAAACTATAGGGAATATTCCAAAAATCCAATACATATATAAGCTGCTGGCCTCTTAGAGATGACTTAAATAAAAAGAAGAAAAGAACAACATACTTAGGAACAACCATGTAGGAAATCAACTGGATTAAAAAAAAATCCAGCCTAAAAGTGAGGATTAATATATTCTGGAAGGGATCAAGGACCCAAATTACTTGCGAATGTCAAGATGATTATGAATCCTATGGAGACAGGAGACAGGCTTTGGATGGCTCGGGGTGAATGGGAGCTGCAGGGTTTCTGAACAGAAGTGGCTGCTGCAGACCCTGTACCTTTGGGTGAATCCCAAAATGGAAATCATACACTATCAGCCACAGCTTAGGAGGCAAGATGAATACTTCATTTTCCTATGAAATACAAAACAAATGTCTGAAATTTAGCTTTTACTTATTATTTGCACAAACTGCTCAGTTTTAGTTCTCAGTAAGAGACAAGTTATTTTTCTTCTGATTCAGGAAGGAAGAAAACCAATCATCATTGCTGATTCCTTTTTAAAACTTAGTTAAAATGCACTAGAAGATGAAACTACATGAAAACAACATCTCTCTGGAATAGGAAAGGGACATTTTAGGTTAGCAATTATAACTTTCACTGACAATGACTTGTGGTGAGATAACTGAGAATGTAAATTTTCATGCAAGTGACTTATCAATTAAGATAAGCCATTTTAAATTTTTCCAAACAAGAAGCTGCCATTCTTCAAATCTAAGACATTTTCCTTTTCCATATGGTTGTCCTAGTTCAGCAGGAGGGACCAGTTATCACTATGTGCGGGTGATCAAAGCTATGTATTCTACCCCCTTCTATTCATTCCCCAAGAACAATGGACCATTTGCAGTAGCTGCCCACGCAGTCATTAGCACCTCCACACCCGGCCTGAGGGGGCGTGGGTGCTAATGGGCCATCAACGGTTCAACAACACCCCATGACTCATAGAGTTAATCACCCATTGTGTGAGTCCCCGCCCTGGGGGAGGGACTGGGTGCTCCCTGAGGGTACATAAACGGGGCTCAGAAGCCCTCAAGGAACTGGTGAGATCCAGAGGAGCAGCAGGACCTCAACAGGAGGAAACCACTACTCTCAACCAGATTACAACCATCACTCCTGGCCAGACCACAGCCATCATCTGCACCAACAGGTCAGAGAGCTCAGCGCTTGGCGGAGTAGGAGGACGGGGACACACACTCCGATTCCAGCATCACTGAATACTGGATGGTGTTCCTTTTTTCCCTTCTCAACTCGACTGTTTTCATCTGTGAGCATTCATAACCACCACAAGGATTGCCATGAGGGAAAAAGAGGTGGGAGAAAGCTCTGGTTTCCCTGCCCCTGCAGACACAGGATTGTTGCTGCTTTGCTTTCCATTTTTCTCTCAGAGGAACTAACCTGGGAACTGCCTGCTACCTCGCCTGAGGAGAGAGCTCAGCCAGCCGGGTGCGATAGCGCCACCTGCTATATAATTGCATTTTCCCTTTTTGGGGAGTAGCCAAGAGGACCTTTTAGACTGTTTTGCCTTGTCATTTGGGGGTGGAGGGGTTTGTTGCAGACTGTTGTTGTGTGTATATATATATATATATATATATATGTGTTGTGGTTAAGAACTGTTATCTTTTCCTTTACATGTATTTTTCCTAATTAAAGTTTTGTTCTCTAAATTTAAAGGAGAGGGATTATTTATTGGCCAACATAGGTATCTTTGTTCTCCCTCGAACTACGACAATGCTATAGTCTCCAAAGCAGCTCAAGGCATAAGTGATTTGCAGTCAAACATTGAACAAATGTAGGGACAAATGCTTTTCCCAACAGCTGTGTGTCACGGGTGTCAAACTGCACAAAAGGTGGAGGAATAAAAATCTCATTTTAAAGATGACAGGGAACAGATCTTTACAAACTGTGATTTGGTATCAGCCTAAAACACTTTATTTTCTGATACATGGCAGTGAGAAGTTGGAGGAGCAGGAGAAAGAATTTAAAAAGAAAAAAAAGGCAGTTCATTTTCCTACAATCTATAGCTTTTTCTGATGGAATACGTTGGATCTCCAAATTTAGTTTCATTATTAGATATCTTCCTTTTGTATAAAGACTAATGACCACAAAACCGAAAAGAAAATGGTGATACTTTACTGTAATGGTAAAGAAAAGAAAGTCTGCACAATTTATGTCTATTGATAGTACTTGATTTCTTGCCCCTGTTTTTGTCCTGACACAGTAAATAAGAAAAATAATATAATGGAAATTCTGAAAATGTTAATTTAGAAATTTCGAAGGTTTTCTTGCCATTTTGGCTTGTAAGAATAGAAAATCATTTAAAGAACATTTACTTACCCAAAACTCTGCAGAAATTTGGTTTTCACTTCTCCACTGCTAAACATTTCAGTCATTGTGATCACCTAACTTGACCTAAATATACAAGATTTCTGAGAACTCATTTAGAAAATCAAGGTTCAGGCTCAATAATGCTTCTTGTACAAGAGAATTCAATCAGAAACAACTCATCCATTTGATTTAAAATTTGTCAGTGATAGCGAATACTCCACATTTCACTGGAAATTGTTCTGAGAGAATTAACTTCATGGTTAAAAATAGATTTCATTTTTTATTTGGCTACTGAATAACACTGACTTGTTTTCAGCCCCTGCTTTTTCCTCTGAGAGTAAATGGTTCATCACCAACATGTTGTTTTTTAAAGAAGTACAACAAATGTATTCCCACCAAAATTCTATTTGGTCAGCTAAGTAATTTGGGATCACTGAATTTGTCTCTCTCATCTTGCATCATTTAAACATGCTTGTATTACAAAGACTAAAAACACCTGTAGGAAGCAACTCAGGCTAATTAGCACTCTATATCCAAAGGAGTGACTCCATAAGTAAATAGCTTCAAAAAGTTTGAAGAACCCCCTCTGTATTTCTCTTATTGATAACAGGCAGAGGAACCAAAAAGTAGGAAAAAGGCATATCCACTTAAGTCAGAGTTGTGAGAATTAAGTAAATCTGTGAATCAAAGAAACAAAAATGAATTCTTGACTTGGAAAAAGGATACAGCAATAATAAGAAAATACTAATAGGATACACTTGGTGATTTTACATTTGAAGGGATGCAAAATAAGCTGGAAAATAAGGACCATCCAAAATTTCCTCAACAGCTACTCACACGCTATTACATCGTGTAGTATTTTGTGCTCTTGCTTGTGATTAAACTGATTTGCTTGTTCATGCAAGTCTGGGTCACAGTTAAAGCACATCCCCTCTTTCCCACGCAGCAAACACAGCAGGAGGGTCCATATTCTCTTTGTTCTGTGTTGGTTTGGGGTTTGGGTGGGTTTGTGAGCTTTCTATCAACAATGCATTTAAAGAAATAAATCTAGCTTAAACCTAAATATTATTGTAAGATGCAAGATTGTTGCTAACGTTGATGATAGAAGGTATCAATCTGATCTTCAGGTAAACAGGAAGGATTTCAGCATAAGTATTTTAAAAGCTAAAATTAAGATCCTATACAGATCATACAAGGTAGAAGAGAAAGATAAATTTTCACAGAGACTTATATGAAAAGACATACTAGTGATATGAATTCCTTTGGAAATACACTCAGGCAGGTACAATCCCAATGGCTTTATCAAATCAAAACAGGCACTGCCTGATCATTCAGGCTTTGTGACAGAAAAGTAAATCAGGGAATCCAATGTCCCCCTGGTAACTGAAAGATATAAATTTTTAATGAGAATGTGAATAATTTATTATCTTTCCCATAAAAAAATATTTTGAATAATTTGTTAATCTTAGCAATAATATGACAAAATATCTAGGGAAGAATGAAAGCAGCAGAATATGAAGGCTATGATGTTCGTTTTAATTAAATTATTCCTCTCCTACAGAGAACAGCTTTAAAGATCCCATTTGTCAAGAACTGGAGCTAGAATATTATTGATCCAGGTTATATCTTGCAAACAAGGGGAAATATATAATTTTGAGGTGACACAGAGATATTGGCATACTAAAGTATTTATCAAAGCAATTAATCTCACAAATAATTCCACCTTAATTCACACCACAGCAATTAGACTGCATGTCTGACATAAAACATTTAAATTTCCTATAGTTTCAGTGCAACTGGGACAGTTGTGTAAACTTAAATTCTTTGGTATTTGGGGATTGTCTTACCTGAAATTCAAGAGATTCAAATACGCTACTAAATCAAGAACTGAACAAGCAAATGCATTTTTTACTATAATTAATAATCTGATTTCTGAATGCAGCTGTTAGCAGCTATTATTTCAACTGATCATATAGTGTACCACAGAACATTTAATTGTGTATAAAACTTACTATGGGCAGAGAACATAGGTGGGAAAAGAGAAAGATCCATGCAGATGAGGGAGGAACAAGCATAAGAGAATAAAGGTAAAAGAAGGTAAAAAATGCCAGTCATGTAAGTGGTGCTGGCCAGTAGAACTGCCTGCCAACACCACAGGCTTGACAACTGTCCTGCACACGTATTAAATCCTGCATCTATCTTCTGTGTAAATCCTGAGACTCGCTGTGAGCTGGTCACCAGCCAAGTTCATGCTGGATTAGCCCGCAAGTTGCATGAGGCCTGAGTGTCAGCTCCTGGGGGGACTCAGAGACCAGTCACTGGAGGGAACACATTTTGGACAAGCTGGATGTCAGCTGGTGCCCAGCATCAAGTCACACTAACCAGCAAGTAGCACATGACCACCTACTGTGGTCCTAAAATCAGCTTGATTCTTAACTCTTACAGTCTGAGGTTCATGTTGGTTTTAAGCAAACTAAGCTTAACACTACATCATAGACTCTCTTAGATGTTAAACCTCCTTATTCAGCAAGATTTCTTCTGCTCCTGGTAAACCAAGCTGGACCTAGCTATCACGTACATTGCTAAATTAAAGCTCAGCCAACTCTGACTCCATGAAGAAGGACAAAATGTGTACCTGCATGCCCAGCACACTCTGACAGCTTTACTGAACAATGCAAACAGCTACTCCTGAGGACTTTGTAACTAAACTAAAACGAAAAACAAACCAAAAAGAGAACCTGCTTTCCTTTCTATTCCTCACTGACTGCAATTCAGGTTGAGATTTCATGTAATTCCAACTCAGAACAGTTTCAGAAAGCAAAAGAAGTATGTGTCTATTGCAGGGTTGTAGAACTGTTAATAGAGAAAGTATACAAAAGAATTCATAGAGCTCTGCAACATGTGAAGAAGCAAGTTAATTGTTTGGCATAATTATGGAATTATTTGATTGCATAAATTTGATTTGTGTGATTAGCAAGATAAAAAGGTAAAAAAGAGACATTCCTGTGTAATATACCAGGGTCTGGTACTACAGATTATACTGAATTCCAAAAGAGACCCCAGGCAAATCCTGCTGTTCATGGTCCCTCAGTACAGCAGTTCTAGAGAGTACCAGGGTTTGCAGAGGAGTCTTAGAGTTGTCTTCTAAATACTTGTGCCAGTGACTCCTCACATGGGCACTGGAGCCTGGACTCCTAAGAACATCTGATGCTACTTGGGATGAGAAAAAAAGGGTCAGAACAGGGACCATCACAGGGAAGTAAAACCTTTAAAATTAAGCTGAAGTACATAATGTTCTGCAAGCCAGTTAAGTCACATTCTGATTAAGCAAAACCTTAAGGCTTCACTGATTAAAGTGAGTCACTATATGGAGAATTCCACTGTTAGAAATTCCACTGGGTAAAAATTATTGTTTAACTATTGAATGCATACTGTATATATATAATTTGACTTATAGTTGGAGACCCATCCTTCACTGACTAAAAAAAATAAATAAAATTTTACAAAAGAATTCTAGAAAAACTCAGTATGTGAAAAAAAATTAATTCATTAATTCAACAGTGTAATTATCAAGCACTCTTAAGGCATAAAAATTCAATGTTGAAAGATCAGTTTCAATACTGCCTTCTAGCATTTATGTTTTAAAATAAAATCTGTGCCCCAGACAGTTACTTAATGAGATAAGTTTAAATTGTGTTTCTCTTGTGGAAAGTATATTGTAATTAAAAAAAGACGTTAAAGTTGAAACCAATTAGCTCTTCTTTCCCTCAAACCCTCAGAACTTCTTGCGAAAAACTTCTAATTTTATCATGATCTTTCTTCCCTGAATGTTCTCACACAAAAGGTTCAGTTCTTTCCTACACATACCTCACCTTCTCATTTAAAAATATTAAGGTAGTATTTTCAAGAACTCTGTAATTGTTTTCAGCCTCTTCTTTGGGAAAAAAAAGATCTCTGTAATTGTTCCAAGTTTCCATACATTTCTACTATTAATACTAATCTCAGTAGGATGGGTGTTATTGTTTGTTTCTCTCATTTTTACTCTTCTGTCCTGTCTCAGCATGGTTAGACATATATTTCCAGCGTATCTGCAATGCTCTGCAGAACTCAAGAGCTGGATAGACAAGGAAAGTCAATTTAGAAACACAAATGAACAAAAGCTACATCAGAATCAACAATTTTAGTTTTCAGTCAGCAGATTGCCACCTAATCTAGGGAAGCAGGGAAACTCAGTCTTCACTGCCTATTTGGGGTGCAGCATGGAGGTGGAATGGTCTTGCACAGATGAATTAATGGGAAACAAAGACATGCTGTGGTCTTTTCAAGAGCAGAGGAGGACAGGGAAAACAGATATAAACCAGACATCTAGAAAATCAAGCTTCTTCAGTTCTGCTCTAAAAACAATTGTTTGATACTGCTGGTAATTTCCCCATTGTGCATGTGTGGCTAGAAACAAAAGATTAGTGCAAATAATTTTTTATCGCTGATTTAGACCTAGACATAGATTTACTGGGTAATTTACAGGATGAAACAAAGCTGTGCCTCTGGAGTTTTCACTGGGTTTATTACCAAAACAGGTGAAGGCTAGAAGCAAGAACCAGGAAGAGAGGAGGAATTAAGTCTTATTCAAGGGCACATTCTGACTCCATCTAGTCCATCCACAACTATTATCAAATAGATTAGCAGCAATATGCTATTCTAAGTCAAAATTAATAATCTTTTCATTTTCTAGTTCTATTGAAATTAAAGAAGATAATTTCTTATCAAGTTATAAGACACAGCAGATATTTTTAAGTAGAGAAATAGGCTGAGATAATGTGAAATAACAGCCTCCCCTGAGGCTGCTTTGCATAGTTTAAATGCTCTGAAGTACTATACTCTGGATGTTCAGTAACAAATCATAAGATTCTGATGGAACTTACTGCATGGCCTAGCTAAAATCTGTGAGGCCATTAGAGCTTGAAAATCTATTTGCCATGATAAATCCACATGGGAAGTCTTATGTGGATCTGCGTGAGCCTATTCAAAAGCTGGGTTTCTGATGTCTTCCCTTCTCTTCTTTGCATCCCGAATATCTTTTTTTCTTCTCTCTTCCTTTGTAGCATCATGAGAGCATGCTGAAGGAGATAAATCATTTCCTTATACAGTCAAGGGAATGTACTGTTCTACCCCTTCAACTAATGGGATTGTTTTTTAAGAAAACAGCAACAGAGACATTTTGCTTATTCTTACAGTGCTGCATTTCACTTCAAGTTATTTCACTAAAAAGGATTCCTGATTCACAAAAAACATAAAGGTATGTCCACACCATATAATCTGCAAAGAAAGTAAAATTCAAACTAAAACGAGGGTATATAACTGGTCCTTATAAACATATATAAAATATGGCATGAAGAGATTGCAGAGAAGTACAAAGAAAAATCTATAAGATTTCTTCTTCATTATCCTGGAAGGCACAAGTGCCTTCAAATGTGACACAAAAATGTCTCTACTGATTTTTTCCCCGTGAGGAAGGTCTCAGGTGTGCTGTGGCTTGAGAGAGCTCTCCAAGGTTTTCTGTGCTGACAGCAGAGACAACACGCACTCAAGAATGCCACCAGCCTGAATGCATTCATTTTGTCAGCATATCTCTGTGGAGATAAATATGGCTTAGACTACATCATTCTTGTTGTCATGTCAGTCCCAGTACTGAGCAGTGACATCCTCTTCAAAAACAGCTTGATTCTCTGTCAGCTGTAACATCAAACATTAGAATGGTTTCACCTGGCTGAGAGAGGCAAGCCAGGGTGATTCAACAATCAGAAGAATGCCATGTACATGGATTAGGAAGGGTTCCCATGCCTTCCCTTCTGCTGGAAATGTCACAGAGCAAACCTACATCTGTACAAGCTTCCAAGTGCCATGATGGCACTTCAGAGAAAACAGAACATGGAAAAATGACAGCTGAAGGTTTAAACAAGGAACATAGAGACACAAATCCAAATGTGGCTATGAAGGAAAGTCATTGTGTCTTACATACACTGTGTTCAAGAAGGCTACTGTTTTGTGGTGAGCATAAACAGCAATTTCTTCCACGGTATCTGTAATCTTCAGAGTAGCAGTTCAGCTGCCTGCAATGCAAAGTCTAATTAGGTGCAGCACAGCATCACAACTTCAGATTTATTCTGCTGAGTAAATTGATAAAGTGTGAGAAAATACCTAAGGCTTGCAAGATAAGAAATGTAAAATATAGACAGAATGGTGGTCACACCTTAAGGACTACTGAAATAAACAAGTACAAAAACCATGAAAAAAAAAGTAAGGATCAGAAGGCTGCATATAAGCAATATTGTGGATCAACCCATTCCAAGGAGGCTGACCTATCTCAGGAACAGGAATGGAAATTGTAGGGTAAAAAAACAGATGATAAAGGTAAAACCTGATCTACCAAAGTGGGCCCTTTCCCAAAAAAAAGAGAGACAGTAGAGTAGAAATAAAAGACAACTTGCAGTCCTGTGAGCTGAACATACCCAAGGCTTGAGGGACACTTCCAGTCAGAGCCACTGGTGCTTGAGTTCTGAAGGCAGCCTGCCTGCTCCCTCCTCAATGAACCCTGAGTAGCAGAAGGAATTGATGCACCACAGCTTAGGAACTACTCAAGTGAATGGTACAATTGTTGAATGGTTCTGCTCAGAAAAGTGAAACTTGAGAGTTTCAAAAGGTGAAAATTCAGGGAGGCAATAATATTAAGAAAATCAAAACTAATGAAAAGTATAAAACGCTCAAGACATGGAAGACTTGTGTAGATGAGACAGGAAAATACTCAGACTAAAGAAGTTTAAGGGAAATCTGGCACCTGAATCCTTCGGCATTTCAATGGAACTCTAATGCCTTCAGTTTCCCTGTGAAAATCTGTGCCAAAAGGAAGGAAATTTTGAATGGTGAAAATAAGGAAAACATTTTTTTAAGTGAATCTCCTAATTATTACAAATTCTTTCATTGTGATTTGCAGTGAGGTCCCAGTTTGTGTGTGTTTGTGGTCCCTTCTTCTCTAGCTAATTTCATTATTAATAACTGTTTATGAAGATAAAAATATAATAGCATTGCATATGTACATGGCTATTCAGTCTTTTTATTACTTGAATGTCCCTTTCCTACAGAATCCATTATATGACTATTGTCTACTTCCTGACACAACCTCTGACATTAAGTGATATGCATTATAAAGTGTAAAACTATTTCTGCTATTTTGAGTGACAAAACCATGATGACAGAATACAGATAAAACATGGAAGAGAAAAGAAAACTTACTGTTTTCCAATGTGTTTTCAAAATAGTCTGGAGAACTATTTCTCACAGCTCTTTTTTTTTTTTGCTGGCTCTTCAAGTCATTTTGTGATAAGGAAAGTGTAATAAAGGTGACAGAGACAGGCACTAAGGACAGTCAGGGCAATCAAATCTGTTAGTTTTGTTGGTTTTTCAGTCTTTGAAAGCAATCACAAGAAAAATAGATTGTGCCTGAAGAATTAATGAAAGGAAAAAACAGATGCAAATAATTATAGAACTCAAGTAGCAAGTCTTGAAGTACAACATTTTAGGGAAATGGCCTGAGGACCTGAACAAAATTTATGCCATTTCTTAGGTGAAATTAGTTTAAAAGCCAAATCATCCATAATCATAGTGGACTGTACATGACAGAAAAAGTATGCTAAAATGCTTTCCCATACAATTTTGAATAAAATATGAAACTATAATAGTAACATGCTTCCCAAGAGCATACACAGAATTTCAATAGCACAAATTTGATTGCCATCAAACTGGTTTAACACTGCAGGCAGCTTTTTGGAAAATGTCTCACTAACATTAAATACACTTATTAAATATATTTTATCTTTCCTTCCTAAGCTCTTGTGAGAGTTAAAAAATACATATATTTTACACTAAATAAAAGGGTAAATAAAGAGTTAATCATTGAGTTCTCAGTACAAAAGGAAAAAGAGATAAACATGATACAGGTGACATGACAGCTTAAAATATAGAAGTTTCAAAACACAAAACTGTTGCTGAAATATATAGAGAGATGTTCCAGTCGTTTACAGCAGACAGGCTTAGCCATAAACACAGGCAGGCAGCTAAGCCCTGAAATGGTACTTCATGTTTAAGGAAACTGTGACTTGTAGTAGGGTAATTTGAAACAATAGGCATTTTTAATATTTTAAATATATTTTAAGCGTTACTTTTTACAGAAACCATAAAATTTCTCATTAGAAAAACCAACAACTTGTAAGGACCTTTTCAATTTCAATTTTATTAGGAATCTTAACAATTGATGCCTTTCTACCTAACAGGCATTTTTACAGCAGTGTTGCTCACCTTGACAATCCTAAAATACAACCATATTTATTTGCATTTAATTTTTGAATACTAATTTGAATAATAATTTAGTTTTTTAATAAAATGCAAAGCCTTTCCTAGGAATACATCAAGATTACATTATTATATGGGCTTATTCTTTCTTCTGATATCACACTCGTAGCATCTATTTTGAGGCCAGGTTACATTCCTCTTGTTTCTTTTACACATAATCATCACTTTGTCACCACGCATATCTGTGTTTTGATGGTAAGATATTATTTATAAAATAAATCATATTTCAAAAGTCAAAGAAAATCACTGAAGGGGTGAGGAAAGAATGAACAATACACATTTCACAGGAACTTTAGTGGATACACCTTCAATCATTACTTATTTAAGTAAAAAAAATAAGCTTCATTCATATGGTACCAATTCTTGTTTTCACAAGGAGCTAGATTCAACATATAAAGTATGAGTTGCATTCATACACCAAATTTCACACACACTCTTGATTTCAGGGACTAAAAATATCACACCCTATAAATAATTCAATCATAGAATCACAGAATATCCCAAGTTAAAAGGACCCACAAGGATCATCAAATTTCAGCTCCCAGCCCTGCACAGGACCATCCCCAAGAACTACACGATGTGCCTGAGAGTATCATCCAAACACTCCTTAGCTCTGTCAGGCTTGGTGCTGTGCCCACTGCCCTGGGGAGCCTGTTCAGTGCCCACTCACCCTCCGGGGGAAGAACCTTTTCCTGACATCCAACCTAAACTTCCCCTGACACAACTTCAGGCCATTCCCTTGGGTCCTGTCACTGTCACTACAAAGCAGAGATCAGTGCCTGTCCCTTCTCTTCCCCGCACAAGGAAGTTGTAGCTGCAATGAGGTTTCCCCTCAGTCTCCTCTTCTCCAGCTGAACCCACCAAATGCCCTCAGCTGCTCCTCACACGCTTCCCCTCAAGGCCCTTCACCATCTTCATTGCCCTCCTCTGGACACTAACAGCTTTATTTCTTACACTGTAGTGCCCCAAACAGTGCTTGAGGTGAGGCCACACCAGCACAGGGCAGAGCGGGACAATCACGCTCTTCAACCACCTGCATTCAAAGTAGAATTCAAGAAATTACACACCTCGGGGTTGCTTGAACAGGAGACTGAAAACAGATTCCTTACTGGTAGACCCAGACAGGATAGATGCACTGAAATTACAACCGGACAGCTCTTGATCTAAAAGACAGAAAAAATTAAAAAAACTATTAATGGAAACTCATTTAGAAGTCAGAATTTCCCTAATAAAACAGCTTCATAGACAGAAGTTATAAAAAATACATTCTGGAATGGGAGCACATGACCCTTTTTTGCCCCTTTTGCTTAAAGGCTCTCCCAGTATTTTCTTCATTGTGATGATATCATATGGATAACATTCTAAATAGAATTAAAATAACATACCATCAAGAAAAAACAAAATTTAAAATGTTTTCAGTTAGAAAGCATCTAGAGATTACAAAATACAATGTTTTCTAAATCAAAAGCTCAAATAGCAATGAAAGCCCATGGTGACGTGAAATGGAAGAGAAAGCTTGAGAGAAGGGGGTTCAGGACCAGTAGTACTGACACAGTTGCAGACAAGAATTGTTGGGGGCTTTTGGCAAGTTAGCAGATCACCTAACAGATCACTTCATAAAGATTTAGACTTTAATTAGATTGTTTCACTGATTACTGTCAGTATTGTGGATAATGAGAAATGAGACAGGAAAAACTGGTTTGAAGTCCAATTTTATAAACAGGCTCTGGAGCTGTTCAAGCAGCTGAAGGAAATGCCTTATTGAAAATATACCCAGCAGTTAATTCCAAGACCCTGAGCCCAGCAGATAGATTGTGTCTGTATAATATGTCATATTAAAGTGCAGTAACATTGAATGATGAACTGCTGACAGGAAGATATGAAACACGGGACTCATCAAACAGCCAGGGAACACTGTCATTTGGGGTTATGGAACAAAGTTAAAATGGTTTTAAGAAACAGAACAATGATCAAAGATGTTGAGGAAGACAAAGAAAAACTCTCTTGGCACTATCAAACTTCTTGCTTCTCGTGAGAAAAGAAACAGCCTCAGAATTATTTCACCTCAAGAACAAAGTTTCAGTTTGGAGGTTTAAAATAAAATTTGTAATCTATGAGGAAATACTAAAAGAACTGAAGAGCCCTTTCCAAATATTAAAAGATGGGTGCATAAGAAAAGCCAACACACCCATTTTAATATACCAAAAAAGCAACTATATCGTCGTCTTTCCTGACCTGAGAGACTGCAATGGCAGAAGCAAGGCTGTAGTGAAAGCTTCCCCCATAACGCTAATTATTCTGAAAGAATTCTAATTTTTTTCCACTAACAAGTTGAATACTAGGAATTTCCACTACTAGAAGTGTTTTCCAAAGTTTAAAATTTCTGTTATTTATTTTTTCTTTATATCCATCTACATATTCAGCTAAAAAGTAATTTTCACAGAACTAGTTAACAAATCTCTGGAAATTTTTTTTTCTCTGAAAAATTTCACTGTATAAAATTAAAAGCACTAGGTTATACTTCATGATGTCCAAAAAGGCATCTATCAGTTCAGAAGTGCATTTATATATTGCACATTTTTTTTAATTGGTATCTAACGTAAGAGTTTGAATTATGCCAAAATCAGCACAAAGGGATGTAAGCACTTCTATTCTAAACTTATGATTGAAAATGATATTTCCTCACATCTTTACATTTCATTGTAACACTTGAGTTTGGATTCTAGAGAGGAACCAGCTCACCACCCTTATCCATTTTCTAATCACCAGTGTAGCATTAATCTTTTCTTTGATCATGGCCTTTCAAAGTTTGACATTAATATCCTCTATAAAAGCAGCTGTACTTTTTTCTTGAAACTAAAACAGATATTTGGCCCATTGAAAATATGAGATCAAATTATTCACGTTGATGGAAATAAAGCATTTATACATATTAACAAACCACTAATACTCAGGGATAATTCTTATACAGGTGAACTTTATGGGTTTCAGTGGTTTACAATGGAGATTTCAGTAGTGTCAAATATTTCTATCATTTTTGTTGCTTCCAAAAACCCCTGGTAGCAACTTTATATAGTGGTATTTAGGGAAGTGCACTATAATTCAATTTGAAACAGCTGAACTAGTACAAATGGTTGCTAAACCACCTGTGACAAGAGTTTGCATATTCTGTAGTTCTGGTCATTGGCTCATACTGGGGAAAATCAGCTGCTGTCAAATAAACATTCCTCACATGAATATTCTTAATGTAGCTGTGAACACCTGTGTGAATAAGAGCTGCACATTGAAGCATCTAAGTATCTAAATCCTGGGAAGAAGACTTATTGTTCCTAAATTCACTAAGAAAACACCCAGTTTTAGAAGGTCCAAGATTTCATCCCATCTTCACAACTTATCAGATTGTGGGTAGTTTTATTTGCTCTGTAATTATCCCAAATAAAGAACTGTTTGTGCTACAGTTGCAGTCAAAATTCACAAAAAGAAACATTTCTGAGGGATAATGCTCTTGGGTTTGACAAAGCTTCAGAAATGCAAATGAAAGCTTCAGAAATGGTCCAGATACAACAAGTCCCAATTAATATCTATTTTAATTCCTGAACTGTGCAATTCTAAATATAATTTCACATCTATCTAGGACAGAAACTGCCTATGGAATGTTACTTGAAAACAAGATAGAGATAAGTTCTGTAATCTTCTTTAAAGCATTAAGTCTACAAATATTGTTTACTGGTTGTACACTTTAATCGAGATGCCCTATTTTAACTGTTGACACTTTGGATTCTCTTGAGAAGTGGCACATGGTCTGAAACACAATTTCCAAAGATCAGGGTAAGTCAAGCATTTCACTCTGTCTTCTGACTTGCTGCTTGCTGTTGATTTCTCCATTCTATGCTCTCTGGCCTCCAGTAACACCAGCAATGAACCCATGAGTCCAGCACAAGATTAAACGAAGGCATTCCAGTAACATGTTTAGTGCTAAAATGTCATCGAAGATGTTTCAAAGTGTTAGTAATTTGAGTTTTACATTACTAAACCTACAGTTTTAAGAGCTGTGCTCATAGATGGATTCAAAATCTTGTTTTCTGTGAATTTGAGTTTGCTGCTGACAGGGTAATTTCTACTCTTTGGATTAACATTTTTCAGGGAAAAAAAAATTCCCACGAGTCTTAAAAATAAAGAGGCTACCATTCATAAAAGAATAAATTAAGACTACTTGCTATTTCGAACTGAAATGTTTGTGTTTAACTAATTCAGGTTGAAGATGACTATTATTGTGTCTGATTTAATGTTATTGCCATTCCTAACTAGCTTGTACTTTCTTAAGTGTATTCTTCCACTGCCACAAGAGATTCTAGGACAAACATAGGCTCTTCATATCAAAACACATTCATACAAAGAACAGATCATCACAACATGTATGAGATCTGGTCTTCTCATAATGTAGGACTGTAAACGGTGTTGAAATAATATTCTCACTAACAAAGTGATACAAGCAAAATAAACAGAGGAAAAGGAAATGGGTAATTTGTGGAAAAGCAAGTTCAGAACTACCAAAGTTCAGTTCTTGATAGGAAAAGAAATGGACTAGAAGTAATGCATCATACTAGGACAACTTTCTTACCAGACCCATTGGCCTGTGGGATAGCTAATTCATTCTTAATGTTGAAAAAAATTCAGTTAACTAGCTTTTACTGTCCAGTTGAAACAAGGATGAACACCAGAAATGGTTAACCGGATCAGCAGAAACTGTTCAGCACCTGCTTTGCTTGAGTTTATCAGAGAACATGGAGATGTGTTCTGTTCAAACTACTGGACCTGATCTTAGGAAACTATATACAAACAACCTAGCGCTGTTAATCATGACAATGTAGACATTTGAATAGAGCAAAATGGCCTTAAGCCAGTAGTTTCTGTAAGCTTCAGTGACTAGGTCATGAACAATGAAGGCTGAAGAGGTCAAGGTGAAGAAGAGGAGTTAAAGACCCTTAGAGTGAGGCTGAAGACCAGAAACGACCACCCAATCCTGATGCCAAAGGAAGATTCTGGAAGGTTCCGCCCAGACTCCACCTAGTCTCCATCTAATCATATCATGCATAATCAGATGTTGTAACTTTATTACTATGCAAAATTGTATGTTGTAATCGTGTAGTGAAATGTATAAAATGGCTCATTTTGCACTGTTTGTTGGAAGCTCGTTTGTCCAGCATTAGCTGGCTGGCTTTCCAGCGCTGCTTGAATAAATACCTTTGCTGCTAAAAGAACAAGAGCAGTTCCTTTAATACTGAGGTTTTTCGGCATCACACCGGAAGAACACATCTGTATTGCTATGGTAAATCCAAGTTAGTATATTTAAATATTATTTTCTTCTTTTACAGTAAGCTTTGTCTTGGGAACACAAAAGTGCTCAATAAATATATAGGCCATTGCAGAAATCATTTCCCAGGATATGCAAGGACCAGGAATACTAGGCTGAACTTGTGCATCCATGACTTTGCTTATAAGCCTAAATTTCTCTTCCTCTGGAAAGAAGGAATTATTCCTACAAAAAGCAAATCATAGCATGCACAACAATGTCTAAACACAGCTTCAATGCATAACTCAACTATCTTGTGATTAAAACCAATCAGATATGAGACACAGGTCACCAAGAGCAATAGAATTAGAAAATTAGATTTATAATTAACCTGATTGACAAATTCAAGACAGCTTTGAAAGGACAGGTATGATCTTACTTTCATAAAGATTGCAGTACAAAATCTATTCTTTTCAGGGTAAACTTTTTCATAAATTCACAGATCACAGAAACATATATCATCATCATGTCAGGCCTACTGATGTGTAAAGAAAAATGAAGACTGAAAACTTCTGATGCATAAAAACAAACATCAGTCTTCCACTGTCTAAGCCAGCTCCTTCTGTCTCTGCTCCCAAACAACTCTCTGGGACAACTTAATGCTCTATAGTTAGAAAGATGACTGTTTTCACCAAAGCAATTAAACAATGCAGTTTCTGCTAATGTTTCTCAGAACACAATCTACTAGGCTTTAGTTGCAATACTTAGGCTCTATAAATAATTTGTGATGAAGCTGCTTCCTGGATAAGCTTGATTGTTCTTCTCCATTATTTTGTGAATAGCACAACAGATTAGTTTTTTTACACATAATACTTAGTAGTATTAGAGTACTAAAGTGTGCTGTCTAGCACTAGATTTACTCTCAATAAGCCAAGCAGTTTGCTTCTCTTCATTGCTCTTGTTGTACAAATCAGAATACCAGCTTGCACTTTCCACCAAAATAAAGCACCCCATGAGATGCAGTGGAAACTTTAATACCATCCATGTAATACACCTACAATTCAAAAGATTGTGCAATCAGTTATTTCCTGGTCAAATAGGGTGGGTTGCACAGCTTGTATTTCACTGCACTTTTAGTTCACAGTGTCTAGCCTAAGATAAGCACAAAGGGCAAATGGAGCGAGAGGGGAAAATGCTAAAGGTTAACATTTTAGCAGAAAATTGCATTACTAATAAGATAAAAGTTTACTCTACCTTCAGCTGTTCCAGGGATGATGAGTGGACGAACAAAGGAAATCAAAAAAGAGTTATACCAACAATTTATCAAGGTACCTCTGGACTGAAGCTTGACCATTCATCATGTCAGTCCCTTCACCTAATTTACATTGCACTCTCTGTCATCATCCATGTCATTAATAAAGGTCTTGAATAATATGGGCCCCAAAGCTGACCCCTGGGGTACAACTATGGTTACCAGCCAGCAGCTGAATGTCAAGCTGTTGATCACTATCATTTTAGACCAATAGCCCAGCCAAGTTTTCAATCCACTCAGCAGACTATTCATCAAGCCTATAATTCCTCAGCATCCAAACAAGAATGTTATGGGAAATAATGACAAAAGTCTTATTAAATCATAGCATATTACATTCACTGCTCCTTCCTTATTTGCATAATCACTCATTTCCATACAGAAGGCAATCATATTAGTCAACCATGATTTGCACTTAAACCCATTTGACTACCTTCTTGACCTTCATGTGTTTGGAAATGGACAGCAGGGAATATGCAATTCATGGGCTACACAGACTGCAAAAGGACGTGTCCAGCAATCCCACCAGGGGCTCGGGTGAGGCTGATCATCCTACCACTCCTTCAGTGTTCCTTATGTCACTTTTCAACTTGGAAAACAACACAACCTTTGCCCAGTCAAGAGAAACATCTCCTGATCAGCACAAATTTTCATAGAAAGCCACATCCTCACAATCACATTGGCCAACTGTTTATCACTCTTAGAATTGAATCTGGATTTGTGGATCTGAATGCATAGAAGTCCACAGCCTGTTGCTATGAGCTGTCCATCCCTCTTTCAAAACAACTCAGTATGTGATGCTTTGGGAGCAAGTTTTGATTGCAAAGACTAAGGTAACAAACCCCACAAAACCCGAAACAATTGAGCACTTCAGCTTTCTCTGCATAATCTGTAACTAGTGGATTCCCCACCATACATCAATGGACCTATATGTATTTCTCTAAGCTTTCCTACGCAATTGGCAACCTTTAGAACATCTTGTGAGCCTAGACTTTCTGTGTAAGACTTCACCCCTGATAGGCTTTGGCCTTCCTTCCACCTCATCCAGGTGTAATACAGGGAATACATCATTTCCTCCACTAGTAACAGGCCATAGGGCATTTTATGAAGTCACAACAGTGCAAAGCACCAGGGACGTGTTACATGCTGCTTGGACCTGAGCTACCTTTAGCTGTACCAGCACGTAGCCAAAGTGCCAGCTGTTATCTGATTTGGTTTTCAGCTTCAGTTTATTGATCTATAAGTTTTGTTGTATTATCATATAGATAATAGGCTGTAGCTGCCTGTGTTCAAGATCTGCTCTGATACAGTGAAGCTGTATAATCTGGTACCAGACTTATGTGAAAACAGCTCGGTTGTGTGAGTGAGCAGCATTTTGCTTGAGCTGTGTTTAAACTCAGGCTCCTGCTGCTGGACCTTGCCCAGGCTCTGTCCCAGGTATGCAGTCTCTGCTCACACATCTTCCCAAGCTTAGCCTACTTGATTGCCTGGCCTGATCAGGGACTTGCCCTCTCACTGTGGACTTGGCTGTCAGTCATTAGACTATTGGCTGATATTAGTTACTTGTTTGGATCCTGTGGGGCCGCAACCCTTGTTTGAGTCTTGCTGTCACCTGTGGCCCCTGTCTCACTTTGTTTTGTGGAGCAGCCTGTTCTTTCTGCTCCCTGACAGGTAGTATCATTGCTGTTCTTTTTTTTTTCTGTTTGCTGCCCAAGCTCTGTGTAAATGTATGCACAAATATTTGAGGAAAGAGTGCCCACAGAATTTTCTAGTCTCATTCAACCTATTCCAAGTTTCTCTGGCTGTTCAGGAGGTACAGATCCATATATTTGCTGTATGAATGAACAGCAAGGCATAATAACTGCAAAGTCAGATAAGCCTTGGCAATCTTGTCTGCAGCATCTCTGATCTGAACCCCAGGAATGCAGCAAATTTCCTGGAATTATATGCTGTTAAGGAAATTGGCAGCCTTTGTCCCATGGAGGAAGAAAACTTCCACCACTAGCACTTATTAGTTCCTGTTTAACACTCTGAAGCTCTGAGATGCTCAGGCCAGGCTCTTCCCCCTCAATAGAATTTTTTGGTTTTCCATTCCTTTCTTCCAGAGCTCTTCAGAGAAACAGCTGCAGATGAAGACAGAGAATCCCTCACTGCTGTGACAATACGTCTTCTTGATGCTCCTGTCTTCTTCTGGTCACACCCAACTTCTTAGCCTTGCAGGGTGTGGCCCTTCTTTCTGTAGCCTCCTCAAAGATCCCATCAGTCTCTTGATCACTAACCTCGATGCAAGAAAGCTCCTGCATCTGGCACTCCAGAAGTCTACCACAGCACACAGCAAACCAGTCCCCTGCCATTGACACAGCAGTGCCAGGGAGAAACCTCGAGAATTGCTGACTGCCTCAGAGCAATGCTGCAGCACTCACCCCTCAGACTTCTCTTTGGGTACAGAAGTACTGACTGCACCACCCCATGCCAGACCCATGGCATGTAATCAACACTGACACTTCTTTTTCTACTGTGAGCAGCCCCTCTGAGCCTTCTGTATGTGCACTGAATGCCAACTGTGGCATCAATTGCCCCCTGTCCCTTAAGGATGCCTAGAAGCTAGATAAGTAGGCAGCTGGACCTCTCTCTGCCAGGTCTCCTGCTCAGCAGGTAAACTCTGGCACTGTCCCCAAGATCCTGGCCACGATTTACTTGGCTTGTGAACAGCCAATTCTCTGATGCTGTTGCTTCCTTCCATGCTGTCTGGAAGGAAACATCAACTGAAACTCAGAACTGGCCTGATACGAATGGAATTCTAGTTCTGTGACAGTTGTGACTGAAAACATTTCAGCAGTTAAACAGGGGAAAATGCACTAAAGTCTGCCAAAAAAAACACTTGGTCAGCAGAAGTAGAGAGTATTCAGTCCTGAGACCAAAATGCTCTTGACCAGGCACCTTTCAGTTAAACAAATCTCCAAAATCCCCCATATATCAACTGTACATGCAGCCAAAGCTGTATTTATTTCTAATTCACATTCAGATGGTATGACTAGAACATGAGTTTAATGCAACAAATAAACATGAATGTACAGTTTTTAAAAGTCCCATTTCTTCACCTATTGTATGTGTCATAAACCCGAAATCATAGTGTGAGTGTGTAAACATGGCTTAGAACTTACCTTTGCACAGGTTTGATTTTGCTGTTCTTATGGTTTTGGTTTTTGTTATTTCTCTTAAGTTTATTTATGAAGATAAAATTAGAAGGTTTATCTTCAATTTTTGTTATATGTAGATGCCAGAAAATGCTTTGGCACTTGTTTTCTGATGCTACAATTTATATCAAACTAGGTGGAGATTCAGACAACTTTCTAAAGCCCTCTGTTTTACTCAATGAAATTTCCTCTTTCGCAAAGTAAATTTCAGTCATCAAGGAGAATGTAGGATTTAAAACTTGAGTTCTTACAGCATTTGTGAAATCTCAGTATGGACAGTGGCTTGATCTGTGTAACTTTTATTAAAGTATCTTTGAAAATACCGGTGAAATATACTTGAAAGGTCAATCATAACAACAACAAAAAACCCTCAAATGTTTTGCCCTTTTTAACTCCATTAAGTTATTAATAATCTAATATAAAATATCTGAAGGTAACTGAGGAACAAAAGCAAAACAAAACATTTGCTACTTGGCTTAGACATACAGCCACCAAAACACATGCCAGGAGTCTCCTGTTGCCCAAATGCAGTCCACAGTCAAAATCAGGTGCATGGACACATGAGGCTGTATGACCTAAGAGGTCTACTGAGAACAGTTGTTAATGGTTTGTGTTCTTTCCTTGCTCCCACAGCCCAGTCTACAGAGCTTTGCAGGGATGTAGATGATACACAATATCTCTATTACCAGAAAATGAATTGGGGCAAATTTAATCACAACCCTTTCACACTTTTAATGCAACCCAAGGAACTTAAGTTCCTTCCTCCACCCCAAAAAAGTATTTCAACCCTCTGTACCTGTCAGCACGACATCCACCACCACATTTTCATCTATTGGATTTTTGAAGGTCACGATGGCAGAAGAACACTGGCCAATGCAGGCACTTATGTAAGTTGTTTCCATCATCTTAGGAGGAAGACCAGTTCCCAAAAGGAGAAATATCCACTCATGGAACTGTAAATGAAACATGGCATTATTTGTTATTTGATGAATCAGGTCTGTACATTTTAACCCATTTTGCCTACTTTCTTCTAGTGTTCTATGTCTCTGTTATAACTGAACTGTTGTTAAATGTTTTCTCTCTTTCTTCAAGCTGTTATCTTCCCTAAGTATTGCTATCTGTAAATCAATAGTTCTATTCTGGGAGATGTTAACATCTCCTTTTTGCATTTAACTTCAGTCCTACTTTGAGCATGTAGTATTTAACTTACATCCAGCTACTCAGAGCCTCCAGTGCAGTGAAGGGAAAGATGTAGGTAGTTGCAAAAGGGCAACTTAAAGCATATATATTAGAGCTTGAAAGCAGATAAGTAAGAATTTCTCTCCAGAAGACAACAGCAGCAGAATCACAGAAAAAGCTAAAAGTGTTACACCAAAGATAATAATGAACATTAACACTTATACACTGAAAAATCAAGGATATTGGAAAGAACTATATATACAGTATCACCACAGAGCAGAAAAAAAAGGACAATAAATGTAACTGTTGTGCTAATTTTAATCATTGTTGTTCAGCATGACAGTAAAGAGTGACCTGCCCTACATTTCCTCTTTTAAGGTTATAAAGAATGATGTTAATAGTGCCACTCCTTATGGAAACTTTAAAGGTGAATAAGCAGGGAAGGTGAATGGTAACTATAAAGATACTATCATTAGTTCAAGGAAAATGTTTAATCTGTACATTTGTGTTGCTGCCTTTAAATAATAACAATACAGACTAAAATCTGAGGCTTACTACAAACTGCTCAAAATTACCCTTTGATCTGTTTTGTTTCCTGTGGCTCAGAAGGGTATGCAACACAAAGAAAATAGAAAATAGTATAGAAAAACAAAACATTATTTCCATTAGCTGAAATAATGCATTTATGTCTGCACAGTGTGTCTGAAAAAAATCAGTAAAGTCTGTAATAGACAGGGTTCTACAAATCTGACAACAAATCTGGAAATATTTACAGTAAGAAATGACTAATATATTGAGACTTTTCAGCATAAACAGGGATAAATAAAATGGCACATCATATGCCTTCAGAAAATAGCTTTGGACACTAAAATTGTATGCTTTTATCATTTTATAGAGAAATATTCACTCCAACAAGAAAAAAAACAAAAACATTTTAATCTTACTAATCGAAATTTTTTAGTAAAAGTCATCCAAGGTTACAGTGGTCTACACTGGCTTGTTAATGATACTTCGTGCTTGCTGACAGACCCAGTTACAAAAAAATATACATTTTCTTGCAAGAATCCTAAGTTATGAGGCAATATTAGTCTCACAACACTTTCCAGACCCACTGTAAATATGTGTGAACCACCTTGTTCATAGCAAGCAATGTTACACTGAGGTGCAGTGCAGGGATGGGAGGGGAGCACAAATTCATATTTTGTGCAGGTGAGCTGTAAAGATCGAGTTTGAGCTTTATTGCTGAAGGCTCAGGTTTATGGTCTACAGACACTAAAGAGTGTAGTTTTTACAATTTTTTGTGTTAAACGAGCAGAGCCATTTCAAACCCCATTGTTCCAAGTGCTGAGCACCTTTACAACAACACACTGAAACTGTTGAATTGAGCAGCTGAAGAAGGAGACAAACAAAATAAGGGATCAGTCTGGAAAATAAAACAAGGCAGGCAACCAAAGAATTATGGAGATTATAGGACAGGCGTGCCTTCCCTGACCTCTAAGTCCTCAATGACTCACTTTGTGAAGGAGCTCAAGATCATGGATGCTCAGTGAAAGAAATCACCAGGAAAAGAGTGTTAAAAACCAGAATCATAAGGCAAATAATACAAGATAGGATCTAATATTGGGATTAGTTTCCTCCTATTATTACTCACTACTGTTAAATGCTCTACATTACACCTGGATGTGATACAAGAATAGGGTAATACAGATATGTTAGAACTCTGGCTGTGGGTTATGTACAAGCTGATCTTTCAGTTGTGCTGCCCCAACAAATTTAATTTCTTATTTTTCCAATGATTAGAGCTAAACTCAGATTCACTTAGTGAAGAGCTCTTCGTACAGCTTCAAACTAGAATCAAATGAAGCAGGTAATAGAGCAGTTTGTCTCAGTTCAGCAAAGTCAGAAATAAAGGCTTATCCTCTGAGTACTGTTATGTACTGACCTGAGATTAGTCAGCTATTCAGCTATCAGATGGTGTAAGTGCCTACTCAGATATATTTAATCAAAGAAATCAAGCAAAGGAAATCAATGTTGTAGTGGCAGGGGTTACATTAAAAACTGTTTGAGGCATCCACCACTGATGGAAGATTCTTCAAGTCTTCATTAAAAAGGGCAGTTATACAGTGATGCAAATATTCACTGTCAGCTTTCAGTACAACAATTAGCAAACCAAAATAGTTTGGAATTAATTTAGTAAGGGCTGAGCAGTGAAAATCAAAATTTACAAAATTCAAACGATTCAGGCATAAAAAAGAACACTACTGGTTATACCAATAGATTGAAATGGTTAAAGGGGGTCTGGACAAAGCAGGTAGAAGGATGGGATGCCAGCTTAAGTTGACTGTAGATAAAAACCTGGAGATTGGCCATTAAGTGAAAAGAGATGTACTGGATGACAGGATTCCAGTGGTAGGACTCAATTTGTTTCTGAATGGTTTAAATGAAGTGTTGTATTGTTCTATTTCTCTTCTATTTGGAGAAGAATTTCTTTTTTCTTTTAAAAAATGTAAGATTCCTGTGTACCATCAGGTTCCAGAGAAGATAAGGACATTCTCTAGTCTTGAACTGACCTTGGATATATACTATTCATATGAAAATTGCTGTCTCCTTGTTTTTATCCTTAATAAATATTTAAAAGAGATTCTGAAAATAAATGCTGTGCTAACACCACCTGTAAATAACCTGTCTGTTCAACATACTTTATCAGGGGAAAAAAATTGCCACATCACTTCCTTCACTATTTGTTTTCTTCATATGAAGGAATATTTGCTTTTGAAGTATTATTTAAAACACTACTGAAAACTTCTGCTAGCACTCAACTGGAATAATTCACAGGTCAGCAGTCTATTAGGCTATCTGAAAGTCCAAAAAAGAACACAGAGAGGAACTTGCACAGAAAGCAAATGCTTCACTTAACCACAGCTCATAAAAAATATTATCATTTACATCATATTATCAGTTTTTCTTTTTGATTCCAGATGTAATTTAAAATCAGCTAGTAGGCCATGTTGATGACTCATATTTATTTATTTACTTCTTTCTCATTTGAAATTAGGAATACTGAGAGGGGAAAAGAAAAAGTCAACAATTCTAAGGTGCTCAAAGTAAAAACCATTTTCAAACAAAATGAAGGGGAAAAAAAAAGAATTCTTTCAAGTGTGTGACTTTCTAAAAGTCAGATCAGATAAAAAATGTATGAATTTAAATTGTTTGGAGTTGGGAAAAACAGCAAGAAATTTCAGAGGTGACAATGCTAAGAAATGCCAGCCTTCTGGTGTTAAAAACAGCAGAACTAATTACTGAGCAAACTGAAATTATTCATTACCTATTCTAGCTCCTAGGCCATTATGCCACATTTTAATACAATAAACAGAATAATTTGTGTGCAAAACTAACGTTAAAACAAATCCTAAGTTTTGAACATCTTTGCATTTGCTCTTTCATTATGCATCCAGCCGTTTAAGTTCAATTTGACCTACAGGCTGAAACACTTACTTACCTGCCTGTTAAATATATGATCTAAACTGAATCTCAAGTGTTGTGGGCTGCAAACATATTATCATACCTTTGAGTTTTTGAAGGTTATTGTTGCCTTGTGCTTGCGTTTTCCAAGGGCAGATGGACAGAACTGCACAGGCACTTGAATGACGGAATGAGGAGGAATAGTCAGCTGTACAAACACAAGAATGAAGCAAAATAAAGGGCAGGGTAAGGGAGTGGAAAACATCTTTTTGTTTTGTTTTTTTTTTGTTTCTGTTTTGTGCTTTGTATTGACAGTGTTGATGTTTATGTGATTAATGTGTTCCACCAGGTGCACTCTCCCCTCTCAGCAAGCACAGGCTGCTAAGGCAGCAGGTGGATTGCAGTAAACAACCCGAGTGGCAGTCACTGCACGTTCACTCCCCAGAAACTACAGAGCTGGGGTTATAGATTGCTCCAAGGACATGGACAGCAGCTCACAAACACCATTCAGGCAGGGCTTGGGTGTCTGATCGTGCTGATGACACTGAAAGGTTATCACATTGACCGCCACGGACACAAACTGACTTATAAGGGAAATGCATGTCAGGTTTTAATAAGCTAGTCTCTCTTCTGCATGCCTTTATCTAAACTAACATTGTAAATAATGTTGCAAGTTTTCTCTTCACCCGAAATACACTACTTGAGACTCACCTGCACAGGGAAAAGCAAAGTAGCTGACTACAATGAAGTCATAAATATTTTAAGAACCAGATAGGCAGCGAAAGAACAGAATCATGAACAACAAAAATGCCAATACATTGAGAGAGTGATCAGCTAGAATAATTGAATACACAACCCATATCTATTTATTTAATTTAAAAGAAGTACTAGGCTTTCAATCATAAATGTTTAAATAATCTTTGCACATAAGAAGAGATGAAAAGGTAATTTGCATTATGAACACTTAAGCTGTATTTTATAACATTTATATAATTTACAACTAATAAAGGTCAAAACAACACCCTACAACAGCTGGCACTGACAAGCGCTTTTATAAAGGAAACATCAGCCCTGGAGGAACAAACTGCTAAGAGGCCATGAACAAGAGTGTGGGATGATAGGTAGGGTTAAATCGAGAGAAGATTCAGAATTCTAGGGCAAAAAGGAGCTGCAGCTTCCTGGATGGAGTGAGGTCAGCATGCTCCCCATGCCAGTTAATCCTCTACTCAAAGGGACAGCTGGAGGGTGGAACGAATCCGAGACTTTATGGCCTCCTCCATTCAAATGCCAGCAGAATGAGGGAACATTGTTGTACTGACACCATACAGTACCTGTCTGCCCAGGGAGAATTGAGATGTTCTGCTGCTAAACCCAACAGCCATGTTGAACCCCCGCCTCAGGTGCCAAGACATGACCACCCCTCTCCCATTAGCTACACCAATCAGTAATAAAAGGTATTTATGACTAGTCACTCAAACTCCACCCAAACATAAACAAATAATATAAAAGTAAGCTGGGGATAAGGGGAAAGTGGGAGAAGACCTCCACCCAAACTGCCGGGGTCAGGCAATGAGCTGAGTCCACCTTCTCCCCAGAGGGATGCCTTGAGTGAGAATTATGCTCTATGTGCATTAAATCCTACTTTTAGCACTGGAGCCTTTGTTTGTGCTTACCCCAGAGCATATTAGTAGATTGCTTCATATCAGAGCTTGTGCTTGCTTAGTATCTGTATCACAGATTGCTTTAAACATATTTTTGCAGTAGACACTATCACCGACAACCTCCAAACCTTATTAGGTGTCACAATTTGTATTAAGCAAAGAGTTACTCCATGAACTGCTGAAGTGAGTCCTCACAGTTTCCAGCAGTGGAAAACACCTTGGCAGGACCTGCTGAGGTGTCTTTGCTCTCTGCAGTCCCCCCTAAAAGGGTGGTTGAGGTACCCTGTGACCTTGTGAATCTGTTGGTGAAGTGTCTCATTACGAGATGCTGACGGACTGTGGGAGACCAGGGGCTCCACTTTCCTGGGGACACTGACTGGCAAATATCTAGACTCCCACCTTTCATATGACAAGGAGTTATTAAACAACACTATTTTGTTTTCACTACATTTAAAGGTTGCAAGATGCCTGACTGCAGCAACAAGCCCTGTGACCTCTTCCCACCTCAGAAGTTTGACTGCCTGTGCCCTGAGCTGGTGATTGAGCTCATGGCACTGTAAGAATCAGAAACAGAAGCAGAGCCGTGATGGGAACACGGGGGGCCCACTGTGCCACTGACCATGGTGCTGAGGCCAAACTGGATGCTCCAGAGGGTGAAGCAGGGACAGAAGTGTTCACTCCCAGCAGGAGCCCCTGATGACACTTATGATGCTTTCCTCACTGCCCCATGGCTTTCCCTGCCATCTCAGAGCTGGACCCAGGCAGGGTCTGGATGTGTCTATACGGTACCAGCACAATTAGGGACTGGGATGGTGGTGTGCCTTCAAGAGATATCCCTACTGATGGCACTGGGAGCTAGATTGTGCAGAAGAGAAGACAGAGCTCAGATGTGCTCAACTAACACACAAAACATGCACTGTTATTTTTCTGGTTTGGGGTGCAAATTATAAAGTAATACACCAGAATACAGCCATAACAGTTAATTGAATATATTAACTGTCTTGTGTGTTGATGAGGGGATTTATTCTACTTTTTCAAACTTCACAATTTAAATTTTACAATTTTTTACACTTTCCACTTCATGGCAAGGGATGCTTGTCGCAGGATAAGCAGGTGGGTCTCAGGCACAGAGCATGTGTTCACCACTCTGAGCCCACTCCTGCCCCTCCCACATGGGGAGCACAGCACTGCTGCACCACCCACACTTCACAACCCCATATATCCCCTAGGGGGCTGATAATTGACAGCACATTTGCCACCAGCACTCAGCTGCCACCACCCCATGCTTGGCACCTTTGCAAGACTCTGTATTATCCAGAATAACAGACCTGAGGGAGAATCACCTCCCACAAAATACCTCCATCCCCACCTGCCCCACTGCCCCGAGTTCATTTAGCTGTTCATCATTTAAGATGGGCCTGAATAGCTCATTTCTCAGTCAGTTCCAGGGCATGCAGTTCCTCAGTATCCAGAGACCTTTATTTGAGATTTTTTTACTTTCCAGTTCAGTTCATAACTACCAGCCAGACCCATTTACCAAACGAAGACTTACAAATGAAGAAAGAATCTTAGTAGAAAAAGAACTTCCTCCCAAATAATTTGAAATAAAATGAAAAAGCAGATAATGATGGGTTGTCACAGAATAAGAACACATAATTTAATTAAAACTAAGATTTTTGAATTTCAAGCTATTTCACTATGAGATCTACATTATTTGGAATAATAACTCTTCCATAAAGATGAAAACGGACAGGAGTTCAATTTTCAATAAGCATTACTTGATATATTATCATTACACAGAAAATGCACTGCCACAATGAATCTAAATAATCAGCATGGAGTTATGATAATACAGCAGACTGCCTGCTCTAAAAGCAAAAAGGATTTTTATTTTTTACACAATAGATGTGGTTTTAAAATTATTTTTCATGTTATACAGCATGATGTTCTCTGAATCCAAAAAGTAATTTGTTTTGAAATCAGTCGGGCAGAAAGGTAACTAACTTTCTACTGAAAAACAAAGAATAAATTGCTTTTGAAACTATAATTAAGCAATAATGCTAAACAACGTATTTTAAGAATGTCATGCTTTGTCACAATCATTCAATAAAATATGCTGAAGTTAGCACAATCCCTGCCTTTTATTTTGTTTAAATAAACAAGTGACTTCCAAGATACACATGTGAAAAGGAACTGGTATCATCGCTCTTCATAAGATCTCAGATATTCCAGATGTTCCAATATAGAAACCGAGTCTGAAGAAGACTGACTAAGGACCAATATGTTATTCCTGTTATAAACCCAACAAAGAAGGCAAATTTTTCATTAGATCTAGAATTTTGTTCCCTATTCTGTAAAAAACAACACCCATGGTCATTAAGACAATACTAGAGCTTGCACACAGAGATTGCACTCCTCTCTGCCAGCCCTTTTTATAATTTTTCCTCAATAAAAATTGTGTTTCAAAGGCAATCAGGACAGGACACAGACCCATGGGAAAGGTTATATAGCCAGGACAACAGCAAACTGAAAGGCTTACAGTGACAGTATGTTTCTTTTTGGCAATAAAGATGATACCATTTATAAGACTTTTATGTACATCATAAATATATGTGTGCACTAATATAATAAAAACACATGTGAAATATGTCCATGCATTTATATAAAGGAAAAGTATTAAATTGGGGAACACAGCATTATTGATGACTGAGGATTTTCAGCTTTTAAAAGCTGAACATGATCCTTCTCTATTAAAGAGAAAGAAAGCTGCTCTCAGGGCAGAAACACAAAATTCAACATCGCAATGACTGTTCCCAGAAACCCATAATGCCCAATATGTTAATGAAAAACAAGTTAGGAATTCTACAGTGAACTCATGTGAGTTTGCTTTTATTCTAACTTTTAGATAATTTGGCAGCATTTACAAGTTATTAAGTTAGTTTAAGGTTGACAAGAGAAACAATAATTAGGTGGAGAGAAGAAAAAAGGAAAAAAATACATGAAAATCCAAATCGCATTACAGAGAATCCTTGAAAGCTTTTATCAAATTCTTGAAAGAAAACCAAGATGGTCTATTCCATTTAAAGCTGCTTTAGGCTACAATTGCAAAGCTGCTAACAAGAAAAGCATACTTTTCTCATTTTTATCAGTTTACAAAGAGGTTAATGGAGCTGCTTCTAATTTACATGAAGCTGACAAGAGATTTAAAGCCTTTGAATTTCATTTAAACTTCATTATGCACTCTGAAGTTCAGGAATACTTGAGCCTAATCCAACTGGACCTCAGGAAAGCCTATTATTAATGATGCCAGTACCTGAAGCTGAATCAGATCTATAGAAAATAATCCCTTGTGGTATTTCAGTAATGTTGTTTATAAGAACAAGGAGCAATTTTCTGGAAGATGAATGCAGTGTTGTATAGAGGGACTAACCCTCAGATGTAACACATTCAGGAGAAGCAAGGTCACATCTGGAGCGTCATGTCCAGTTCTGGGCTCCCCAGTTCAAGAAAGACAAGGAACTACTGGGGAGGGTTCAGCAGAGGGTACAGAGATGATGAGGGGTCTGGAGCATCTCTCTTATGAGGAGAGACTGCAGGAGCTGGTTCTGTTCAATCTGGAGAAGAGACAACTGGGAGGGGACCTCATCAATGTATATCAGTATCTTCAGGGGCAATGTCAAGAGGATGGGATCAAACTCTTTCCAGTGCTGCCCAGCGACCGGACAAGGGAAATGGGCACAAACACAGGAAGTTCCATCTGAATATGAGGAAAAACTTCTTGGTTTTGGTATAGGCCTTCCCTGGTAACAGGGTCATAACTAAGGAAGTATTCCACAGCATTCCTTCACGTAATCGGGGGTATATAAGATGGGGAGGAAGGTTTCCTCCCTCTCTCTCTCTTCCTTTCATGTGCTTGGAGGACATCAGGTCTATCGGTATGAGCTGAGGTCTATCTGAGGGCCATTGTCTGAAAGCTACACGGAGGTGGAGATTTCTACTACTTCTCTTGAAGGAAGTTTGATGAGATTTTATTGTGCTAATTACTTATTGCACTTTTCCCTGAGTTTACGAGTGTGTGTCTGTCTGTTTTGTTTGGGTTTTTACCCATTTTTGTCCCTTTTCCCTTTCTCATTTCCCCCCTTCCCCTTTTGGAGTTGTTTGGGATTCTTGTTTTGTATATTCATAGTGTTTGATTGTATATAATTGTATATATGTGAATATATATATACTTTTACTACAATTTTCTTTTGGTACTTTTTTTTCTTCTCTCTTGGGAGGGGGGAATCTGTGTGGCCGGCAGCTGAGTTTGGCAGGGAGCCAACCCAAACCTTCACATTTACTGTGAGAGTAACAATTTTTCTGAATCCTGACCACATAGAACGCTAGCCAGTCTCAATGAAAATATAAAAGCCAATCCAACCTATGCCAGTCTTAGCCCTAGAAAGGGTATAAATGTGTGGCAGCAAGATGGAGGGGCTTCTGTGATGGAGGAGGAAAAAGCAGTGTACATAGTAGTAAGAGGGTGAAGATTTTCTCAGTAGAAATCAGTCTCAGGGGAACTGTGAGTCCAAGAATAAAATTATTCTAGGTATTTGCTTGAAGCTTATTTGTGGCTACATTGATCAAATTATTATCCATAGGCCCTGCAGGGGCCATATATAACTGCCATAGCTATGAGATATTCTTATATTCTTCCATTAACATTTTATCTACTAACCTAAATATTTACGTAGTTATCCTGCTGATTCTTAGATATTTGTGAAGCTTCTAATGAGCTGTTCTGCTTACAACATCTTCTTCTAATATCTCTTAAATTATTTGCAACCTACACTTCCTGCTCAAAAACATTCCACAAGGCATTCCAGGGGAAAAAACATCTGCTCTTCAGAGTTGCGTTTCAAGTTTAATTATTTTTGTCCCTAAGCTATAAAATCTGTACAATACATGCCTATAATGTCTAAAGTATTGTATATTCTGAACCCACAGTACGATACACCATTTGTTTTGTTTTGAAAAGAATGCTCTTGTCTCTCAGTTTTGTGAAGTCTTACTTACAGAGTGCTCTGTGTCAGTCTCAATTGAAAAATTGGTAGGATTACTATTAACCATTTCCAGTTCCAGAGACTGATGAGTAGAATTAAAAATAGGTATGGATATATGAGCCAATCTGGAAAAGAAACCATATACACAATGACAATTAGTTGCAAAGCTTCTTCCACTGCATTTTGTTATTTTTTTTATTTCTTGAAAAAATAGCAATTTTAAGAATAATAATTATGTCTTTTTCACTGGCATTTTCTCACTAGTGTGGACACATTTAATAACATTGTTTAACATTAACAATCATTATAAATAAATTCTAAATTCATTCAGTGTTTCATTTTGTACCATTTTTGTGTTGTCCATTACAGCATAACCATAGAATCATTATGTTGCACATGTAGATTATCTATTATAATGAATATTGTGAGTCTCCCAGAACAAAGACTGGAGGATGCTGATTGCCTGTTTCATGTTTTAGATCAGCTGGCCCTCTATTTTACAGACTTTCTTTCTTTATTTTCTAATTAAAGAATAAACATGAGATATTTTCAATTGGGAGCACAATTTTTAAAATAATTCATAAGATTCCAAACATTTCCTCTGTTCCACGCAAAATATTATTTTTTTTCTACCATTAACAAACTTATATCCACATTCAAGCAAAAGGTGGTAGAATGGAAGGTAGTCTCTTAAACAAGTACAAATCTTCACCATCAGAAATGCTTCCAACATTTGATGACATTTACAGTTCACATCTCTGGATACATAGTGAGGAAGTTCACCCATTCAAAACAAAACAAATTGATACCTTTTTAAACAGACAACACAGAGATGTCTACCTGCATTGCCTTTACATATTCAGCATACATGAATGCAGCCAATTTACTTGACTGTCTCATCTTTTCAGCAGGCAGAGCAATTCTCAGTAATTTAACTTTAACCTCAGTGCCATCACCAACTGCCATTCTTCAACACTTTGCACTTCAAGAAGATGGTGATGACACTGTGCTGATGACACAATAGAAACAGATTTCTGGAAAAAGGAGTGTTGAGGAAATAACTGAACACAAAGCAGGTCACTTTATAAAACCAAGAATATGACAGGCAATGAAAACATAGAAGGAGGATGTTTGTCACTTTTGTTATACTGTTTTATAATACTTACATAGATATATGAAAAAGACTAGTGTTAATTTCCTGTTATCCTTTACTGTTACTGCTGCTGTTGCTAATAATTGAACTAAACAGTATGTCTGTTCTTCCACCACTCTCTGCCCAGGACAAATGTGGATAAGTTAATTTCACAGAATCTTTAGGCTTGGAAGGGACCTCTGGAGATCATCCAGTCCACTCCCTGCCAAGGCAGGGTCACCTACAGCGCGTGACACATGAACGCATCCAGGTGGGTTTGGAATGTGAGTCCATACCCTCCCTGGGCAGTTCCAGTGCTCTGCCACCCTCACCATAAAGAATTTTTATCTCATGTTGAGGCAAAACTTCTTATGTTTTAGTTTATGGCCATTACTCCTCATCCTGTTGCTGGGCACCACCGAAAAGAGTCTGTCACCAACCTCCTGGCACCTGCCTTTGAGATATTCGAATGCAATGAGATGCCCTCTCAGTCTTCTCTTCTCCAGACCAAACAGGCCCAGCTGCCACAGCCTCTCCTCACAAGAGAGATGGCTCCAGACCCCTTACCATCTTTCTGGACTCCTCTGGACCCTTTCCAGGAGCAACCTGCCTCTTGTACTGAGGAACCCAGAACTGAACACAAAATTCCTATGCATAGGTAAATATGCATAGGAATTACAACATGCATGTACTTGTAAAGTGAATCTCATTTGAAAAAACAAAACATGGAATTTAATGAGTTTGGGAAATGAGTTTGGATAGGCAGGAGTTGTAGTTAATGGAGCTTATCTTTTCCAACATACATTTTACTTGCAGTGGGAAGGGATGCCTTGCCATTCTCAGCCAGACCATTTGTGCATGTAGTTCACAAGTAGAGCATGCCAGAGAAAATTACAGATGCCAGACAGTCTGACAAAAGGTTTTAAGTAGTTTCTAACTCTTAACACTATCAGCCTACATTGAAGAGAAAAACTGGTTTTCACTCCAGACAGCCCAGAATTTTAAAGTAAAAACCAGGAAATAGCATGATTTATTTTCTTTAGAAGATAATAACAAAGACATTGTCGGGTATCTCCAGTCTGTGTGTCATATTTGAACAGCAGAATATATTCACAACAATTTAATCAGGCAACAACGTTTTTGCTCAGTCCTAATGTATTTTAACTACAGATTTAGTCAAAGATAAGATACATAGAAGCGTAATTCAGCATTCAGAAGAGCAGTGTGTCCACAGAACCTGCTGGTAAGTGCATGTAATAGGTGAAAGAGCATTACTGAAATTCTGACATTCTTGAAAGTCTTATCCTAAAAGTTTTGGGTTCTGTCTTTAAAGTCAGAACATCATGCTATCAAAACGCAAGTGGAAATTTTGTGGAAGGATCATAATAATGGGGTTCGTTTCTCAAAGGAACTCATTTTCTTAACACTTGCAGTGTTCCAACCATGTCTACCCCAAGACCTGCAGGTCAGAAGTTGTATTATTTTGCCATTTCCTGAGAGGTTAAAAGAAGTTGCTAACTGCTATACAAGCATTTGTAAAGCAGGATCTTCAGTATGTTCCTAGTTCAGAATAAGGGGAAGAAACAGAAAATAAAGCAAACCCAGAGAACTCTGTATTATGAATCTTGATTATTACATTCTGCAGTATTTTCAGTGATTTCACACATAGGCTACAATTTCATTTCAATTCTTTTACCACAAGGAAAATTTTACCTATCTACACATTTATTTAGGAAAATTATCTGCAAACTATTAAAAGTAGCCCTATTCTGACTTTTTCATGTAAACTCTTCACATGTTTTCCATGATACTTAAAACCAGTGACCCAGTCCAGCATTATGAACTACATACTTACTTTCCAAGCTCACATTTTATTTCAGGTAGACTGGTTGGCCATGGCTTCTCCACACTGAACTTCAGGGCATACCAAAACTCTCCAAGCACATCTGACTGGAATATGACACTAAAAACAGATACATAAGCTTAAAATGACACAGCTTTTGTTCAGACAATTAAAAAAAAACAGATAAAAATTCAGGAAAATCCTCACGAATTTAACACAATGAATTCTTTACTTAGCTCCCAGTTTTCCTCTAACACTTCTTGCTGGTATCTGAATTCAGCACCGAAACTAATAATATTTAGAATTACTGATGAACAAAACCTCTTCTTCATCTTTTTTAAATTGTAGCATTAAAAGATGTTTCTTGCATAACGTTTTTTGTTTCCTTGCTTGCTTTTATCAAAAATACAACAGATTTCTACTTAAAATAGTAAGCTTTCATTTAATTTCAATGTCATGGTATTTACTTCTTAGCCATTTTGAAATTAAAGGACAAAGTAAAAGAAATACGATATACTAATTTTATAAAGGAAAATATATTCAAATTTAGTGATGAGAAATAGATATAGATACATTTCAATGACCATGACAAAGAGACATAGTTCAAGGGAATATTCAACATGCTGTTTTGATATATAATCAAAAATTGTCATGACTGAAAATTGCTTGCTGCTAGGTCAGATATGTACAGCAATATATTTTTGTGACAGACATTCTAACACAGTTCTTCCCTACTGCAGAATAACTTTGCTATTTCTTGGGATTTTTGAGCAGCACAGTTATAATAACATTAGAACAAAGCAGTGGAAGCGTATAAAAACTTAGCAGAAACACACTGTGCAAACTCATGACCCACTAATGACAAGTTCTTTTTCAAACAATAGATAGCTATGTATATTCCATGACTTTACATTTCCAGATTATCCTCTGTGCCAACAGACCTTTTAAAGTGAGCATGAAATAGCTCAGGAGAGAACCACCCATTTGAAAAGGTGCACCTGCCACAGTCACTTTTGCACCAGTTCCCCTCAGCTGCTGACACAGCAAAGGAAACAGAGCATGGCTTCAGCAAAGCAGCTGATAGTGTGGATGTGGTGTGGAAGTGCCTCTGTCCAGCTGTAGCTGCAGTCCTTGGGAGCTATTGCAATTGAAAGGAGCTATGAGACCCTTTTCTAGGACGTACTGCATCACTGTATTGAGTATGTCCAGGTGTGCTTTATGTCATCTTTGCACATACCCCTCTAAGTCCCAGCCCAACAGTGAGCTACGCCCAAAGTTGTGCCAGTTAAAACAAACCTTTATTTTATTATTTGGAAATTCGGCACTTGAAAAATACCAGAAATATTATCTGGTATGAAAACAAGCAAAAAAAGGAGGTCTACTCTTATCTTCAGCTTCAGAATGCATAATTTCCATGAACTGCCATGGAAAAAAAGGATACTGAAGTGATAACATTTTTATAAAACAGTATTGCTTGATACCTGAAATGCCCAGCAATACCTGCCATTATTCTGGTCTTTGGAAAAATCAATACAAGCAAATTGAATAAAACTCTGAATGGATTTTGACTTTGTAAATATTGAGTCTTTCAACAATGGTCATCTGTCTCTGCCTTCCTTTTAAATCAGCACCCCACCTTCTTCTCCATCCCCATGCTTTTGCCAGTCAATTGAGAAAACTAAAAAACAGGGAATTGTTTTCCAATGATCCCTTCAACTAAATAATGCTTTGGTAACCAAATTCCAAGAAAATAAGCTTTGCAGTTCTGCACTGTTCAATTACTTGCTGATCTAGTTTAGGTAAAAGTAATACCAAGAGGTCATCTATCTTTATATTGCTAGTTATCATACCTGCATGGTTTCATTTGGATTTCCAAAGCAATAAAAAAATTGTAATTTAAAACCTCTCCATATTAATTTAGTAAATCATTGTTAATTAATGGAAGATTATGAAGGTAAATGGATTTAAGCAAAGACTTTTAAAGGGTTCTTCACCTGGTTTTAGTTATGTTGTCATAATTTTGTTCCTTCTCAGAAGAAAAATGAAATTGTATTATTCTGTTTACAAAACTTGTGAATTTACAAAACCAACAATTCATCTGAAATTTTCAGAGAGGGCTTCTAATATTAAGTACATTTCTAAAACATTTTTCACTACATTCTAGTGAACTAGAATTCTACCACCTGTCAATAATGTTTTTCCCTTCAGAGGAAAGGTGCTGTTTTGGATAAAATATATTTAAAGTTGGAAATTTTCTTAATTCCATTTATTACTTTTTTGGTGGAGAGGGGCTTTAGGGCAATATCTGCATCAAGTGATTGAGGCTTCAATGAAAGTAGCTCTTCTATTAGTAAAGCAACCACAACCACAAGTATCAAAACTTTACGACTCACCTGCCATCAGAAGTGCCAAGAGTAACTGGGGAAAACTCCAGGCGATACAAATATGTCTGTTCAGGCATAAGAACAAAAGACCTTGGTCCATCAAGGGCTGGATTGTCCAGCACCACACTCATATCAAGCATCTTATCTGTGGCATTAATGATGGGAATATTAACTCCAACAGAATCCTAGAAAGACAAAACCCCCCAAACCCACAAAATTAATTATGAGCTATTACATGCAAAAGATACTTCTCAAACAAATGAAAGATGCTTACTCATCATTTACATTTATGTAAACCCAGGCTATGCCTTTGTGAAGGAACCCAAAACAAGATGAGCTGCTGCAGCAAGAAACATTTCAGACAACCTTCAAATTGTAAACTCTTCAATTCCATAAATAAGGAAAAGTTCAAGTCTTTTTGGCTAGTCTGCATTCTAACAGTCAATGTTATTTTCCAAGATATGGCCAAGGCTTGCCAAAATATACCTTTCAAGCTGATCTGCTGTGACCAGGTAAACCAGGTAAAAACTCCAAGCTGCTCCCCAACAGCCAAGCACAGACAATTGAAAATATCCACTTTGAAAGCTGGCAAATGATTCAGGCTGAATTCTGCAGGATTTATTCCTCTTAACTTATATGCTGCATCTAACACTTGACATTAAAATAACACCACCACAATAAATATTCCCTCTCCCATTCCATTAGGCCCTTTCCCTCACTCGTGATCTCTGTCTCTTTGTTTAAAGTCTATGAAGACTTCAGGGAAGGGCCATTTTTCCTTGGTCATCTGGAAAGCATGGATACCATTGAAGAGGCATATAAAATTCCAGTTCCTATAATAAAGGGGGGCCAAAGTATGGCCTGATTAGATAAATATCCACACTTTACATGTGGCACGCCTTTAATATGAGCAGGAACTGGGCAGATGGAGCTTACTCTGCACAGCTCCTCCATTTCAGCACTGTAAGGTTCAAAATAGTGTCAATTCATCCTGTGTATTCTGTGTGTGCAAATATCAATATACTTTATGAAACAGAACACTTTCAACAGACCAGAAGGAATATATTACTGAAGAACACTGTGATAATGTAGGAGGCATACCTACAGTTCTGTTCCCATGTACAGATATATACATATATGAATATGTATGTTCTGTTCATATATACCCATCTATAGAAACACTCAAAGAAAGATATGTCTTTATTTTTCTGTACCTATCTTTATGTCTGTCCCTGTTTTGATTCCTTTCCCTTGCCCTAGCCAAGCAGTTGATTTCAAAATGCATGGGGTTGTTTGTTTGGTTTTTTTAACATATAATGATTTCTTTTTCACACCAAAATTTTTCAATGTACTTTTTTTCAAAAAGTAAATAATTAAAATTGTAGTAAGAAAGGAGAAAAAGATGAAATATGTATTAAAAATGAATATGAAATATTTTTATGACCCCACACAGAGCTGCCTTACACTGATTTGAGCCTGTTTATGATTTGGGACATTTCTATGTATTTACATTTATAGACAATAACTACTGGAACATACATAAAAAATGTTTAATGCTCTACAGATGGCAAGACTACACCAACAATTTAAATCATTTAAGTGCCTTGCATCAGTAAAATGGGATTTAAATTTGCCATAAAATACTTTAAAGCTAAGATTAATAGTTTTTACTGGTGTAAACAAGTTTCTAAATCTATCTACCAGTTTATTGCTAAAAGCTTCATAACAATTTTATAGTAAAACATCTACATGCTGTGTTGAAGAAATACTTTTACAGTAAAAAGGAAATATTGGACAGCTGATTTAGGAAAAAAGCTGTAACTATCAAAGAAATCTTTGTAATCCGGTACACAAAGGAAACTTTATATTGCCAGTGTTAGCAAAACGTAAAACAGTGTTCTCTTGCAGAAATAAAGGAATGCCTAAGATTATGTAATTCCCTGTAATGTTGCTGGAACCGTCATACATGTTTCAAAGATCTACTTCATGGATGGCAGTAAGAGCAGATGGATATATACATCCTACTGATAAATATATCTTATACATTTCTAGGCCTTAATGGATTTAATGGATGCATAATACTAAGATAAATAAAAAAAAACACCCATGCAATTGCTAAGAGCATTAATTTTCTTGGAAGTATCATTTTATCAGAAAGAATGACAAGGAGTAACATCATAGGCAAGTTCCAAACACATCTATAGTCATTCATTTAGTTCTACATTTCAGTGTTGTGTTTTTTGTAAATACTTGACAGAGGAAAAATGTAAAAGTTGAAAAAAGAAGAGAATTAATCTTTCCTCAAACTGTTCCTTGTATCAAGACTTCCAGGGGCCAAGACAGAGGCACTTTTGTGCAACATGTCATGTTATTATTCCTTTATAACTTTCAGTGCCCTCCTTCTTGTCTAGTGCAAGTAATTTGAAATAATCTCACATGAGGTAAAATACAATAAAATGCAAATAGGAGATACCATTTATTCTCTGTGGAACTTGAAAAAACAGTTGACTGCTTACACTTCATCCTACACTAATAGCCTAAGTCCATGCATAGGTGTAATACTCTGTAAACCAGACTTTTTTCCCAAAGATGCTCCCCATCTTCAACTGATCATTTGTGATATTATCCCTGTCTGCTGAAGTATTTTCCTGACATATTTTATATCAAAGATTTTCTTATCCTCCCTTTCCCTATAACCTTCCTTGAGCAACTGCACCTAAATTAAGTCCACAACACGCAATTTTACATTTTATTAGTATGTACACTGCACTGAACTGCCAACTAATCCTCTTCTAAGATCAACAAGGTAACTTATAGGAAGATGGATACATTCTGCAATTACTGTGCAGAACAATTCTCTGTGTTCAAACTTCAGGAATAATCCTATTCTTACCATCAGCAGGTGTCAATAAAAGCAGTACATGGCCAAAGTGTCTAAGATATTAACTACAGTTCTTATGCTTTACAAGAATTGTTTTCAATTAAAATCCAGTTTCATTAAGGAGATGACATTCATTTCACATTGTTTGTAGCTTCTTCAATCCACAGACCTTGAGGTGAACGCATCTGTATTTGCTCCCAAGTTTGGCAGACTATTGCTATAGAAGCAAATTTCCATTTCAAGTCAGGTAAGCAGCAGTGAAGTTATTTATATAGCCCTGGTGAGACAATGCAGCAGAAATTCTCTCTGTCAGTCCCTGACCAAATCACTGTTCTTCTAGACTGCCAAGTAACAAGCGCCTTCTTTCTCTGTGTCACACCTGATGATGAGCAGGAATGTTGCTACTTCAAAGACTGAACTTGGAATGGTGGCAGAATTACTGAAAAAGTAGATCTTGGCCTTCTCTCTTCCATAGGCTCCAAATGACCAAAGCTGTCAACCATCAGTGTGTCTGTGTCAGCAGTAGGAGTTCAGTTAGTTTCCTATGTTCTCATTTATTCATCTCTGTTTCTTGGGACAAAAGAGGCTCAAGTGAGTTGAGCAGTGGAGTTGATGGCAGTTTCAGGGCCATGCTGGACATAGCTCAGTCCAGTTTGGTCAAATCACTTTTAGAAATCAGGTCTAGCTCTTGAACTTCTCGATGCAATGTGCCTCAAGAGACAGCTCACCTCATCTCTTCACCCCACACACACACTGCTTATCCAGGCAGGCACATCCACACTCAGCTGGGCCTTTCCCACATGAATGATTCACACACATGGAAGTCCCAACCTCCTGTCTTGAGAGGGTGAGTCCTTGAGGCTTCCTAGTCACTTTTAAGTTAATGGCCCAGATCCCTGTGAAGGGAACCGCTTCCCTTGCTGTACATGACCCTTTTTTCTTTTTTTATCCAGTACGTGATGTGAAGTAATTGCCAAGATAACCCTCTCCTGTCCAGGCAGGGTTATGAAGACAGAGAACCACAGCATTGCCATTATCTTGATACCGTATTTTCCCATTTTATTTGGCATACTTTGCCTTACAAAGTATCAGCTTTCAAAAAGGCACTGACTATTCATCAGCAGTGGACTCTATCACAAGAGCAAACTGAATTGCTTGAAATTTAGGACAAAACACCTTAAACAAATTGTATATTTGTAAAACTTGCTTAGTAAGGAATCTGTTCTTATTACTATTGCAGTACAGGAAACTAACTAGAAGGAAAAAATGTGCACAGGATATTTAATATCAGAGGCTAATAGGGCAATGAGTTTCAGGTTTAAATTTACATAAAAATTTACATAGAAAAATGAGACCGAATTGAAATTCTTGTAACTGAAATGTGCATTAGTGCCTAAGTAATAATGCCCTAAAACAGAATACAGAGATGATTATTTCATAAATTGTTACAATAATTCTAAACTAGTTTGCTAACTAAAAACTACTACACTGTTAACCTCTTAATGGGGACTAGACATTGTACCAAGCAAACAAACTGGGAAAGTAATGTTTGCAAGACGTGATTGCAGAAAAACATTTTTCTGATATGGAAGTCAAGGAGGGGACTAAAAAAGCATTATATTCTGTGGCTGAAGCTATCTATGGTGTCCTCAGCTCCACCAAAAGAAAACATCCACATTAAGCCAAACTGATATGGCAACAATTTCTAGCACATATAGGTAAAGCTAATGAACTAAGTAATATGCACATATATGGACTTTCCTGCAAAGACAGATAGAAGCTCTCTATCAAAGATGAGTTGAATTCAAAGAGAAATGTCATATTAAGATACTTATAAAAAACATCTGACAAGGGGATACAGACTGACTCTAAGTAAAATTAATATCCCAAATTCCCACAACTGAGAAAGTAATAACTATGCTTACATCTTAATGAATAAATTAAGGGCACCTCTGAGTCTACAGAGACTGAAGCTCAGTAACTCTCCATCTTCCTGAGACCACAGGCAAATTTCCTTTTCAGATCTAGCTGTGTTAGAAGAAGAAATTATCAATTACAACTACTTTTTGCCAACATCTATACTGAAGGTAGGCACTTTCAGTGATCAGCTCAGTTCCTAAGCCACCACATAGAGTAGTCTGGTTTATCAAAGATGAATTGAGTTAGAGAGTCCTACTAAAAAAAATTAAGAGTAAGTTAATATTTTCCATTACCAGGATCAATAGGGAAGGATATCATAGAATCAGAGAACGGTTTCGGTTGGAAGAGACCTTAAAAATCATCTAGTTCCAAATCCCTACCATGGGCAGGGACACCTCCCACAAGATGCTCAGATCTCCATCCAACCTGGCCTTGAAAAATTCCAGCCATGGAGCATAAACAGCTTCTCAGAGGCAAACCTGTTCCAGTGCCTCACCCCCCTCACAGCAAAGAACTTCCCATTAAAATCTAAAGCTATTCTCTCAGTCTGAAGCCATTTTCCCTTGTCCTGTCACTACACGCTCTTGTAAATAGTTTCTCTCCATCTTTTAAGTATCCTCCCTTCAGGTACCTCAAGGCCACAGTTATATCACCCCAAAGCCTTCTTTTTTCCAGGCTGAACAACCCCAGTTCTCTCAGCTTTTCCTCACAGGAGAGCTGCTCCATCTCTCTAATCATCTTGGTGGCCTCCTCTGGATTCGCTCCAACAGGTCTATGTCCTTCCTATGCTGGGAACTTCAAGGCTGGATGCAGCTCTGTAGGTGGGTCTTACCAGAGCAGAGGGGCAGAATCCCCTCCCTCACCTGCTGCTCACGCTGCTTTGGAGGCAGCCCAGGATCCATTTGGTTTTCTGGGCTGCAGAAAGCTGGGATGCATCTGATATCTGCCACTGAATTAATGTAACAAAGGACCAAATTAATCTTCAGAGGATTTTACAGGAAAATCATTTACATCTAGTTTGCCATCAATGTTTTTGGAAAGCATGATTCAGCAAGTGACAGATTTCAACACAGCTCCTATTTATCATTCTTATGGGTCACTTTGCTGTGCAGATGCATGCACATAATATATGAGGTGCCAATGACAGAAAACAAAGTTTGAATCAAATCATCAGATATATTTACAATCCTTGGGCAATAGGATTATTTGGGATGATTTAAATCCAGGCTGCACCTCTCAAATAGAGACATTTCTCTTTTTTTTTCAGAAAGTCTTATCTCCTTCAGAGGTTGCCATATCTACAACACCAGAACAAAATACTTAAGGTTACTGTCATTTAATAAAAGCACTAGGAAGTGCAACATTTCTAAGTTTGAAATGTATTGCTCTTAGATAATGAAGTCAAGAGAGGTACCAATTACTAACAAATTTTTGAAGAGTCAGTTATGTCTCATGGAATTGTAATATGCAAATTCTTCTTCAGGCATGTCATCACACAAAGATTCTTGCCCAAAAATCAGCCTCAGAGGAGTGACAATCACCCTTTGCAACCATTCCAGGGAAGTTGAGGTGCAAAATTTAGGATACTTTCAGTTTCCAAACAGCTTCTGATACATCAGGTAGACAATTAGCAAAACTTGTCTTTTTCAGTCATTTCTCTCTGATCTAGACTAAATCTTACTCTTTGTGAATGTCATTCAGGTTAAGTATTTAAGTAAATCCATGTCACTCCCTTATCTACCAAAGAAGTGTGCTGTTATGCCTGGACTTGGGATGTACAGAGCACAGCAAGCTTTAGTCCCTGAACTAATTGTGTCTGCCCATATAATGCTACAACAGTTACCTGCAATTATTTTCTGCTGGTTTCACTGATTTGTTTTCAAGTGCTACATAAACTTAGAATGATGTCATAAATTCTTAAATTCAATAGACTAGGACATACTTTGGCAGTCATGGGGACTGCTGCTGATCTGTGTAATGAAGTCAGCAACCTAAACAACAGAAATACTTCTAGGAACTTACTCTAATATAATTTAACGTAACCTATTTGGTTAATACTGGATTAATACTTACATTAACTGTCCTGGATTGAAAATTTGAAGTGGTGAGGTTAGAAAGCTCCAACATGAAATTAAAAACATGACAAATACTATGTCAGTGAAATTCTGAGTTTCTGCTTCCTAAGAAATGACCAGAAAAAGGCAGTGACCAGCACTGCCCATATCCCAGTGCTTCAAAGACTTTCAGAAACACATGGCAAAAAAAACCTTACAACCACCTAGCAGAATGTAATGGTTCTACAGCAGAATAACAGCAATGACTAATTACTGTAATACTGCCATCAACTTTAATGACTCCTGCTAAATGTGGAAGCAAATACTGCACTATGTGCCTGTACTCACAGCCTGTTGTTAGAGCTGTGTGTAAACATTAACACTGTGCCAATGACCTTTTCAAACCACCACTGAAGAGCTCAGAACCCGTGCAATACTGGCACCGTCTGGGAGCCCTCACAAAGGAAGTGCAGGTGGGCAGTGTATGTTTCAGAGATACATTACCAACTCCTGGGCACTCATGTGGTTCTCAGGGACTTGAGAAAGAGAGGGGAAAAAAAGAACGATTTGGCAAAGAGCAGACAAAACAATTGTCTCTGCACTTACGTGGAAACCAAACTCAATCCCTTGCAGGCATTTGGTTTTATTAAAGCAGAAACTAATAATTCACTGCTCAAAACAGACCTTCCCCTCTGGCTTATCTCCTTCCGTACAGATCCTGCTTGGAGCTCACATATTAGATATTCCTTCTCAAGACAGAAAACACTACTTTTCAAATATATGGATGGATTAAAAAGTCTCTTGACTCAGTGAACCAGCGATATACACTTAGAATTTTCCCCACGAAACAGACAACTGCTGATGAGCAAGTGTGCTCGAAGCAGTAACTGGCAGCCTTTTAGACATTTTACATAAAAACTTAAGAATCAACTTCCCTCTTGACCTCAGCATTCAACCTGAATAAAGCTATTAGAATATTTGCAAGCCAAAGTAACTATTGCAGTCCATTTTTCTAAGCACTCTGAGATAACAAACCTGGATTTTTCGGCCTAAATTATGTCTCTGTACTACAGTTTCCCACTAGGAAATACATAATAAAAACAAAAAGTAAAATACAGTAACCATTTTTTAAATTGTAAATTGTTACAGTGTTGTCAATGTTTGAAGATATTAATACTTATCATTTGGTGAAATTAAAAAATATGGTTGTTTTCTCTACATTTAGAACTAAAAATACCTGCAAATGTACAAACAACTCATAATAACTGGAAGCGTTATTTAATTAATGGATAATGAACATTAACTAACAACTGCTAATTTGACTTGAAAACTTCCTGCTTTCACAGATGGTTCCTTTGAACTGTTAAAATTCTCTATAAATTATCCTTTCTAAATCCCAGTGAAATATATAAATGATTACTGATGTCAGGATAAAACAGGTGTTGCTTAGAAAGCCTTTCCTGCCTGGGAAGTGCCCTTCTCAAGCAGGGTTAAATGGGGATTTTGACTTTCCCTTCTGCATTCCAGGGAAAGATGCAGCCTCTCCCTTTCTCTGGAATATGAGCAGATAAGGAGATCTTGCAGACAGGAAGAGCTGGGGGATGGGGGGATAATAAACCCCAAAGAAGAACAGGAGGTGTTACTCTTTCTCAGGCCCAGTGCTTTTGCAGCACTGCTAGAAGATTCTCCTTGTAAGTTTTTAGTGTTCTCAACCTCAGAATGAACTTTCTTGGATTCTTTCCACTGATGTGGCATTTTTGGGGGTACCTGAGTCTATTTTACTCCACAACTGAGTACATATTTGCTACCCCTTTCCATGTGAAATGAGTGGTGCTAATTTTTACTCCACATTTTTCTCATATACCTTTAGTTGGAATTTGTTAAATAAAAGTATTTGCTGCAGGCAGCCAATTTTATGACCTTTAGGTTACTTTTATACAAATAGGTCTGCAGATTCAACTAGTTTAGTCTCTGTGCTCACCAAGATTTCAGCTTTTCTTTAGCCTTCTAAGATTTCAGTTCCAATGATTTTCATTTACCTTTATGCCAGGAATTCAAATCAAGCAGCAAATTCATTTTTTAAAAGGCTGAAGAACAGTCCTCAGAGAGTAATAGACACTGGTCCCTCTTTCCTAGTGAGGCTGATGATTAAGCAAGCACCAGAGATATGTTCATATTGTCACAATTACATAGTCATTCCTTACTCTCATTTAAATAGAAAAGATGTGGATTTCTTTTTCAATAGGCCAAACCATCTAAAATAGATTGAGTTTTAGTCTAGAATAAAAGCATCAAAGAAAATTGTGTAATTTGAAACAAGTAATTCCTGAGTTAGTGACATTTTTCAAACTTCAACATGGCACCTGTTTTCAAATCAAACTCTTAATCAGCTATTTTTATATACTTACTTGAAGTTCCCAATTCAGATGTTACATGAGAATATTTGTATGTGTGAATAAACTTGTTTCCCATGGCATTTAATTATCAATTGCTGTTTCAGAAGCTGTGAATGCTGTCCATAGAAATCCAGCAGAAAAGAAGAACCACCAGCTGCTTCAACCCATGTTCTAGAGATGCACCACTATAAAATAGTATTTGAATTTCACTCCAGCATTTTGAAGCAGTATTCTGATTGTGGAAACACAGCAAAACTATACTGGAGAAGCAGGGATATTGCCACATTTCTGTGAGAAGAGCAGGACCCCTGCACAAACAGTCCTATCTAAAATACATGTTTTCCTGTTATACAGATGGACAACATTTGTAGGAATGGAAGGAATAACTAAGATCCCTTTTTCCTTCATATTACAAGGGAAAAGAAATGAGTTCTCATGAATTCACACTAATCACTGTAGGGAATACCAGTGGCAATACCACCAATTTTCTTGGCAACTCTGAAAAATGGCAGAACAGGTTTAAAGGTTAGATTTCTGCACAACAGAAATCACACATCATAATTTGTAAGATCCTTAAAACATGGTTTGAAAATTTATACTTCACTACATTTTTAGAGAAATTCTCACTGTTCTCTTTCAGGTTCCTCTCATTGTTATTTAAAAAACCCCAACCAACCAACCAACCAAACCCACCCAACCCTACAGAGTGTATAAACAACCATGTCTTGTCTTGAGCTAAAAATCTAGCACGAGTTCCTAGCACTGGTTACAAGCATAATTATCACAGAGGTATATCCAGGGAACAGGGTTGAAACATTGAGTGTTCCCTTCAGCAACATTATTACCTAATTCACTAAGTTGTACAATCTGTATTCCAGATACGATCAGTGAGCAATTTTTTTTTAAAAAAAACTTATTTCTATGGACTTTTTGCATTTAATGGTTGAGGAAAAGCACCCTCGTTTTGATTCTTAAGCCACAGGACAAGCAGTTGTGGTCTGTGACACAGTAGTTTTACAATCCCAGGCTACTCTGCGTTTCACTTGACAGTTATTTTTCATAGCTATGACCACTTATCTAGATGAAACATCCCCTCTAATTACCTGGCTTAGCTCTAACCTCACATTCTTGTCCAATGGCAGTGACAGTTCAGCTGTCATTTTGTGATCTACATTAGCTCCCTGCCATTACATCACAGAACTGATTCATGCATCTGTAGGGATGAGAGGAGGGGGTTGGCAGCTGCTACATATTTATCAAAAGTTTTCACTCACTTTTTAATATTTCTAGGGTTTTTTTTTTAATGAGCTATACAAATATGTTCTGGTCCAAATTATTTGCCAAACTGCTTTTAGTTAGAGAGATTAATAACTAGTACCTTCTCAAATCAGTTTTTCCTTCCACCAACCATACTGCCATGGTACTTTGACAGAATGATACTTTTTATGCTACTAATTGTCATGAAAGCATAGGACAAAAACTGATCTTAGGGCATGATTCATAACTTCAGGTTATTCAGTTTCTGAGGACACAATCCAAGTACCAGCCATATATAAAACAATACACAGATGACAGTTTAGCTTAGGATTTATGAAAGACTAATGTACTACACCTATAAAAACAGTGTGACACCGTCTTCAACTGCCAAGTTATGCAGTTACAGAATACTCTTAATTACATGCTTTATACTTTTAAATAAAGAATGAAAAAATTAAAAAGGGAGACAATGACAATTTAAATTCCAAGTTGGTTCTTCTTTAACACTAGTGGTATTTCTAACAAGTTCTCAACATTATACTTGTGGACCGACATAATACAGTTACCACAAAATGCAAGATCCTATATGTTAGAATAAACCTCTTGTAGTGCTTTTTTGACAGAAAAGAGTTACAAAGATTTGGGTGTTATGGTGTGTCCATATTAGGATGCAGAAAGACACAAAAGGAACAGACATGCAAAGCAAAGCAGCTTGGAGTGAGGACTCAGCATCCACAACATGCAAGTGCCCATGAATGTTTTGCTTATGAACAGCTCCATTTCACTCCCAGGAACTCAAACACCCATCCATGGCTAAAGAACATTAGACTCTCTCCAACATGTTAATATCTTTCAGTATGGGGGCCCCAGAGCAGGACACAGCACTCCAGGTGAGGTCTCAAAGCAGAGCAGAGGGGCAGAATCCCCTCCCTGCTGGGAGCTGCTTGTGATGCAGCTCAGAACACATTTGGCTTCTTGGGCTACAAGTGCACATTGCTGGGTCTTGTCCACCAACACCGCCAAAGCCTCCTCCTCAGTCTGCTCTCAATCCATGATCTTCCAGCCCTGTATTAGTGCTCAGGATTGCCCAGACTAAGGTCCAGGATCCTGCACTTGGCCCTCTGAACTTCATGAGGTTTGCACAGGCAATTCTTAGAATTTATAATGAATTAAAAAGCTGTCAGCTACTGATGATAAACAGTTTGACCCAGCCTGTGCTATCTGGATGTCATTAAGAGAGTAAAACACACATAACTATTGAAATACATTTTAGAATTGTTTTAAAAGTAAACTATACATTTGAAAGTATACTTCTGCATCTTATGCCATCTCCACTGTTACAGGTTTTTTCCTTTGCCTTTGTGATTTATTAGACTGCCACAGGCTGGTCTAGATGCGACAAATGAAATTAAAATATGTTAATGCTTTCATAAAAGTAAAAATGAATAAATACCTGAGCAGACAACGATCACAATAGGGTACTTTCTCTCTTTTCCCCTGAACTACTTTTTAGCTGATCTCTTTTAACAGAGTTGATGATTTTTGTCAGGGTGAGATGCAATCTGAGATTTGCATGGGTAGAAGGGCAGCCAAAGCTGACAAATCTCCACCATCACTCTCCCTTACATCATGCCATTCAAAACAGAACTTGGAATGATTCTCTAAAAGGACAAAATAGGAAATGATGCCTCACAAATCTGAATTTTTTTTACTGGAGTTAATTCCAGCACAGTGCTATGGAAATGTTTCCGCATGTAGCAGAATCGATGGAGTTTTTAATGACTGTGAGGAAACATTCTCTACAGGCCAGCAGTGCTAACTACTGCAACTGATTCTCAGAGTGGATTAAAAGGCAAAGGGCACCAATAGGAGACACGCGTGTATGTTGGTTGTTTTCATCATATCAGGCTGCAAAAAAAAGAGTGTGAGTGTGGGCAATGACTGGTGAAGTTGTAAGGTAAGGTTGGGGGTTCATTACAAGCAGCACTAGGACTGACAGGGTTATTTCAGTGATAACAACACTTGATCAAATCCCTCCTCTGAAACACAGGCTTATCATCCAAGCACCTGTAAGGCCCCCGGTTACCAAGCTTTAACAACCCTTCACAGCTGGAATGCATCCTCACAACCTATCCAGGTTTCACCAATTGATCTGTTGTCTATTAATACACACAGGACATAGCAAATAAACCTGCAGCTGGATAATCTCCATTTCAGTAAGGTTAGTCCTATTTCTGCACTGGTGAGCAGTGGATTTCAGAGTGTTCTGAGCCTGGATTAGAAAAAACATCCAGATCAGCAAGCTGTATGCTTTATGACATGAGTAATTTTAAATGAAAATCAGAAATCATGTACCAATCTCTCCAGGTTGGGGGGGAGGGGGGGAAGCAAACAAACATGAAAACACCCAACATTCCCTCCCTCCACCCCATAACCCAACCAACCAACACATAGGGAGAAAAATGAAGAATAAATCTACCTTAAAGAACCTTAACTGATCACTGAAGAAGCAGACCATCATCCAGCCCTTACTTGGAAATAGAAGCATGTGGAATTACCACAACAAAAGTTAAAAATTAATACTTGATTTTGCTAATTGCAGAGCAATAACACCATGCCTTTATCCAGCACAGGAGATCCCATGAGTACTAATAATGGTGAAGAAAAGCTGAGAAGTGGAACTGCTTCTCTATCCCAAAACCTCTAAATGTAACAATATAAAACAATACCTGCACTATTAAGGACCAAATTTTAGGCAATTTTTTTCTTTTTTTACTTTCATTTTCTTCAAGGATAAAAATGAACATACATATAAAAAGAAAACAATATTACATTCTTTTTCTTATTCAAACATTGTATTGACCTTTAAATCATTTTATCATGCCATACACTTTGCTGGTATTCTAGTGGTCACACGGACCAAAAAATTAAATCTAATTCAGAGACGGGTGTGTTTCCAATCAGAGGAATTACTGGGTTTCATGTTACAAAAAACCCTAGGAAAACATTATGATCCTTTACATTTAAAAAGCCACTTCTTTCAATTTATGGATCAAATTCTGAGGCCTTTACTGAAATGTTTGTTCACCAGTTTCCCACAAACCTATATTATCGACTGAACAGTAAGGACTACAATAGGATTTGAAACTAAACTTCCAGTAAGATGAATTCCTCTATTCAAACAAAGATATTTCTTTTAATGATATACAGTGATTAAAGTAACTAAGAATAAATGAGAGTTAAAAAATAATTTTTTCAGTATGGCACACTTATTCAATATTTTTATTTCCATTCAACTCCTTAGTTGTAGTCTGTTTTATTAGCAAAGTACAAGTTTAGGTGAATTCAGCTATAACAAGTCAAAAGAGTTTTAACAGGACTTGAGCAGCATAAAACTGGGTTTGATTCATTAAACTAACCAATCTCCACTCAGAATTTTGGGTTGAAAGAATGAACACATCCAAAAATGATATGTAGTGAGAAGGGTCTCAACAATGTAAAAATGTAAATTTCTAATATTTTACTAAAAACATGAGTGAAGCCAAATTATCTTTGTCCTTCAGATACATATCAGCAGATATGCTCTGATATCGACATTTTGCACCTCAAGGATGTCAAGACACAGAATTAACAGTGCAAACCAAAGGTAAATGTAACTGGAAGATCCTGCATTGTTTCAAATCAAGATCATTAATCTAATCAGAATTAAGAACTACACAGAAGAAAGTATGTGCAATACTATTAAGCACAGAATATTCTGAGCAAATTAAATGAGGATGGTTACACAAGGCCTTGTCAAAGCCATGCAAGTCTGGGGTGGGGACAGTATAGACCTAACTGTGTTCCTTTTAGCTGATTTTATGTACTGAAAGCAGAAAAGAGCAACTCTGTCCTGCCACCAACACCTGAGCTACATTAATTTCATGGTGCTGCCAGGAAGACCAAGCTGTTTCTTCAAAGTTCTCTGCACTTTCCAACAGATCATTCCTTTTTCATCTACTGATGGCCAGTGCCTCAGGACACCCATAAGGGTCAGAATAAGTACAAAGTCACAAACTCAGCTGGAGTCCTGACACACTCCTCTCGCTGCCCCTTTTCATGTGGTATGAGCTATCCCCCTGTCACAGGCACACACGCCTTGATGAAGTACAGAAGGCTGAGCTGGCCTAAAGCATCTCCAAACCTCAAACACAAAACTGGAATCTCCAAGCAAATATGTTCATCAAGTCTCATTAATGTCTACAGCACTCCTGGTGTCCAGGTGACATATGTCTAGATGATCCCATACTGCCCAGTGTTCCTGGGCTGACCACCAGCCCTCACTTCCCTGGGGACCCTCTCACTGTCTCTGGGCTGGGAGTCACTGTGGCCACATTAACAACAGCAAGACATTACACCTTACTCATTTAGAAACTCTGTCCTGCCAACTCTACCTCTGCTGTAGCCAATTACTGATGTTTCAGAAGTCTGATCAGTTGTGTCAGACAGGAACAGTACCTTTGTCATATTGAGGATAAATTTGTATTGCATTTGATGATGAGCTACAGCTATAACTACCAGCCAAAAGCAGTGTTCTTAGTATTTTAAATCAAATGTTGCTAATCCTTTTCTTTCCAAAGACTGGGGAACACGAAGACGCCAAGGTCAAAAAGAGATCAGTGTATTCATTACACCTGACTCACTGATGTAGCACATGTACAAAGTGTCTATGCTTTTTAAATATTGATCAGCTTTTGAAGCACCTTCAAGTCCTCAGCTTTACAAGACTGTCTACTATTTTCACTAGTAATATATTCTAATGTTTTATTGTCCTCATTACTAGAACATTCCAGACAAGATTAAATAATGCTCTGATGTAAATTTTTGGCTGCCAGCTCTTGATGTGTGTTGGACAGAAAAATGGAGACATCTTCACTATCTTTCCAATATTCTTTAGTGAATGATCACATTCATCTCTATTTTTATTTTGGCAAACTTGGTTGATAGAGCTACTTACCATTCACATGACAAGGTCTGCTTTTCCAGTCCCCCATGCTTTTAGTAGATTTCTTTGATTTACTTCCAGTATTTTCATGCAATTTTTACCATTCAAGAACCCAATCTGTGAACATTCTAATAGCAGCACCACTGGTGTAATTTGCTTTCTGTTCATATTTGACCATTCTTCAGCAGTCAAGGACTGTACTAGTTCTTTTTCATGGTCTCACACTGACACTCACTAGTGGGACATTAGCTAGGATAATCCCAGTCACTTACACTGGAGACAGAGAGTTCTCCCACTCCAAAACGAAGTGCCTGCCATGCAGTCAGTAAATTCAGTAGTCAGAATTCCATAAGAGCAACCATATGTATTATTCAATAGTTATAAATACTTATGCCATCTTCAAAATTCATCAATTAGAAAGTTCTTTATGGCATTTTCTGTAGAGATCTAAAGAAGAGGTACACCTACTTCTTTACCCTCTTCATCTTCCTTGAAAGAAATCACCAGATTTTCCCCATTCAGGTCAAGAATTTCAGTTCTCTGAATATTGCAGAAGTATTTTGAACCTTTCTATCTTTTTTTCCACTGGATTAGAATGTATAGGAACAGTTAAAATGCACCTTGAGAATGTATTACACAATAGGACTCCATAACATACTTCAAATCGAGCGTCCCCTTTTACCACTTTTAACAGTGTTTTCAGATCAGAAAATTATACGAGACACTTCATGATCCTGTGGGACAAAACCCTACACTATTCCTTTTAAGGTCTCAAATCACACTCTTTTAGTCTAGCCTTATGGTTCTTAGGTGCTCCAGCCAGAAATGCATTCCTGCTGAAAAATACAATACCAGACATTTCTATTCATAGAACATGTTACCACCATCCATTATTAAAGGCAGCATTTTTAGCTGCTTAGAATTCATGCAGAAAGCAGGATGTATCCAGATGATAAAGCAAATAACCATTTCCAGATGATAAGAAAAATATTAGTTCTGAAAATAAAAACCTTACGAAGTATAATTCAAAGATAAATACAATTACAAACCTGTGGAAAACTAGAAACAATAGAATTTAGAAAAAATATTAACTAAGCAAGCATACTAAACAATTATTTTACCTTTACATAATTGACTTAAAACATACAACTTAATTAATATTATGTAATTGTTCTTCTAAAATGACTACCATAATTATTTTTGAGAGTGAAAGTATGTATTCATCTAGTAAATTAAATTAAACATGATTAAATACATCCCAAAGATTCATGACATTTAAATGACAATAATAATTTGGCAAGCATAAGGATGGAAGGTATGAAGAGCCTTATTCTGTTGTGGACTGTATAGAAACTGAAGTTTTTATACAATTCAGCCTTATTTGAGATCCAAAATTAGAAGCAGATGTCAGCAGAATAAAAGTGTAATTATTCAAACAGAATAAAGAAGACACTTTTATTCAAGCATTCATTTTAGTTCATATCACTGAGCTTAAATGAGGTCTTAGTAAGTATTGAGCTTTATTACTCAGAAAGTTATTGTGTGTGATCACTTAATAAAATTGATTAATCCTCTGTGATAGAAGCCAGAACAACAATAAAAATTACATTTTTCTTCATACACAGTAGAATAAAATGAAACATTTGGAGTAACCTTACCAGCGCTCTGCATTTCACATCTATCGTTCTCTCCGGTGCTGCAGGTGTGCTGTTAATCTTTAGGGAGAACCACACTTTGCAGTTTGAGGAACATCCTCCTATGTTAAAAAGAACAAAATGCCTTATGAATTATCCTTTGAGGTGATCAATCCTGGCAGCCTTCAAATCATTGAGAAATTCGAACCTTTAGCAGAAATGGCAGTCACGGTTCATACTGAGACAAAGGAAATCATGAAGTGATTTAATCATGGTCAGCAAACTGCACTACCTAATCCCTTCTTGTTGGGCTTCAAAACAGTAAGAAAATCAATGTGTACATAAATTGAATGGAAATAGCACTTTGGAAAATTAGTTTCCTAGACTATCACATTGTTTCTGCATTTTAATATTGATTTGGAACTAAAATTTTATATCAGATGGACAGTACCTATATAATTTTACATTATATCTGGCAAAATTGAATTAAAATTAGTTCCTCTCATATAACCTTTGGTCTCTCAGAGAAATTAAGTTCTGCTCAGTTACACAGGACTGCTGTTGTGCAATTTTAGTCAAGCAATCTGTGCTTTGCTAAAGCACATCGTCCAGATTGACTTTGGGTCTTGATTTGAAGATATCCACTATCAGTGTGTTCTGGTGGCTAATTACTGGCATTGGAAGACATTTAAATATGAGTCTAATTTCTAATTTCCATTAGATTTGCTTCAGTGTCCAGCCAAATGATTTTGTAATGACTTTTTCTAATAGATTTAAGAGATGTAGCATTCAGTATCTAGCATTTTCCTTTATTTAGAACATAGTTGTGAACGTTGATAAAATTACCTCTTCAATCTTGTTCAGATAGGTGAAAGATATTGAGCCCAAGGTCTCTCATCATATGGCCTGATCTTCACAACACAAAGATTTCATGTGGTTAAGTTTTTTGCAAGTATAAACAGCTGTTCAGCACCTTTTAATAATGCATACCCAAGGACTACTTGCATTATTCCTGTTTGTCAGTATATTGCATGAGATCAAAATAGCCTCAATGCTCCCACTAACACTTCCCTGAATTATACGCTAGAGAGCTACATTAGCACTCCTGTTTTACCCAGCATTAGTCTTGGGAGCTCCCACTGGGTTTCCTTCATGCTGTGACCCAGCTCTTCCCAGAGTCACTGCTTTCCTTGTTACAGTTCCTCATTCTACATATATGACTTTATTTCTAAACCCTATTTCCAATAAAACTGTGTCTGGCTGGCTTTAATTGTATAACTTTCTTAAAAGTTTCACCGAATACATCCTGTATTAACTCACCCATTTTGTTCAGGCTAATTTGATATGCATACAATTTTCTGGGTTTTAATACCAGCAGAATACCATCCTTCCACGGCATGGAATATCCTCAATATTTTACAATCTATAAATATTACCACCATTGAGGTAAAGACATCTTCTGAATGTCCATTAAAGGATTCAGGCACGTACATATCCCTGCATTTAATCAATTACAAAATGTAAAGAAAATAGTATACAGAAGAGAGATGACTTGCAAGAAGGGAGGATCACCTTACACCAAAACAGAACATGCTGCCTAGAAGCTGAAATAAAAGCTTTTAAGTGAACACCAAAAGAAAACCAAAGGGTGCCCATAGCTTGGGACATCCCACTCTTCAAGAATGAAGTCAAACTGTAGGAAAAGCTGTCAAATTCAGATATGAAACAACAAAGGAAAACATCAATAGTAAAGTTCTGTTTTATCGTGGATATGTGTATAAACTGAAAGACAGAGGGATTTATTAAAGCATAGCAACACAATCTTGAATGAATGCTCTGTACAGTTAAAGAAAATAAAAAAGAGCATAAAGTGCTATTTGAACAGAAGATTGACAAGGCTGCCACCCTGTCCTCAAACATCCAAGAACACCCCCACACAAAACCCCTCAGAAACAAACAAAAACCAACCAACCACAAAAAAACAAAAAAACAAAAAAAAAAAAAAAAAAAACCAACCCTCACANAAAAAAAAACACCCAACCCTCCTGAGTGACAACTTGCTAAAGATTTAAAAAAGTAGAAGCAAAATCTTTTCAAACACATCTGAAACCGGCAGCCTGCCAAGCTCAGAAGGGCTGACAGAGGATCAGGGTGGAAAAGGAATCCTCAAGTAAGATAAGGCTGCAGCAGAAAATCTAAATTAATTCTTCGCAGTCGAGTTCATTACAGTGGAGTTCAGGGACTTACTACACCCACCCAGGAGCTTGTTTTGAGAGGAACGGTCATAGGGGCTTTCCCAAATTAAGGTTTCAGCAGAAAAGGTTTTGGAACAGTCTGAAAATGAGGAAAGTAACAAATCACCCTGGCAGGAGAGTGTCTGCCCAAAAATCCTGATCGAGTGGAAGGTGTCCCTGGCCACGGCAGGGGCATTGAAACGGGACGATCTTTAAGGTCCCTTTCAACCCCAACCACTCCATGATTCTACAAGTCTATCAATTCAAAAGGACCTCATGCATTAACATGTGGTGGTGCAAACCAGAATGTGACTCCTCGCTTAAGTCAGCTTTGCATACAAAGACATCAGAAGGCAGAGAATGTGCTGCCAATTTTCAGATTCTCTGGCATAAATCGAGTAATTACAGGTGTGAGTTTGTTTATATAGTCCAGAGAAAATTATTGAGCATCACAATAAGGGAGAGAAGCCACAACACACAGAACCATTTGAATTCTTAGACAAAGTCAGCAGCTGTGTGAATAAGGGAGTTGTGGTTCATGGAGTACGCTGATTTTCCAAAAGCCTATTTCTAAGATTCCTTTCTGAAGGCTTCTAAGGAAACCAAGCTGCAAAAGAGGGAACATTAGAAGATGAGATTAAACAAAAGAACAGGAAGAAATTGCTAGTTGAAGAGAGAGAAAGAATGAAATTAAATGAGAAGGCTTGGTTTAGGTATGCAAAGCGCTTAACCACTGTTGCTTCTCCCTAGGTAAGGTATTTTAACTATCATATTTTGTCTCTAATATTCTGTCTCTAACAAACTGACCAACTGAAGGGGATCTCCAGTGTGCCAGGAGTTTTCCCTAATGCACATCCACAAGTTTTCTGGAACTGCATCATTACTTGTCATTACACTTACTGCCTTCCAGTAATTAATATATCTATACTGACACCAAAACATTTTTCCATATAGACTTAGAGACTGTTTTGTTCTCTGTGACCCCAAATTTCTCCTCTATACTCGTAACTTTCCTGAATTGCATTTCTTTACTTCATAATTGCAGCAATATGAAAGTTATAATCTACTTGTCTTTACTCTTCTTCCTTTGATATATAAATTCACTTACTGTTCAATTTGCTTAAAATTACTGACATCTCTCAAAAAAGACAGTTTTCAGGCCAAGTTGTATTCTTTTTCATTTTTACTTCAAATATTAAAATCTGGTTTATGTTAGAAACTCTTAATTTCTTTTTTTGTACTTTATATGCACTTGAATGTTTAGATTCATCTCTCTCTAAATTTTTCTTAAATTTGAAAAATAAAGTATTTTTTCTGGAGCCCATAAATAAACTACAGTGCTCACAGATTACCTTTCTGGAAAATATTTATCATGCTCGAGAAGGAATATCTTGCATGCATTTTTCAATGATATTACATGCATTACATTTTGGATCATAACATTATTTGCATAACACCTTCAACACCTAAAAACTGTAAAATACTTTACTGAAAACACTTTTCTTAACACATGGTACAAACTTGGCAATTCTCTGCTAAAGAGAATTTTTATTTTTCCAGCTGAGCTCTTTACCAAACATTCCTGCAAATACTGTTTAGTATTGAGCCTTGAAATTGCACAAACTGTGATGTTCTGTCAACTTTTACTCAGTGAAAACAAAGCTGATGGTTGTTCTGCTGCCCACTTGCATCATTAGGAGCATAAAACAGAGGGGTTTCTCCTCATATAGGTACCAAATAGACTTTATAGATGAGTCTTTATCCATATAATGTATTTGAATGGGCCAGCTCAAAGCCAATTTACTGCAAGTATCCTCATTCTCAAGTAATTGCAGCCTCATTTTACTCTGGATTTCTTCTCTTCCTAAGGCAATTCACAAGGCAGAAGCTAGCCTTTACTCTCAAGAATATTCAGAAGTCACTACCAAAACTCTAAAACTCTACTGAAGCTTTAACTCCCCAAAAACAAACAAACAAACAAAAAAAGAATTTAAGCAGATTAAATGAACAAGAAATTTCCCTTAACTGCATCTCAGTGCTTCTGTTTCAAATCTGAAGAATAACTTGCATGGCTAAAATAGGTCTAGTATTAGAAATTCATTTGCTAATGCACAGAGCAGAAGGTCAGGAGTTTGGGGTTTTCTTTCACTGGGTGTTTAGGGTTTTTCATAGAGTTTCACTTTACCAGCTGGGGAAACAAGGCTGAAGCATCACAGGCAATGGAGATAAACTGAATACATTCATGCCGAAACACAGAGATGGCTCATTTTCTACTCAGAGAACAAGACTGTGTATATTTCTGTTCTCTGCACACCTTTACGAAACAGGCAGAAAAAAAAAATCATCCCTCCTCTTTTTCTCCGTACTTTTGTAAACTTCCACTGACATTTTTAATGAGTCTGAAGTCTTTTCTTAGGGCTGAGCACCGTACTTTGATGTCTTATGAGATAAACTCCACTTGACTTTAGGCCTGTATCTTTTATCTTTTCACTCTGGGGCTTCAATGACAAATAAAAATCTTTAGCCTGCTTTATGCAACCATCAGGTCATGATCTTGTCAGATCTCATAAAACAAACAAACCAAATTGTAGTCAATACTTCAGACAGATATCACCACTATAAAGGAGCGAACAAAAATCTTCTGACAATAAAAATGCATCTACTTCAATATTTAATCTCCACTGTCTTCTCCTCTAGTCTCTCCCCTGGTCAGTGGGCTTTTGCCTTGACTACTGAGGGTCAGGCATCTGTCATTAATGGTTAAGGCAAACCAGCTTCTTCCACGTGTTAGCTACTGCACATTCCATCAGCACCACTGTAAAAGAGCTTACTTATTTTTAGTTTTCAGAACTTTTCCTGATTATTTTGTAATTTTTGTTTTGAATATGGAATCGTTGGAAGCACAGAAAGCTGTGCACTTGCTATTACATGTAGCTGCCATGAAATGGGGGCAACAACAAAACCAAAAATGTGGTATTTCTATATCCAATCCTTAATAACAAGTCAGTTTCTTTAACCAATATTTATCCACAGCAATTACATTTTTCAACAGACAGTTCTGTATTTAAAATACAGCACTACTAAATCACAATTTACATGAAAATTAAACTTGAACCTTCAACAAACATTTCAGGTTAAAATTTCAAACTTCCCTTCCAAATTTCATTTCAGCTTATATGAAATACCAAAATCATCAGCTTTTCTTCCAGAGAGCTGAACATCCATTTTTTGTAATCCAATCAGTCTGGTGTCTTGCCCTACTTCTCTTCAGGGATGCAAATAAAGTGTTTCTCTTGTGCCTGATCTCTTCATTTCATTGTGCAATTTTAAAAATGCTGTGAAATTCTGCTTAGCAAATCAGTGTTGTAAGCCATCCACTTTTAATCTTATACTTTGCATCATGTCCTGAAGAGTTATCAGTTGTGAAATCCCCTCCCCTCTAAAGATGCTTTTCTATATTCCTTGATGAGAATACATCACTACCATGTCAGCCACATGCTGAAATTTCTGATCTCTCTGTCCCCTTTTACTTGTCCTTTCCTTAAAATTACTTTTCCCTCTGTGTCTGCTACACCAGCCATTAAATGTGCTGTCAAGCATCAGCAGATATAAATAGAAAAGATTCTTCTCTCCTGATTGGGACAGAGCTGCCCATCATTCAGCTGAATGACACATCACTGATGGTGAAGGAAGATTAGGTTTGGTCTTCTGAAAACTGCAGAATTCCAGGGTATTTTTGAAGGAGGGAGTGGGCAGGGTGTGTGGATATGGACACAATGGGGAAACTGGAATTGTAGTGCTAAATAACTTATTTGAAATACTTTATCCTAATTTTATTGACTCCTTGTATTAGCAACAGAATCATGATTATTTAAAGCAAAAGCTGAATTTAAATTATATTTTCAAATTTATTGTCTGTTCTTTCTACAGCATTTTTACTCAGCATTTGCTGGGTAATATAGTAATAAAAAAAAAATCAATAAAGTAGATCCAATTCCAGTTACAAATAGAACATTCTTAGATGTGTTTTTAAGGGTATATTTTTAACACTAACAGGTAAAGAAATAACACAGCATGATTTCTTGATTCTCAAAAGAACTTTGCAGGCTGGTAGCTATCTACATTCTCAGTGAGTGGGCACCCTCAATGCTCTTCTCATAGGTATATTACCGCACTTTATAGAATGTAAAATATAAATTAAAAGGACACTTTGTCTAGTTTTTCTAGAACATATAAACAAGTAATACCTTTCCATATGTAAAGAGCTCAGTCATACTAATGCAGGAAAAAAAATCAAAATTTAGACTTCATTTTGCTCAAGTGCAAACACAACATCCAGGAGTAGCCACTCCCCTGTAGAGCCATCTCTGTAGGATAAGAGCTGCTGTTCATGAAAAATTATCAGTTTATAAGTATAAGTCATATTCATTTAGTTTTTTCTTTTTTTGATCCAGAATAAACAATTTTATATAAAATACATGAAACAAACTTCTTATGTTCCTTATTTTTCAAATTTGACTGGCCTTAGTCATCTAAGAACTACATTAAAAAGTCTTAACATTTCTTTTGCAAACTTTTCCTAATAATTTTTCTCTACCATGCTAAATTTAGAGGTTTTTTTCTCTAATTTTATTTTTTTACAGAATTTTAGTGGATTACTTCAGACTCACTTACCATAAACCTCCAAGTTTATTTCAGATACAAAACTAGATATATAAACCCTTTAAAATAAGGTTTTGGATACTTCTTTTAACAGTATCACTAGATAAATCTAATTCATTCACATGCCCCAGGTAAAAACTGCAATTTTTTTCTGTATAGGTAGGCCCATCACTCCACTGAAAACTATTCATAAATTAAATCCTGTTTTAACTGGTTCTAGATAGCTCTCTCCAAGTTTCCAAGTGGAAAAAATCTGCACCTGATTTATGGGGGAAAGCTGTAAAACACTAACACATTAACAAAATATTGCAACCCTACTACACTAAAAGCTCAAAATGATCCAAAAAGGTAGGCATTTATATTCATTTTTACTACATGAGGAATAGTTTGTCCTTGCAAAGGCAAGACTTCTACACTTTATTCTTCTGAGGAAATTATTAATTTGGTGATTTTACTTTTGTTACCTTATAACCCTTCCTCACATCAGGGCAAGATAAATTTTGCTCTCAGCTGCCATTTTATGTACATGAACATATTTGAGTAACCCTAACATTTCAATGAATATTCATTTAATGTATTCCAGACAACATTGCTTGAAAAAATATTCTAATACTCCTCAGTCTTTAATCTTGTTCTTAAAGGACAGGATGTTACAACTCCCCTGGAGCAACTTTCATGAATTTAGAGTGTGCCTTACAATTCATATCAAACCTAAGTCACGCAGAGGGACAGTCCTTAAAGTGACAGTGAGAACTGAAGATTGCATTACTTTGTACACATAAATTGGAACTGATGTATGAAAGTGGTGTCCTTCAAAATGCTGCAATTTAAAAATTAAATTACGATGCTTTCATGTGTAAATATGTACTTAATACTGAATTAATTCAAAATTTTCAAGTTCCTATAGTACCTATAGGCAGGATTGGTGAAGAAGAGCTTTCTACAAAAGTAAAATCTGCCAGATGGATTAAGGTTCCTTTTCTGCAGGACTTGTCCTAAACTAGATAACGACTGTATCTCCAGAGTCTTTTCCACTTGGGAAAATATGGAAACGGAATTTAGAACAGTTTTCTAAAATGCAAAATCAAAACCCCATTTTGGCCCTTGGAATTACCTACTACTGCGATCAGTAGCACACAAAGCTCTGGAAAAGCGTCTGACCTTTTATAAGGCAGAAATCCAGAACTTCCCTTTTTTAACTCTGCCTTCCAAGACACCTTTTCAGATGAAGATCATCACCTCATGGTGAGAACTCAGATACCACCAGCCCATGAAAGATATTCCCTTTCTCTAAACTTTCTTCAAATCCATAAGGAGATGAGAGAATTTTAACACCACAGACAGCTTATTTCAAGGAAATGGATGACTAATGCTGTTGACACCTTCCATTTTTGAACCTCACTCTTCCATACTATTAATATCACCACAGCAGGATGTTCTAACACCATTTTTCAGTTAGACACCTTTACTCCATAGACACTTTCTCATTTCCATCTCCCAGGTAACACCTTCACAGGATCATCCAGCAGATCTTCTGTGTCTATGGGATGTGGAAGTTAGAAAATATTCCTTTACTCAGAATATTCTTGATGTCCTTCATTAAACTCTGAATACCTTAATATGACGAGGTTACTGTTCTACCTTCTCCTTTGCAGTCTGGTGAACACAATTCAAATATGGCAAATATGGCTATTTCCCCTCTACAGGGGCTTTTTTCACTCTCCCTTTGGGTTGTGTTCTACACTTACCCAGGGCATGTACCTCTCATGAAATTTAGCCTACGCTGCTATCAGCTATCTATTGGTGACACAGGATCTATCTGCTGCTGCACACAGAACTCAGGCTCTCATTCACATCTTAAACTCTTTCTGATGAAATCATGGAATTGTGGCATGGGGAATAAAGGCAGAGCATGCCATCCAGACATGAGACACTCAGGACATTAGTAAATACGGGTCTAAAACAGGAGACAAAAGATCAACAATAACACAGGTAAGATTTGGCATTAGACTCCATCTCCCCTCACCTTTTTGAGCTCTGCAGGCAGCATGACATATATGAACAAAAAGTATGCAAAGCTTAAGAAAATTCCAAATGCTGAACAGAAATCCAGCATATTTTCGCACTACAAGAGTCAAAAATGCACTGTTCTGTTTTGGTTGTTTTTTTTTTGCAGGGAAGGAAAATGGGAGAAGGAATGGAGGCAGGGAAAGGAATATTCTACTTTATTAATGGAGAAATAAATTCAAAGGAGTGTCACAAACCTTACCAACATAGGCCTAACACATCAATTACATGTCTTACTCTGCCTTCTTTAGTAAGAACATGTAGCCACACACTGAAAAGAATCCCAGACTTCCATAATAAGCCACTGAATGCTCACTGAAGAGGTGGGATGACAGGGACATTTAGGAGATGAAATAATCTACTGCATGAGCAATTTGTTATCCATAGGCTATTGAACATAGACTTGGTAGGTTTCAGGAGTGATGGTGTGTATTTCTGGCAGTGACCTGCACCTCACACATACTGTGTCATGTGGCTTTCTCAAAACTCTGCCTTTAAGGTACTATTTCACTGTTTACTGCCTGGCTCTATTATTCCTCATCTAGATGATTAACATGTCTCAACCAGTTAACTCAAAATCAGACTGTCACCACAAGCAGGATCTTTGTGGTAATTCATAAGATGACACTTTCTCAGTCACTGCATTATGGTTTTAGAAGACTGAAGAGCAAGAAAGAAGAACTAGAACTTTACACTCCTAAAAATAGCTTTTTTATAATTGGAGCTTATATAGCGAAGTGATTGTTTAGAATACTTACACACTTTTAAATTACTGTTTAACTTCTAACATGAAGATAAATTGTATTTGCTTTAAGACTGTTATTTGATTATTATAATTACCTTAGTTCAAAGACCTGACAGAGAAACAAGCTGATGTTAAGTGGAGGAGATACTTAGGATAATCTAGTCTAAGAGCAGAATAAGGACATAATTCCAAAGGGCAGAAGGGCAAGAACAACTCAAGAAGTAAAAAAACCCCAAACCAAATACCCACAAAATAGCTAAGTGTCATGAAATTATGAAAATACTTAAGAAAACACAGAAAAACTAGTACATCCAGTATGAATTTGAAGTTCAGAAAACAAACATTGCTAAATAAATCATTTTATTTTCCTTCAGAAAGATTTTAAGGAAACACAATGCTTACAAAGCTTCACATGTGCCAAAGATTGATACTGGAAGTGACCTCTCTGTGATGGAAAGAGGAACTAATGGTGGATTTTAAAACATGCAAAAAATATCAGTGAAACTTTACAATGGTAAGGATAGAGAAGAACTAGGACAGATTACCTAGGTCATGCAGCCTTTATTAGTAAATTACTTTGAAGAACATCCTAGAGGAATGGTTGCTAAAATCCTCTAGGAAATAAGTTATATCTACTAGGTTACACCTGACACACTCACATTCCACACAATGCATCACAACACCCTCATTCACAACCAGAATCTTTAGCTCACATGAAACTGAATCTCATCACTGTTAACATGCACAGAACCAGCACCGTGTTCAACCAGTTAACACAAACATGTACCAACCTCCCCTACTCCCTCTTACTTCATACAACTTTTAAAATTACTCAAATTCTTAAAAGGTTTTTCCTAAAGAACTACTTTTTTTCTCCCTTTGCCCTATCTGCCTTTATTTCTCCTGCACATCTGAAGGGGGTATGAAATGTGCCTTATGCCAGGACATCACTTGCCAGGTTTGCAGCTGGGCTTGCTGTGACACAGACATTGGAACACATCTGGAAAGGCAAGAGCCAGCTCAGCAGTCAGGGTTGATATACCCTTGGCACAGCACAGTAAGTTATATCCAGATGGTTTCCAGCCATGAAATTCCTTAAAATTAGACTGAAGTGTTTTCCTGTTTCACATCGGAATGAAAACAAAACATGTAAAATAGATCATAAATTTATATATTTAATGGTTCTTTTGCTCCAAAGAGAGAAAAAAACCCCAAACTATTACCAATTATGTTTACTTTTTTATTATTTTTTAATAGGTGATGTCCTACTACATAAATTACCTTCATAAATTTAACTTTTTGGTCAGTAAGAACTCTTTGACATAGAGCATTTAACATCAAAGAACTGTATCTAGAAAAATTAAAATATGAAATTAGTACAATTTTAGACTTGTTAAAAATCTTTTACTGAAAAAATGTACCAGTGTGTAATTAATTCCTGTTTGGAACTTTTGTTTCAGTCAAACACAAATTACTGAGTAAAATATAAAAGCAGATTAGTAAAACATATGGATTACATAAAGAGTACATTAGGTAAACACAATGTCCAATGATAAAGGTGGAAGTCAACTCCAAAAGACAGCAGAAAAGCAGCATGTGTTCCTCAGTCTCAGAAGTTTGCTCACAAATATCCCACTTGTTTATTCTGACAAATATTTATTGCAAAGGCTTAGCAAACCTTTAATTTTTAAGTTTTAACAGCTAAGGCCTGTTAAAGGTCCTTAAGAGCCCTCCAAGTGTTAAGCTCTCTAAGTGTAATACTGTGGTGAAATTCATTTCATATCCTTTATTATGAAATTCCAAGTCATATTTTATTATTGTCAACATATTTAAAATAAGCTTACAGAAGACAAAGTTATCCCAACTCTTCTCAGTGTTGTCTTCCAAAAGCAAACAACTGCTCTTATGAGTTCCTGCCCATGAAAGGAGCACAAGCCTTTCATTTGAGAGGCAAATACCATCAAAACCACCGAATTATAGGAATTACCTTGGAATTTAGAAGCTACAGTAAAATCAATTGCACTATTTCCCTAAAAGATTTATATCCCCCAGCTTGGAATTCAGCAGCTTCAAATCATATCAAAGACCCAAGGAAAGGTGAGCACAACTATCTTAATTTTGAATATAGAGCTTAATTAATATTTAAAGATTTTACTGCTCCTACCTACCAGAAAACTGATCTGGCAGCATTTCCTGGAATATACATGAATTTCAAACTGAACATGTAAATTTGAGATAGATTTCAATTTATTACATGAATTTACATGAGACATCAGTGAGAAGACAGCTCACTGCCAGACAGAATTCATTCTTAAATTCTCCACCATGCTCAGGCTCAGCATATACAATGTCCTTCTAAAATCATGCTAAATACTAGGCCTAAGAACTCCTATTTCCTAGGTGAAGATACACTAGAATTACAAAAAATATACTCATGCACCATACTGAGTGATTCCTGACTGCAATTTATTAGAAAAAAAATTTATTCTGTATTTTTTTCCAACGTACAGGGATCTGCTAAAAACACAAAATTAACCGAAAGCATTTTATCAACCCCAATATGTTCTTACTGCAGTGATTTATAGAAACCCAGCTAGGCAAATGCAAAAGGGGCCTTAAATCTGACAAATGTCTTTTTTTTTCCCCCCAGCATAACCCTTTTACTTTGAAAGGAACTTTTCAACCAAGTTCACTGGGATTTGGATAACTTTCCATCCTGAGCTCTGCCACGGGGTGGCATTTCAACTCACTCTCCTAAGGTAAGACAAAAAGGCAACAGAAAGCAACACCACACACACAGAAAAGGCAACATTATTCTGATATAAAAAGTATTTCTTCCCTAAAGAAGATATTATTAAGGATTTCTGCTGAGCAACCAGGTCATTTTAGGAGAACTCTTTATTTCTCCCTCCATCCATAAAAATAGAAAATGAGTTATATGAAATAGAATCCTGAGCATGGTGATGAAGTGAGATCTTCATTAGATTTCAGAAAACCTACTGTAGAGTTGTGTGAAAAATTTATGTTTTCAATAAAAAAGAAATTCTGAAGTAAAATTCCATTAATCTTCAAGTAGAAGAGCTTTATGTTCATATAATTCCATGCTAAATAAAATCAACCCTTCATTAATTTTATGGATATTTTCTGCTGTATTTACAGATGCTGAAATTTATCAGGTTGCTTTTACTAATTTCTCAATATATTGGTGGGTTAATAAGGGGTGGACAACCAATAAATCCAGAGAATTTAGTGAAAGCAGTCCCCTAACTCTTTCTAATATTCAACAGTAATTAGTATATAGCACACTATGAAAGAAGCATTCTTCCTAAAAACCACAAATTTACTTTAATATTTTACCAGAAATGCTAATTATATTGTTATATTTTTTTCTGAATTTCAAAAAACCTCTTGCACACACACTCTTGCTCTCTGATGACAATGTATAAAATGCCATCTCTCTTTTCCCACAGTGGGAAACAGTAGTCCCCTAATAAGTATAATTTCATAATTATGCCAAAAGCAATTAGGACTCCACAGTACCCACAGAGAAAGCAAAGGAAACATTGAGTGAAACAGTAGAGACCAGAACAAATTAAGCACTGCAGTGGACAAGAAATATCTATTTCCTACTCAGTAAAAATGTCAGAGTGGTTGGTGAGTTTCGCAAACCTACCTTACAAATTGAATGTATGAGAATGCACGAGGGTCTGGTGTCTGGGGTAAATTAACAGCCAGGATTCTGTATGGGCAATCTATTTTGCAGCTGCTGTAGAAATAAAAGTCTTAGCAAATTCCAGCAGCAGGCTCCCAAGTGGACAAGAGGATCTGAGATAAGTGAGAATTTTACCCATGAAGAAACAATGAGGTGAACTGAGATTTTTACTTAAAAAAATAAAATTTGCTTACATAACTAGAATGATCTAATTACAAACAGTCTTCAGGAGCAAGCTAGTTACAGCTTCAAAGGCACACAATGACAGTAGTACACAATGCAACCTTGTCCAGTTAGCAAAGTACAGCAGTATTTTTAATATAACACTACTAATACAAACAACAATGCTGGGGTAGGGGGAAGGGGACGTCTGATGGTAAAATAAAAAAATAAATTGGATTGGAAGGAGAAGTGTGCTTTATTTTCTCCTGTTGGGAATTATGCTCCCTGTCATCTTAAAACGAGAATTTGTAATCAAGCTAACATTTTAATTGGTATTTCTGAATTCCATAGTTTTCAGAAACTTACAATAAATAAATAAATACATACGTAAAAACTTTGCTCTGGTTTTGTGAATCTATTTATCAAATAGCTTAACTGTTGGATTGCCCTGCCAGCTCTGAGAATGTATATTCAGTTCTTTCCTTTGCATGAAGGACTGAACATACATCTTGAAGGAAACTCTTTTCACCCTTAGATATTATAATTGATGTTGTAGTAATTTTAATGTGTCATAATATTTATGTAACAGATTCAAGTAATTATTCAGATAGGGAAAAAAACACATTTTGTAAAACACTTTTTAAAAAAATCACATATTTGGTTTAAACTCCACTCTTATGAACTGTCCCATGGATTAGACTGTAAAATTTGACTTTTTCCTTTTTTCTGGCTCAGGAAATACTTTCAGAGGTCCCAGCAATTGACAGAGCCTGATAGAGGAGACTGCCAGGACCTTCCCGCTGTCCTCTCCTCACCTCATTATCTTCTGCCCCAGACACGCTTACACCACTGTGAGGAGCTGGGAAATGTTAGTGCTCTGTTTCACTGCATTATGTGCTCTCTGTGTGTTTATAATTCATTTCTTGCTAAAGGGCAAAAGCGTAATTGTTTGTAAGCATGATAAGGTAGGAAACAAAATAAAGAGCACGTCAAACATTCAAACCTAGTAACAAGGGCACAGGCTGTAGAAACTACTGCTCTGTTGCTCATTTTCTATTTGGTTTCCAAAATGTTATGTATTTATATCACTCTGAATGTATTCTGTCACACCCTACTAGGAAGGGTTTATACCTGGATCTGTCATGTAAGCCATATAATGAGCTACTCCCATTATTTCTGCTAGGGATTTTGTTTTTCAGAATATTTTTTTCTTAAAAAATGAGCTATACGTACACATTTGAGGTCTGGCAGACATGACAGAATTATGTGTTTCTCAATAATTTAATTTATAGCTTATACAGACTTCCAGAACAAGCACAGTGCACATCACAGAGACTTTAATTAGGTAATAAAATTTAATCTGTTTATATGCAAATGCATCCTATGATATCCAAAAATATACAGATGCACAGGTTTACAAGAGGAGTGACTAATTTGTGGTTAGTGCAGATGCAGCATGGCTTCCCTTCTCAGCACAGCTATATTAAAAAACCTGTTGCACAATGCAGCCAAAAGTTCACCAACAGCCTTACACTGTGAGCAATCACAGACTGCTTTTGTTATTAATTTTAAATGGGCTACCATGCTTTGCTGGCACAAATTTTTAATTGCACACATGCCATGCCCCACAAAATTCCACATAGGCTGTAGGTCCTTGAAGCGTTGCTGCATCTGAATTGTTTCAAAACAACTTGTTTGTTTATTTGGGGAATCAAGCTGTTCTGAGTCTCAAAAGGGCACAGGAAAATGCATGACATCTAGCAGACTGTAAGACTGCAGGAGGGCACCTACTGAGAAAGCCAGCAATAATTGAACCATCTTTTTGACAAAGGAAAAAAGCATAAAACAGTCTAATCCTTAATGTTCTACATATGCTAAACCATCCCCAAAAGCCTGTATGCACTAATGTAAGTAGAGCTGCAAATGCCAAAATGCTATCAAAACAAGAAAAAAAGAAAAAAGAGAAAAAGCCAGCTGCGGTTGGTATTTTAAATTTGCAAATATTTATGCAGTTTACATGGGGATTACTTTCTTTGGGTAGTTCTTCTGAAACTTTATTTTTCCCCTGAAGAAGGAGACTAAAAAGAAACTAAACTGAAGCACATCATGCTTTGAACATACAGTGTGTAGATCTGATTGAAAAATAGCTTAATTACATAATCAAAATTTTTAGGGTAGAAAACTCAAAATTATTTTTAAGAACAGTCCTTAGTTCTTATTTGGTCCTAGTTATCAGCTAGAAAGATAATTTCACAAGTAAACATGCATGTGACATATATCAATTCTATCTTTAATATTCTAAAGGTATTTGAATCATATTACTGAATTAACACTGAATAAATCCTATCATTTACCATTGTATACTCAGTTCTTATGATCTTTTAAAAAATTATAATGCACAATGATTTTAAAGCCTTATTTTAAAGTTTGAGCATCCTGAGTACTGTTTTCCACTTAATCACGTTTAACAGTTGCCAGAAAAAAGACATTATTTCATTATCTTCCTTATGTGAGTACCCCAATGTGCTCCCAGAGTTGTTCAGCTCTCAGGGACTGATTCAAAGCCTGCAGGTCCAGGAGGACCACACGTACAATTAGCATTACCTTCCAAAGGCATCAGTTCCTCAATGAACCCACTTGAAAGCACGTTTAAAACAAAATGGGAAAGACACTACACTGTCAGAGACATATCATAAGAACTGCAGTGACAACTTAGGCCAGAAAATGTTGCCTGTCATTGAAGGCCTGGTTGGAGGATAAATTAGTTTAAAAAAGATAATTAAAAAAAGGCTTTGCCAAAATCAATGACTGGCCTAAACACTTTGACTGCACAGTCTCATCAAGGCCCATTCAGAAGTAATGTATCTTTTTGATGTTATGCCTTTCAAGTACGCAGAAATTCAAAAACTTGGCAATGGTATAAAAATCTAAATGTGTTCCATAAGACAAACACAATGGATATTATAATATTTTGATAAAGAGAATGCCTTGGGCAGCCACAATAAAACAGCACACGCAGAATTCCCATGTCGTACAAACAGACATCCTGCGTCTGTAGCTCTGTGAGACATCACCACTGGCACCAACATTAAAAGCTGTTGCTAAATGCCAGCTCTGTGCTGAGCCTGGCTGCTGGGAACAGAGACAGTGCCAGGGATGCTGCAGGAGGAGAGGGGCATTTGCAGCTGCACTGCAAGCCTTGGCCATTGCAGCAACCACACCAACACCACGCTCTCAACCCTCCCTTGCCCTCAGTTCATACCTGTGATAGGGACAGTACTGAGACATCCACTCTCTTAAGCTATTTTCTTACTTAACGTTCTATTTTCATTTACTTTCAATGACAGCCTTTACTAGTTTAAGACTGATGACTCCTAAATTTGCAAAAACCTCGTAAGAAAAAACATTTAATTAAGACAGTAGAAGCATAACTAATTTCATGACTATTTGCAAGCTTTCAGTAGAGATTCAAAGATTATCTCCAGAATTTCCACATACTTGGCATCACTGTTTATACTTTTTTATGATTAATTCCTCTTAAAGCATGGAAATCTATAATTCTCATCTCTATGGCATTGTTTGCATATATCATCTTAATTTAATACTTTTTAAAATCTTTCTTCTGTAAACTCGCAATGATGTGTTTTATGACTTTTAATGCCAACCAACTTCCATGCTGCTGTACATAAAAATGCAAATAAAACAGTTCATTGTATGAGGCAAATGCAAGACAATATTCTTGAACCATGAAAAACAGTGAAAGCTGAATACCAATTATCTCATTTCTTTCTAACTGGCTTCTTAAGGACTTTCTCCTATTTGTAGCTCTTCTTATGGCAGAATTTTAAAAACCAGTACTGTTCAACACTACTTATGTTCTCATTAAACATGCCCAACTGAAGAACTGAATCTGTATTGTCCTCACAAAACTCTTTCTTTTTTAATATAGTTTACTTTTTTTTTCCTTTAGCTTTGAAAATCTTTCTCAACCCCTGTTCCTATATTTGTTAAGCATTGACTTGTCTTTTGCTTCTTTAATTATAATTCATAATTATCTGTTGCAATAGTCCTACCTGTATCATAAGCACCAAGAGAAATCCTTAGACCTTCAGTCACCTTATTTTATTTTTATTTTCTGTCACTTTTATAAAACAACATTTAGCCATGTCCTGGTAGATTATTCTCTTCCATTTCTAGTCTAAACTCACACTATATTATCAACTGTCTGCACAAAAATAACATTTTAAAAGATCTGGTTTTAAATAAAAGCTATATAATCACAGAAAAAAATTTATTATCTTTAGTTAGTTGTAACTACAGCTGTTAAAAAGAAGCAAACTGCAGACCACAAAGAAACTACACCAGTAGTCTGAACTGTGTAAAAAATTAGGGTTTCAAAATTCATATGGAATATTTAGCAAAGAAAAATGTGGTAACAAATCTGCTAGATCAGAGAGATAATGTATATTCATTCAAAGGGCTCTGGCTTGTGAGGAAGAAAAAAGGGTGATTTTCTAATACTCCTCAACATCAAGACACTGGTCTGGTCAGGGAGAATCCTTTCCCGTCCCTTCCCTGGGCTCCTGACTTTTTGCTGCCTCTGCCCTGCCTATGGAGATTGACATTCTTGGGATCGCTTCATATCAGAGATGGGGTAATAATCTCAGACTCTCTACATATCATTAAATATAGGTATCAATAAACTATAAAAGAACAGAGTTTCTGATATTCACACTGAATTAATTCAAATTATTTCTTACTTAATGATTAAATATAGCTTCTAATTCCTTCAGAGCTGGTTTTAATCTATCTAGAAAATAGAGTTATAAAGAAGAAAATGGATCACCAACTGCAAGTTCTTCTCAATTTCCTAGAATCTAAATATTGGCTAAAACAACTCTTTTTTCAGTTTAAGACTTCCCTGGATAGCTTTGCTTGTGAGAAATATGCTTCTGTCACTTAACACAACGCTTGATAAATTAAACACATATCAAATTAGACATTAAAAGCATAAAAAGCACAGTTCTATAGGCAAAGCTTTACTTGCAAATATAAATACAGATGTGGAGAAACTAATTTAAAAACAAACAAAAAACCTACCTTTGTCTATTTGGTGTGCACATTTGTAATCACAGAAGTATTCCTCTGGAACAAGTTAAAATCTCAAAAATAATGCAGAAACTGTTTAGAATAGTTGGTGATAATCTGAAAGCAACCAGGTATTCTGGAATTTTCTCTTCTTCATTTTACTGTAACTGACCAAAGGACCATCTATGACTGACAGTCAACAGGAAGTTTTTTTCCACAGTGGAATGAGGTAGAGCAATATGAATTCCACAAATGCTCTGCTTTAACATCAGCATTGTTAATATTATTGTATAGTTATAAAGAAAGCATTAAAAAAGTTCTTCAATTCTCCAACAGCAAAAAACAGTCAGTGACATTGTTGGAAAAAAAAGGAGGAAAATCAAAAACAAGCTCAGCTTAATATTTCACAAAAATGCTTCAAAAAACATAGGAGAAAAACATAAAAGGAGAATTTCATATATTTCTGGAATAAACATTTGACTTAACATGCTTGTAGGCATGTGGCCTGGCCTGGCATACTAAATATCCATTTCATTTAAAACAAATGATGATTTAAGTTTATAAAACTTGACAACGAATTTATCCATAATAATAAACATACCAATGTTTGCTGCATCAAGAGTTTGTGGTGTCTCTGTTGGCAGTTTCTGAAGGGTCTGTTCACCATCTGTCTTCTTTGGTGAGCTGTTGCACTGAGACTGCTGTTGGTCTTCATCTTGAGCAACAAATGAAATTACTCCTAAAACAAAATAGATACCAGGTGTTATATTACCCAGGCATTAGCTTTAAAACAACAGACTGCCAGACATGTACAAGTATTTCCTCAGTTCAAAACTAATAAAAAATGAAGTAAAACTTCCACTCCAGGTGCCAGCCATCCAATTATAATTTATGGTATTAAAAAATACATCTTAAGCAAGTACAAGGAAATTAACCCTTTTTTCTCCCAAAAGAGCTTTTCCACTTACCTGAACAGTAATGAGTACCTGGAAAAAATCAGTAACAAGAAATACAAGCAAACCCACTTCCTAAAAATTATAAAATAAGGTGGTAAGTAAGAATACCTTTTCCCCAGCTCAATTTTTTCTGCATAATCCTGATTCTTTCTGCTATTTTTTTTAAATCAGGGTGTCTCATTCTAGTGCTACAGGATAATAAATGGAATGGCTAAAATATTCCTCTGATCTGTTTTTGTATTGTATGGTAAGCTGTAATCAAGTATTTCAGGAAGATAAAGCAGAGAGACAGTAAAACAAGGATTTTTAAGTTTGGCAGATCCCTACTTAATAATTAAAAAAATTACATTAAAAAAATCGAGTATGCACATGGTTCCTTTAAATAACAATAATGCTATTCTGGAAGATTTGATAAATAAGCAGGTTTCATTTCTTCTGTTATGTGCCTCTGCCTAGGAATTTTAATTCTACATAAACTCTTTGAAATACTACATATCATTACCATTGCATCTAAGTTGATGTTCCTCAGTCTTCCGATACATTCTGAAAAGTTTCAAAGCTGAAGTAAATATACGTTGCAGGTTTAATTCTTGCCTCATTGATACAATAAAGAACTAATTTGAGGACGTGACTTATTTTATGCTGTTACAGAGTAAGAAATTTTCCCATTTGAGATTCTTGGAATTTATGTGAAGCATTTCCCAAAGGGAACTTTGTTTAAAGTATCTTATTAAGGGCTTGAGAAAACTATTAATAATGGAACTTTCAATATTTGAAATGGAGAATTAATGAGAGTCCCAGATCAATTTGATTTGAAAGCATCTCCATCTAATGGTACTTTCTGTTTCTCCAGCTCTGAGTGGGATAGGTGTGTGGTAACACACCACAGGGCAGAGAGGATGCCGTGCTCCCTGAGAAGCTGAATTTAGTACCCCTCTGGCTAATGGAAGAGCTAAAGCTGAACACTTCATTTTAAAAATTAAATAATTTTTCCTTATAGTTCTTCCTTCCAGTGAAATGGAGGATTTTCTTTACCAATGTCTGTATTTCATGGACTGTGCATATGTACATGAGGGAGAAGGAGGGACAGAACATGGATGATCACAGTTTTAAGTAAATGGTAAAACAAACAGTGTCTTTCTTGCTCTGCACAAAACGTGCTCTCAAAAGCAGCAAAAGAATGGGCTGAAGTGCTCTGAATAATTATTTCTTCTTTGCAGCAAATATTGGAATGCTTGAGAAGTTCCAAAAGCATAAATTGCTAATGCTCAAGAATATTTCCAGAGCTTGTAGAAGAACTCTGGTAACTAAAGACTACTTGAATTGCTAAAGCACCGTGCTGCTAACCCAGCAATTGTACAATCAAACAATCAGTCAAGAATTACAGCATAATCGCTGACACTCCATTTTCCTTCTCTATGGCAAACAGATCTCAAACAAACAGAATTAATAACAATGAGGTTATAATTTTGATCAATAAAGGTGACTGAATTGATGTAGTGTGTAGTGTGTAGATTAGATCTGTCAAAGTATTTCAATAAAAAATAATGAGTTTTACTACAGATGGCATACATTTTATAACTCAGTTTATCTGCTTAATCTTAAAATATTCATAAATCGTCCTTCCTAATTTTCATGGGCACCAAACTATCTACTACTGGCTCAAAGCTATTTGAATTTTTTATTAAGGGAAAAAAAAAAGAAAATCATTGCTGGTAAGAACTGCAAATAACAGAAGAAAAATATGTATTAATTTCAAGTCAAATACAAAATGCAGAATCCTTATCAGTGAGGACAGTACATAGAATGGTCTGCATGATTTGAGTCTATAAATTAAGACAGAATATTTTCCCAAGGAGAATACCCTCCTGATTCCAGAGTTAATAGTGCAACCCAATGAGCACTATTGGAAATCAAGATAGCAGATGATACATCAATATATTAATTTATTCAAATTAAGGGCTACAAAAATATTCCTGTCAAAATATGTTTTGCAGGATTGGAAAAAATTATACAATGAAGAATAATAAAAAGTACTTAGAGCACTATGAAGTAAAAAAGAATAGAATAGAAATGTGCAGAAACACTGCATCAAAAATGCCAGATTTAAAGTAACAAATACGAAAAGCAAATTTACATTTCTTAACAAGGTTCTGTTGAGCTTGTTGGCTTCTGTGTTAGGAAAGGGCTTTGACATGGGGAGCTCTGGTGGCTGTGAACCCACTGCCACCCTACAGAACCATTGCTGCTTCCAGTGGCCTCAGAAAGGCAGTGGGATCTCTGATGCTACAAAACAACTAATAAATGATAATTTATTCATGCACAGTAGTCCTCCATGTTTGGGGTTTATTCTGCTCAGTTCTGACTCCTCTGTCACACACTGCACAACAGTAACTTGACAAAGTGCCATGGCCAACAATTTTTAAAGCTCCAAACCAAACAAGACTTCACGTACATTCCAGAGATACAATTCCCACTGACTCAGTTGACCACAGAATTATGCTGTTGACAACTATTTTAGAAAACAACACTCCTCAGCTGTCCTTTTACATATAGATGACACTAAGCTTACACATAAAGGATACAGAACTTGCCAAGGCAGTAACAAAGTATTCATAGAATTACACTGAAAAGGAATAACTAAAATTTACATAAACTGAGGTGGTTTTCTTTTTGCTGATAGCTTTTAAAGGAATGATGTTTCTTGGTCAAAACCTCATTGCAAATTTTCCAGCATTACTACCCAGTGTTTAAACATTTCATACAACTACAGTTCATACATGAATTCCAAAGCCTTATTTTACATTGCTTCAGATAAGATGCACCCCTTTAAAAGGAGGCAGGCTGATTTATTTCCCAATAAAGCTGTAATTGCTAGGCCACATGTTAGACTGACTCATTGGTTCTATACTGCAATATTCCATCCATGAATACAATTAAGAAAGCAAGAAATACTCAGTGTTTTCCTTTCTGTATAATTTAAATGGGACTATTTGAAAGATAGGTATTGTACATGATTATTTTCTGCTGCAGAGAGAGAAGTCCACAATATCCCAATATTTTAACTGGAAACAAGAACAGAAGGCTATATGGAATTCAACACATGAGCCTGAAAAGAGATAGAAATGTTTGGCGTGTGATTTAAATACAACAACATGAACTTAATGAGGTCTGGAGAGTAGGACAAGGGGTTTTCATCTTTTTCAGTTGTTTTTTTTCCTGGCCAATGAAATCTATGTATAGTTGCTGCCACAGAAAAGTTCTACAGAAGATATAAGATAAATTAAAAAGATTAGTGCAATTTATGTACGCTATAGCTTTTGTCAATTTTTCTTCTTGCATTTTTTCTACTGATAAAAAAGGATATTTACTGTAGGTGAGAAAGAGCTTTATAATCTCTGTTTTGCATAGGAAAACCTCTATAATGAGATATGTAAATTCTAAAGAGTTTTTCTAAATCCTACCACTGGGAGTAAATTAATTGCTCCCTGCATCGATGAAAAAAGTTCAGAATAAGCTCTAAGAAAGAGCAAGTAGTAAATCCTGCTGTCAACTATGATTCATATATATTTTTTTAGCATTTAATAAACAAGTGAATTGTTTTATTTACAATTCTCACTGTCACCTCTTAATGTGACAAAGAAACTGCAATATGAAAGGGCACGGGAGCATGCAGCTCCAACTGCACTAGGAGAGATGGAAAATGTTTGTTGGGAATCATCTTCCCAGGGGGTGGCACAGATAAACAGAGCAGCTCTCCATCAGTGAGCTCCAGTGATCCATAGAACCATTCATGGGAATCAAACAACCAGAAAAGCCTCCCAACTTTGTCATTATTACCAATAAATTAGACTCAATTTGTCAGGGTGGCCCAGGTGAAGAGGAAGTGCTCAAAGCAAAGGCATGGGCAGATGCTGGAAATGCAGCAAAAGCTACAAGAAAACTACAGAGATGGTCTTCCTCCCACATCTGTTATGATTCCATTGAAATTACAGGGATCAGCAGATCAATTTGCAGAATTCCAGCAAACAAAGAAATGATCAAGTTTATTTTTTTTCTCAACACCAGTGTTGAAAGGAAAATATTGCTACACAAACAAGTTCAATCACCTCATTTACAGGCCAGACTGTATTGGCATGATCTTCACCATCTCACTGACATTGTCCTACAGATGCACCTGACAGGCCATGGCCTGGAACATACTGCCCTTTTCCCTTCAAAAGCTCCAAGCAGCGTGGAAAACTGCTGCCAAGTAAGCACAGCTATAGTTAAAAAGCTAATGAAATTAGAAAGCTCCTTTCCAAAAGCTAGAGCTTTTTAATGGATAAAAAGGCACTGACTGTAACAGCTATGCAGTTCTTTTGCACAAGACATATTCAAGCATGAGCTTTGGTCTGTTCCAGAAAAATTCTGGTCTGTTCTGTGGAAAGCAGAAATAAAAAACTGATAAAAGATAAAGCAATCTGTAGAAGATGCTTTATCAAGCCTGAAGGAAATTGCTCTATTAGAAAGCTGATTGCTGAAAACTTTTACCTGATGACAGAATCTTGTGCGAGGTGTTTATTAGCTATAATTTCTGTATTAAAGCTGTCATGCAGCTACAAACCAGCTGAAGCATATAATATTAGCCCTTTATTGGAATGCTTCCAAATGGACTATTGAAAAGAACAGGGTCCACTTTTAGCTTAGCAACCAGAAAACAGCACAACAGAAAGCAAAAGAAGCATCGTTTTGCAGCTATATAATTTTGCAACTAAAAGGACTTCAAATGTAAATGAAAAATGCAGACTATTTGCTCAGTACAACAACTTATATGGTAAATGTTCTTTTATTAGAATTTATTTTAGTATGACAAAAATAGTTTTAGAACACCAAGACTACAAACTTTTATACTTATAAGTTAGGAAGTTCTAAACTTGAAGTTATCCATGGGCACTACGACAAGTCTTCAACTAGATCTCTAAACAGTTGTTTTTTCCTTGCAGGGTAAAACCTACTCGCATTGCTTTTTATTTTCAATCATTCAAAATGTTGTACCAACGAATTATTTACTTCCTTCTAAACAAATTCACCGAACTGAACAAAGAATACCTTTCTTGAGGGTAAAAAAGCCCAAAACAGTTGTACTTTGCCTGTGGCATTATGATCCTAGAAAGCACTAAGATTCCTGAGTCCTAATTCCCCTTTGGATCAATTACATCCAATCTGTGATCCTCAAGCTTCAGGCTGCCTGTTGACAAATCCTGAAAGTGCCAAAAATGTATATACATATATCTCAGTTTGACAGTGAAGTTTCCCAAGACCTGAGAATTCTGCTTTGGAGAGCAAATATGACTTCTCAGCCTTACACAGATTTCCATTCTCCTTGAAGTCACAACATAAGCACTTCCTAACACTTTACCTGGTAGTTAGGTTTATTTCAAACCCAACATCAGACAGCACAATCAGCTGCTGCCTTTCAAACCAGTGGCCTCTCTTCTTCTACAGCAGCTGAATGATTAGAGAGTGTGCACAAATTTCTGTGACACAACCAAAACTGTCTCTGCTCCAGAGGAAGAAGGAACATGATTTCCTGAGGTAGTGATTAAAAGCAAGCACTGAGCCAGGGGGTGGATTGCAGATAACTGGGCCCTGTTCTTTTCAAAGCCTAACTTTAGCTTTCTATGAAGTTATTTTAAAGTGTAAAATAAATGAACTTTCCTGAGAAAAAGAGCATATTCCCAGCATTTGAACCAGTAACTTTCTGTCAGGTTAGAGAGACCAACTGTTCTCTCTTTTAGCATGCAGTGAACAGATAATACTTCAAAACATAATGGAAACCATTGAAATAGAAGTCAGGGGAATGACAGAACATAGGAGATGGAGATCTGGACATGCCAACTATGTCCCTTTGAAGGCATGGCTTTTATCACCTGGTATTAATTTGCTGTATGATAGATCCCTTGGAGCCTCTTCTACTAAAACTTTCAGTATATACAAAAGAACTAGGGATTTTTTAAGGCAGAAAAGAGAATATTCCTAAATCTTTAATGCTTAAAAAAGGAACAAGTTAAAATTAAGTATATCCTCAGTTTTTCCTGCTGCACATTTTTGACAATCACAATTTCATTGAAAACTGATTTCTATTCATATAAAGTGAATTTTTCCTCAGAGCTACAAATCAGGGCACAGAAGTCTTCCCATGGCACTAGACCAAACTTTGGTACAACTATTAACTTTTTACAAATCATCTGTGAATTGGGATGGCTTTATTACTTAATTTGAGGTATCAGATACTAAAACCAAAATGGCCAAAAAAGCAAAGTAGTTTGGCATCCTCAGGGACAAGAGTTAATAGCTTTTTAATGTTGAGAAAACAGCTGTCATTAATCTCGATTGTCTAAGAAGGTAGCAGCATCAAGTGCTTGGAGCGAGGAACCTACAGAATCAAAATTATACACCAGCCACTTTGGATTAAGAGATTTATCCATTATTAGAAAACCTTCTGTTTAAGAAGTTGTTCAAGTCTAGGCTTCCTGAGTGCTATTCATTTACTTTAGAATAGTCTCTTCTGTTTCCATAATTCCCTCCCAAACACTCTTGTACTTCGCTCTGCTGAGAGTTGCCACAATTACCCTACAAGGAAGAAAAAGACTCATTTTACAGCTTCATGCTCAAAATCATGTTTTTCATATTACAAGGTAAAGGGAGCAGCATGGAATTGTAGAACTATTACTAAGCATTTAAAAATTATGAAATCTGAATCATTAAAATATTATTTTCAGGACAAAACTTAGTATGATATGCCAGCATCGGTTAAACCAAGCAAGAGTTTTGCTGTTGTGTCATAAGAATACCATCATAAACATGGATGGACACAAATTATGTACAATTAATTTTGGATATCCCAAGCCTCCACACATCTTAAAGAAGGAACTGAGTTCACTACATTCTTTTCATGTATTCTTGCCTTGTGACCAACGGATTGAACAATAATCAAGGGAAAAAAATCAAATTCTGGTCTCTGCCTTTAAATCTTTGGTTCTAAGTATTGCTAAAATAACTACAGGTATTCAACAGGTTTTCGAAAACTAAATTTAGACCCAAAAACTTGGTGATAATTCAAAAATCCATTACTTCCCATTGAGTCAATTTTCATGACTCAATTTAAGGCACAGAGCTGTATATATGTTGTCATTTTTGAAGGACCTGACCACATATTTAGCAGTAAGATAGTTTTATGAATAAAAATATGAGCTAGCTTAAAAACCAGTATCACCAGTAATTATAACCTTATTTCCAGAAAAAAAAGAACAAGTGTAAGTATTAGATGTAAACAGATTTAATCTGCTAATTTATAGGGATACTTTATATATTTGAGTTCTAAACTGTACCTTGAAAGGTTCCTCGCCTCCATGGAGATACACTCAAAGTGTAAGCAATTGTGTCATCTGGGTTGACAGTAAGAACAGGGGCACCACTCACCATTGAAAGATCTGAATATACCTGGTGAAGAGAATTCACGAAGAGCAAAAGTCATCAAAGGCAAATTATTGTTGCAATAACACTCTAGGCACATTATACATTCTACCTGCTTTGAAAAGTAAATATTCTGCCAGTAAGTCCTGGCCTTTATGGACAGGAAAGAATACACACTGTAAGAGAAATGCTGCCATATACAGAACAGATCAAGCACAAATTTTGAAGTCAATGCTCAACACAATTAAAAGTATATTGCTCAGACCATGGAACTACTTACATATACATAGATTTGCACACTCAGACCCTTAATATTTTACATACATTTTCTTTAGAAGGGTGACAAAGACATTCAGCAGTAACGATCCATCTAACTAGACAGAGCAAAGCAGAATGTGAAGTGCCATTCTAATATAATTTAGATGTTAGATTTAGACCTCAAGTGATATGAAACTGTGCTTTTTGATGTCACATTTTGTAAATGACATGTATATATGGCATACACAGTAACTATGTGAACAATGAAAAGATCAATAAATTTTTCACATGCTGAATTTTAGGTTTTGTAAACTAAAATTCTCTGCAAGAATGTAGGCTGAGAGTATTTTTTAATTGCCTCACTTCTTTCTCACTTGTTACAGACAGACTCTGTGATCAGCTGGTGATTCCCTGCTGGAGCCATTGATGGTACAAAGAGCAGCAGGTGAAGTGTGTGGATGGTTCTGCTCTGTCCCCTCTGCCCCGGGGGAAGCAAACTCCTGCTGAGGGACAGCATTTTAAATTAACACACCAATTTCTGCACTCTGCTACAGGAGACAATTTTCCACCGAGGCATGGAGGCCTTTCAGAAAATATCTTCAGGTTATCATGTAGTACTGTAGCATGCTGCAATTTCTTATCACATTAAATAATGAAATAGTCTTTGTGGGTTTTTTGGTGAATTTTGAGCAGAATCAGAAGTCAAATGAGAAAGCCTAGATTTCTTTTCTCAGCTCATTTATTCATTCCATTAGTGACAACAGCCAGCCTTTTGAGCTCCCAAGTGGAGACCTGCATTCTACAAAGATTTCTTCTGCAACAAAAACAGCATTAGATGCACAGATCAGATTCATCCCACTAAAAGTTACTTTTTTTAAAGTAAATATATTTTCTTAGTATTTTCTGTAGAAAAACCCAATTCATAAAGCATCTTGACTTCTAATATAATCACTGCCTACAATGCATTCCCTCTCCATGGCGTTTATGTTCATACAATGCCTTGCTCAGGTGCTAGTACAATCTAGAACTTCTATTCCAAGTAACAGAAAAAAAAACTGTAAGGTAAAAATCTTCTTATTCCTCAACAAATCTGCATTTCAAACCAGATATTCAAAATCCATTAATCAGAAAGCATAGGAAAAGATAATACTTGTCAAGAAAAAAAAAGACAAAGGAAAAAAAGAAAAAAGCTAAAAAAAGAACAATAAATAGCCTTGTTGAATTGGCACTTGGAAAAAAATTGTGAAAAAAATGTCTAACTATTGTCAGCAAAGAGAAAGCATAGGAAAGGAGGGGCTCTTACACAGTGAAGGTAGGGAAGTTTCATTTAATGAAAGAGTAACAATAAATTAGTCATGATCCTACATTTATGGAGTACTCCACTTAGTTTACAAAAAATGTATACAAAAGTAAAGGCTAAGTACCCAAAAATACAGCTAGGATAACAGAAATGACAGCAAATCATTAGGAGTAGACATAAGATTAGTTAAAATGAGATTTTTATTAAAGGCAAGAGTAACATGGAGAGAGAAGCAAAAGTAGGATAAATGTGATTAATTTAAATTGGACAAAAAGCAGAAGAGTAGGGTAATACAGTTCCTATCAAAGACTGGCCATACCAATCATTGACAAAATAAAAGGAGCAGTAACTGTAAACTGACTGTAAACATGAAACCCCTATGGACTGCTGATGAGTAAATATGGTCTGGAAATTTGATGATTTTCAGTCATTAGAAGTTTTGGAAACCTATTGTGAGCAGTGAACCAATAGAAGATGAAATATTTTAAAATGAAGTTGTTAATGTTAAGGAAGCGACTGTATTACCACGTAGGAAAAGGCTGAGCACAAGCAATGAAGTAACACTGGCACACACGTGGCCACTGGTTCAGTGTCTGGATCCTGATGCCCATTTCAAGAGTCGTGAAGGAATTCTCCCTTCCCTCCCCTGCATCAGATTGAACCTTCTGGGATCAGATACTCACTAAATCTGTCCAGAACTGATGCTGACTGCAGTCTGCTGCCCCCTCTCCCACTGCAGCCATTAAACTTACTCCTGATTCCTCATGCTGCTCACTATTCCTACCAATATAAACACCATTTTATCAGGAATGAATCACTCCCATTCATTTAGCAACCCTATTTGTCTTGACTATTTAAGTTACTCACACCTTAGCCAACCTCCAAGCTGTGGTCACAGCAATGTTATCTCCTATGCCCAATACTATGACAAGGTCTATGGTTGTAACAGACACCACTCACTCCTTACCTTTTATGTGTTCCTTAAATTGAACTTCGTCTTGCTCTAATGGCCATGTGATTTATCAGCTCTGTTACTAAGACTAATTAAATTATCAGCCTCAGATGACAAATGGATACTAGAAGTGCATGCCCACACAGCAATTTATACTAATACCACTGGTCATATAAAGAATCCTACTGAAAGAGAAGTGTTCACAGACATTTGAGATTCCAATACGGCAGAATGTTGTGCAACACTTGTCTGCTTGACTGTACATATATTACACATATATTTATACAATAACAACACATCCAAGAACACTCAGAAAGTGAAAAAGTTGGAAAATTTAAAAGTACACATAAGAAAAATTCCAGAAATTACAGATTGTTATAGCAATAACTTTTTGCAAAGATTTCCTACACGTACAGGAAAGCTTAGAGTAAAGTAACCAAAGAATTTATATACCGTGAGCTTTAAGTTAACTTTCCTTTGAATATTAGAGATCAGTATTTCTTATTAGAATGCATTTTTATGAGGATTATATGTAAAAATAGGACACAACCTTAGTCCCTGATGTGGCATTATATAATCCTATATCCTATAATGATCTGCAAAACCATTTTCCCAAGGGCACCTGAATGTGCCTAGCAAAATCTTCTACAGGTCATTATTGATAGGCAAATACATTTTGAACCAAGAAAATAGGCCATATATTGGGATGCTTTCATCAACAGCAACAAAAACAACATTCAGATTTACAAGCAATCCCAAATGAGTCAGGATATGGAATTACTTCTACGAGTTAGTGGGAGAGGCAGTCTGTTAGTTTTGTCCTATGTGCAAGGCCACCTGCAAAGACCACTAGCCTATTTCAGGAAGAACATCCGACCTAAGAGCTCACTATACCCTTAACTGATTAAACAGTTTCATAACTAGCCAGCACCAGAAACACCTGCCAACAACGACAGTTACTCTTAAATTCTGTAGCCTTTTGTACCATTCCTTCTTGCTATGAAGCAGGCTTTTCTTCAGAGACGCCTGTTACAGAAGTTCTGGTAGATAATGTGGAAACCAAAAGGATTGAAATTGGAAGGACTGATAAAAAGAGAAGGATTATGGAATACACAGATTTACTTGTGGTTAAAGAACATACACTTGGTGACCTTCAGCAATCAGGTTACTGGAGTCCAGAGAACTTATTCTCAGAAAATATCAGATACATAACCAAACAAGATCTAGCCTGAACAGGAAAGACCCTCATTAAATGATTATGGTAGATAATTTCATTATTTTGAGGCATTTGTTACAAGTACCTAACCTTCATGTCGTTCTTTCATTGACATTGCAAGGATCCAGAATGGATATATAGAGGATGGAGAGAGAAATTAACTAAAGAACAGGGGATTTCATGCTTTTTCATTATGTATTTATTCTACAATAGTTCTATAAATTACTAACAATTTGTATAACCTAATACATGAAAGATAATTTAACTGAGCCTTGAGATTCCTCTGGAGATGACTATTTTGAACAGTAAGTTAATCATGACAAAGTCTATTTGTTGAAAGATCCCCTAAAAGCAGCCTGAAGAGTGGAGTGGCAGTGGTTCCCTAAGGTTTACACATCAATCAGTTGAAAAGAGTTCATAAAATCATTCACATTTTTCAAGGGAATTCATGGAAAAGGTCTTTGTAATCATGGAAAGCTTTTTGGGCACTGAAAGTGTTCTGCTTAAAATTTTTTAAGGTAGAGTGATGGAGTCATGCACGTGATCTCCACTGAATTCCAAAGGCACTTCTTCCTCCCCAGCTCTAGATACACACTAATGGTTACACAGACAGTCAAACCACACACACAAAAAGTATTTCTACCCTCTAAATATGACTGAAAAATAAAAAAAGCATTACTCAGAGGGAAAAGGGCTGTCCTTATGCAGTAGAGGAAAGAATTATTTCCCTCTTCCTCCTCCCAGAATTAACTTTCATTTTAAATAGCAGTAGTATTCTCATTTTGGTTTAGGCTATTAGATAAATAAAGCAAATATTGAGAAACAAAGTAGCATTTATCAAGTGCAATTTTCTTTTTAATGAAATTATTTTTTGTTACGTTTATAGTTTAATATATTCTGTTATTAAAAATGGAATAGTGAAGTTAATTTTATACCTCAAAGGCAAAATTACCCAAGTATTAATGTAGCTAAATTACTTATTGCTAGGTATTCATCATGCAGTAAGTTGTTCATGGACAAGCCCATAAATTACTATATTTGTCAGCTACTGGAACATCTCATACCATTCTTGATAGAGGTTGAGCTTTATTACTTCTGCAAATTAAATTCTTATGGCTTTTTTTTTAATACCATGTATGCTCCAGTTTATCAATGAGAAATTACCTTGCCTAGTGGATATACTCCACCAGTGCAGGTGTACGGGGCAAATCAACCAACCAATTCAATAATGAAGATTATTCACTCACCAACAAAATTACAAAAGATACCGCCAAAAACATTTCCAAAACTATTACTTTTTGGATTATCTTTGCTCTGTTTCTGTCAAGACTGACAAGATTTCCTCTACCTAATCACCAATTTAGCTAAAGGACAGTACATGAAACTTTTAAGGATGCTGGATTAAAGAGGAGGAGGAGTTCTTGGGCTGTCAGCAACTCCCCCAAGGGAAACACCAACAAAGACAAAACCAGTCTGTTGTGCTCTGTTACCCAGACATTACAGTAATCAGACAGTGTGGAATGAACACCGACAAAATAAGTACCATTTATTTCTCCTGTTGCCCTTTGTGCTACACATACTTGAGTAAATTTTATTTTGCATTTCCAACAAGGTTGGTGGTCACAGTTCCCTCTTAGAGGAGGTTTTCTGCATTCTCCTAATAACTACAGATACTGATGTTCTGGATTTAGTGATTACATCCTAATTACAGATAAACCCTTTTGGAAATAAAAGCAGGCAAATGAACTTTGCTCACTACAATAGCACAAGACACTGTATGACATCTGCTGGAGAGTGCTGGAAGTGATTAATATTGTTTGCTTTGTTGAGGGGATAGTTCCCAGACACCAGTAGGTTTGGTAACCAAGCCTTTTCCAGCAATTCCAGCCCCCCTTGATTCAACTGTTCTGTAATTGCTTCTGGGTAAAATCCTGGCATAGAGAAAATACATTATTCACACTCATTAATTTAGTACACGCATACAAGCATGAAATAGCTGACCTCACTACTTCTCTCCCAAAAGTCCCAGAGCAAAAAGAGCACACATCAGTGGACTGAAATGTGACATTTCAGAGAGAGAAGAAAACCACAAAAAGCTCCCAAAAAACTCGACACCACAAAACCAACCAAAACCAGAAATCAGGATCCAGAGAACAGCCTAAAGGAGGTCAAAGTTCAATCAGACTCAGCTCACCCTGGCTTAGCTACAGCTCTCATAAATTCATTCCATCCAATGTTTCTGGAAAGACATACAATGGATAACTTTAATGTATTCATTTTGAAGGGGTTTTTTATTTCTGTGCCTTTCACTTTCATTGGCACAAAAATATTGAGTTCACACAAAATGGGAAAGCAGAAAAAACAGTTCTGTTGCCAACTTTCAAAAGCATTCACTTCCTTCCCTTCTTTCAGAGATAAAAGTACAAATGTATTAGAAATGTAAATGCATTCACATCTAAAAAACTAAGATTGTTGACAAGAAAAATGTCAAAGCTGGTGATGCCCAAAAAGTCTATTTCCCACTTGTTTTAGGGAATAATAATGAGTCACAAAACAGGAATATGAAGCTGGGCCTTTCTGTGACATACAAAGTTTATTAATGTAGATTCACCAGTGAAAACATGAAAACTGGAGACTAGTAAGAGTTTAAGGAAGGATTTTCACATTACCATAAATTACCATGAGCCCACAGAAAACTACTACTATTATATACATGATCTCTCTTTATAAAATAAGGTGAGGCCACTCTTTACCATTACCTTTCACTTTGAGTGAAGCAGCATTTGGTGCTACTCTCACTAAGGCAGAGAACAAAAGATCACTCAGTTTGCAAGTCCACACTACTTAACACTTCAGTTTATCTTCTAGAATGTAGATTGTCCTGTTTTCAACCTTCCCCAAAAGAAAAACTAAACACACAAATATATATATTTATGTATGCTGACAATTCTCAGCATCCACTCCCTTGTATTGTTTTCACAGCCATAATATCTAGATGCAATCTACTCCAGATTTAAATGCCATGATAGAGTCACAAATATGAGTTTTCTTGAGCAAGGTCCAAGATGCTCCTGCTCAGGAACCTTCTCTGCAGCTGAGAAGAAAATCAGAAGTCATTTTCTTTGCCCTCATGTACACTCTGCCCATGCTAGCATATGAGGTGAAATCTAATACATAGATAAGGAAGGGAGAAATACTACTTTTATCACTTTGAAATAAAACATGCTGACAAGATAAATAGTAGGAAAATCATAAAATTACAGTACTACAACAATGCTTTTAAATAGGGAAATGCGTTTGTATAAATACAGTTATAAAGTATATTTAATTGAAAACATGAAAAATAATCAAGATTAATAGTAAAAAATATCTTCTTGAGCAGGGACACTAACAAAAGTTTTATTTTCTAAGAATTTGTATCAATCTCCCCAGTGATCCATTGCCCTTCAACAATCCCAGTTATTGTCTCTGAATTTTCTTTCCCATCAAAAAACATACAAAGCATTCCCAACTTCCTTCAACACTGCTGAAACAACAGCTGGGCAATCCACAGTAAATGCTGTAATTTCTTCCAAGAAATGCAAGCATTTACTAGCCAGGCCACTGGGCCATTAGCAATACATAAAGTGAGCTCATGCTGCAACCCTTCCCTCAGCAGGTTAGTCATTTCTGTCCTTTTCCTGTAACATTCAATGTTTTATGAAGGTTTTAGGAACCCAGTAATTCTCAAGCCCCTTCTCTGCTTTCAAAAATTATGGAGTTGGCCACTGCTTTCAAACCACTGGAGAAAGAAGGGAGGAAAGAGGAGCAAACGAAGAGAGAGCAATTGTAGAAGTGCTGTCCCCTTAGGAACCAGACTAAAAGATGAAGAAACTTGTTTTCCATGAAACATACAGTAAAATCATACGTTATCTCAAAGATTTCCTGATTATAAACATATCCATAAACTAAGAAAAATTTTCTCATGGATACATGAATTTTATTAGTGTATCTGCAACTATAGTAATATTTGCTATTTGCTAATACATAATGCACAGGTCCTTGAACAGAAAAATATCTGTCAAAAGAAAGAATTACCTTGTATGTTAACTTGTTCTTCGTGTAATTGTGCACCCATAAAATTTTATGAGTGACCTTCCCCACTTGGCAATCTACCATGATACAGCCCTGTGGCAGAGGTTTCTTCCCTATTCCCTTAAGATTGAAGATGTTTTCAGTGCCAGCTGTAACATTTCGCAGAATGAGCCTTCCCTATTACAAAGAAAGGAGGAAAAAAAGTTTCAAAACTGTACTGCAAAAAGTAAAGTACCCTTTGCCTGCCAAAACAACTCTTTCAGTTTATTAATCTTAAATGCAGGTGACAAAGCATGCTTACAAGGAAGTTCTCCTATTGAGTTCTCTAGTTCCTAAGTCAACTCCATTGCTAAAGAGAGAATGAAAAAAAACAAAAGCTTTTTAATTTTTCTAAATTATTAAATTTAACAATATAAAATCTTCATATTTCTAGATTTTCTACTTCTTGGCTTCTTATTGAAAAACAAATATCCAAGAAAATACATTCTCATGCCACCTTGTTTCTTAGATAATATTTAACTTTGTCATTGAGCATTTCCACCTGTCCTTCACCTGGGCTGAAGGAACTGGGAATGTTGAGCCTGGACAAAAGGAGACTCAATGGGACCTCACTGCTCTCTACAACTACCTGAAAGGAGGTTGTAACAAGGTGGAGGTGGGTCTCCATGGCTCAAGTGAATGATCAAAAGGAAATGGTCTTCAGTTGTGCCAGCGGAAGTTCAGATTAGTTATGGAAAAACATTTTTTTCAAAGAGTGGTTAGGAATTGGAATCAGCTGCCCAGGGAGGTGGTGGAGTCACCATCTGCAGAACTGCTCAAGAGGCATCTGGATGTGGCATTTGGGATATGGTTTAGAAGTGACTGGACTGGATAACCTTGGAGGTCTCTTCCAACCTTGATGATTTTGTGATTCAACCAAAACGTTCTTAATAATCTGTCATCAAATGACTCAAGGCTTTTGGCTTTTAATGATTTTATAATGCTGGATCACTAAAATACATTTCATTTGGTTGGTAATGAAAGCAGAAGAGTTACTTATGTTTCACAGAATGCTTTTGGGTGTTTTTTTCTCTTTGGCAAATCACACATTTCAACAACAACCTGCACTCAAAATCTCAGCCAGTACACCGGCAAAACCACAAATGCTGCTTCCTGCTGAAGGTGTCACAGCCTTTGCTCTTCATTTCAACACTAAGAGTAGAGATCACTGATGGCAAAAGCAGCTGTCAAGTTGTAGCTTAACTTGCAACAGAAATTCTTTTACAAAATAAAGTACTCTTCACAAATTCATTTGTGACATATGCATGCAATGAGAAATCTCCACTATTTTATTACTTAGGTAACAAAATACTATTTAATTTATATATCTAAATTCAGACTAACACAATGTATATTTTTGTGATAAAAGCTCAAGGTCTTTACAGAATAACTACAGGATTGAAGGACCTAGTAGAAATTAATAGAAATTCAGGATTTAATAGAAAAGTAAATAAAGAAGAGATGATAATGGGTGGAGAAATCTATCATGGCTAATCTTAAGGTTTGCAAAGTTAGTTCTTTTGGGCTGTTACTTCAGCTAGTAGGAAATCTTTCTCTCAAGCAGATGCTTTAATATTAGCAACTGTCTAAACATTTTCATAATGTGGATACTGATTGTAATTTTATTGATAGAAACATCTTTTTCAAATGTTGAAACTAATCTCCCTCTTACCGTTGTTACACACTCAGCAACAGGATTGAATGTGAGAGGATACAGAGCTGTTTCACCTGTAGCCACATTTATTACAGAAGGGCCATAAAAATCCTGTCCTTCCAACGTTGCTTCAAGTTGCCAGTCCTCACCGGAAGTATTACTCTGAAATAAAAGCAAAATGTAAATTAGATTATGGATTTAAATTTTTTAATATGCATTTCAGCTTGCACTTGCACTTATCACCACATCAGAGCACAGTATTCATTTGCTCAAAGTACTGGCTCAGTGCACCTTTGGGGAGAATAAAAACAATGTATTTTAAAAATGAATTAAACTCATAATAAATCTCTTACTCCAGGCAGCCAGAGGTAGAGCACCCATGCTATCAGCAGCAATACTGTCAGCAGGAATTCTCATCAGAAAAACATGAGCATGATCTAGCTAATGGTCAAGATGGAATTTGTAAGTATCACCATAAACATTTAGAACTATCTTTATGGTACTGTTTAAAGCTTGCCAAAATTCTGCTTATCTTCCATCTGTAGAAAATCTTAGTGTACCTCTCCGAAGTGCTGATGTGACATGCTAGCCTATATTGCCTCATTTGGCCACTGACTCTATTACAGGATCAGGCTTGCTAACAAATTAAGAACTTCATCTCCAAAGGAGTATTTACAGTCCTGTGTTCTCAGGATCTGGTCTTTCAAGACACTAAACTACCTTAAAGAATGCCTGTCCTCAGGAGTATGAAAGCCTACTTAAGATACACATTTATCATGCACACAGATGTATCACAATACTGCTTGGTTAGGATAGAAAGTCAGATATTTTGTAATACATGCTTGAAAGCTGCATAAAAATATTAAAACTAAAATAATGCTATTCAGACACCTACTATTTGAAAGAACCAGACAACCAACCATCCAACTGGAAAAAAAAGAGGTTAACATCCCTCTGAAAGAGAAAATTAAACTGCCATTCATAAGTTAATACATGCCTTGTCAAACAGAGAAGATTAATCTGATCCGATCTATGGAAAGAGGAAGTACTCCTTTGACCCATAATGGTCGCATCCACAGAAAATTGGATATAAGCATCAGAGATAAACAATGGATTTGAGGGACTAAAGATGATACTTCAGTCCTTGTTTCCTTCCTTGAAAGTGTCTCAAGCTCAGCAGACTCAGTCTCAGAAATTAAGAACCTGTGATCATCAGAACCAATCCATGGCATGACACAAGATCTGCACTATCACATATCTAAGGCTTGACTAAGATCTATGATTAAGTCTTAGTTTTTAGTGGTTAAGAGGCAAAATTCCCAGTGGTTGACCTCGTATGCCTGTTTGGAATTCTGAGATTTGTGTAGTGCCTCACTCTTTGAAAATACTTTGATCACCCTGGTCTCTAATTCAGTAATAACAACAATTACACCATCTCTGGTAGAAAACACAAATCAAAAATGATATCCTCATGCCAAGGATAAACTGAAAGGGAAAAGAAGGCATCAAAAGCTTTTTTTTATTCTCCTGCTTTTTTTCTTCAGTGTCAGGAACAGCTTTATCCTTTTGAAAACCACCTGACCAGTTTTAAAACTTGCAGGTCATCATTCTGCTGATCCCACCTTCAAAAGGTGGGATAGAACTAAAACATCATCATGGTTATTTTTATGTAAGAAAAAGAGGAAGACAGTGAAAATTTGTGAGCTTAACTTGTTTTATTTTAAATGATTTCTAGTGCCACTAGTAGCAGATGCTTCTTTTATCCACACTAGTGATGATTACACCAATATGCAGCACAAGTAATTCTTCCTAATTTCTATCACAAAAATTGATCATCTAGAGAAATTTAGTTAACAAAAATTGCCACTTTGAAATTCTGTAACAAACCTTTCTAACACAGCATGAATTTGTCTAAAAGTATCTTCTAAAGAAAGATATTAAGGTGAACCACAAACATTAGAAAATTGAAAGAAAATGTATGTCAAATTCTACTCCCTTGTACTTGTTCATTAATAAGGATTTTTAATCACTTAGTCATCTAACTCTTACAGATCTCTGCTTAATGCAAAATCTTATCCAAAGCCTGGTAAATCAACAAGAAACACAAGGAATGCCAAGGGAGCTAGAATCTTCCCATAGGATGGTAGGTGGTTCAATCCAGGGTAGTTAAAAAAGGCTCCACGTATTGGACGTACACCTGGAGAGGCTGGAAGTGATAGATGGAACAATTACATTCAGCTTAGGCTTGAGTGAATTACAGAAACTTCAGACGTTCACCCTTAACTCCCATATCAAAAAAAAACCAAACTAAAAAGCGTTCTTTTTCTGGTTCTGTCACTCATGGAGTGGCTTTGGCAAACCACCTGGGCATTTAATTTGCTCCATTTATAAAGTGTTCTGCCCAACACACATTATGACAGTTTGCTCATGTCTGCAAAAAGTGTTTTGAACACTAAATATGTGGTTCAAGAAACTAAGTGTAGCAGACTGGACAAGCTCAGTTCCACCATGAGCATCTGTCTTAACCTCAAAGAATATTTCAAATTTGAAAACTTTAAATGTCAAATACAATCGTGCTAACTAACAACACAAAAGTATGGGAAAATTTCTGATGGAGAAGCTCCAATTAAAATAAGTGTATAGAGAAATGCAAAGTATCTAGCTCTTTGAAAGAGTAACACATTTCCTGTACTGAACATGGAAGAAACCTTGTGAAAATAATGTACAGACACAAAATTAACCATAGGCTGTAAAAGGACAGGAAGAACTTCACATTCTTGTATTTGTTTGTCCATCAATGTTTGATTTTGCAAATTTAGGGCTTAACATTTAGAGCAGACCTCGTGACCATGTATATGTTTTTCACAGAAAGAGACTAACAGAGAGACACATAGAGTATATGCTCCCATTGGGGTACTTCTCACTTCCTTGCTAAGAACATGTGCAGGACTTAAAAGTATAAAAGCATGACCCCTCTGCATAACATGTAAAAGCATATATTTAGGAACACTCAGAAGGGAAAAACAAAACCATTAGAAGAATAAAGCAAATCTGTTTATAAACTGTTTAAACAAGGTGGAACATCCCCTCACCTTTCTGTGTTCTGTATCAGTTGTTTTTAAGCTAATGTAACATCCAAAAAAATCAATGCTTAATAAATAAAATATCAATATGTTAAAACTTATGTGCAAGAAGAGAGAGCACTGTAATATAGTTACCTTTCACTTTCTTTACCTTTTTTTTCTTTCTAATGAGCCAGTTCCTTGTCTACCCTCAGTATTTGACAGAGCATCCACAGTACAGTCTTTCCCCAGATATTGTCTTGTTTGAATCTGTCCTTGCTCTTTTGACTACCAAATCTCAGAATAACTTCTCTATACATTAACTCACTGGTATTCATTCTTCAGTGGCTCTGTGATCAAAAAGTTACATCCACTGCATAGACCAAACCAGTAGTTCAAATCTCAGGAAATATTTTTCTGGTTTTCTCTTAAAGAATCTTTATCCCTTCTCTCACAGCTTAAGTTCCTTCCCTATAATTTTTTTTTTAATTTTAAAATTTAAATGGGAAAAGTTCTCTAAATTTGACCAATAATTTTCTGAGGGAGAAGATATTGAATCCATCATCACCCTCTGCTCTTACTCCTCACGTGCAAATGTTTCATATACAAATATATACAGATATAATAAAAGTACATACAATATACTGTTTATGCTTGCCACATTTCTTTTAACTGTATGTAAACTAGTTCTATTCTATTCCTCAACATCTCTCCCTTTTTTCTTCAGAAATAGTGCATTCATTCCCAGAGTAAACAACTCCTTTTTTCACTTTCATTGTGATAACATAATTAAATAACAGACTAATAATTGTCTGAAGTGAAATACTAGAATTAAGCCAAGCAAACTATTAATTGACATAAATGATTTTTCCTAACAAGCTTTATATTACCTACAACATGGACTTTCAGAAATAACACTCAGGTAGTATTGACACACATTTGTGCATTTCACAACTGTGAATTTTAACAGTATCAATGAGGAATCCACTTTTTTTTAAAAAAATCTACATTTTAGTTTAGTCTGTAATAGGAAAGTGAACTTACAATTGGAATATTCTGAATCACTGCCTGGTAAGCTGGAGTTAGAAACTCAAGCTCTGCATCAACTTGGTCTTTATTTACTACACATTCAATCTCATAGACACGAACATCACAGGAGGACTTCAGGCGAATCTGGCAGTGGTAGCAACCAGCATCCCGAGGAGTGAACTTTATGGGAAGCTCAACTGTATCACTTCCATCTAAAGACAAAACCAAAAAATTGTGATGATGTAAAGCTTTTCAGAAACATTGAATTCACAAGCAGCATCAAAAGAGATTGCAAATATACTGTAGGAGAGTCTTCCTAGCAGCACATGCAGCAATTTCAAAGAAGCAATGGTATTCGAGGAGTGCTGCCATATAAGCACAGCCACATTTTTGTTTTACAAAAAAATGGTATATTGAAATATGTAAACAATATTTTTTACTGATTTTAGTAGTGCACAGAGGGAAGTATTTTAAAAGATCTCTTAGATCTAGTAGAAAAGTTTAACATATATGAATTTCTGTAAATATAAAACAATAATATATTAGTTACTACACTTTTTTCAACAGTTACCATCAGAAATATCAGGGATAACACAGTGTATTTGGCTCAGAGTAGCTCCAACAATGACAGGAATTCTGTTAAATGTAGTAGTTCCCATGACAACTCATCAGACTTTCTCTGTGCCAAATTTCGGAATGAAAGTCTGAGTCTCCAAAATTGCCAGGGGTGTCTAAGCTGAAACAGAATCGTGAGAAGTCACATTTTCCCAATCCACAGCACACTGGGAAAACTCCCCAGAGTTCTCTCTAGAGCAAGGCAGAAGCCAAACAATTTACTTCTCTCTGAAGGGAAACACCTGAAAAATTCCTGTGGAAATTTTCCTTTTTCTCCCTTATCTTCTTTATTTTCTGATATGTCATTTGCAATGCTGCTCATTCTAATCCACAAAGAGGTACTTCTCATGTACTCAGGTCTCCCCTCTCTGAAAATGAACCCCCAGCTGAAGTTTTCCTGTGGCCTCATGTCATCACTACTTCAGTTTTCCCACAAAAATAGCTCAAATTCAAGAGATAAATCGTACAGACTGACATGATTAATCTTTCAATATTACTAGTCTATCAGAAAGATTATAAATTGCACCTCAGGTTTAACCCTCTCTAAAGTAATTAGTCTGTCCTCTTTTAAAGACAAGATTAATGGCCCAGTAATTTTTAAATTATTACTATTTTCTTCTATTTTATCATTAAGCTATTATCCCTAGAGGCTGTCTTCCACAAAAGTCACCTGAGTTTATCAGCTATGCAAGGAATGAAACTGTCTTTTCCATTCTTATTCTAGGATGTTGAAGTGAAATAGTTACTTAAAATTTAAACTACACATTTTAAATACTTGTATTTCAAGATAAAGTAGGTATTTAAACAGGTATTTGAAGAAAGGTAATTCAGTGTACTGGAAGCTCTGAAATATTTCTGCATCATTTTTACTTTCTTGCACTAAATGGAAATTGTAATTACTAACAATTAGGATTATCTTTCCCTGAGTTGGACCCATATTTGAAATGCACATTTTGAAGCAGAAATGCCTTCTATAGAAAAATTGGAAAAGAAAAAACATGAAAAGTACATTCCATATTTATAATATTTAGTTTGCCATTACTTTGGTAAAAACATTTGTTTCTTATGCATTTAAAATATACACTGAAGAATAGGTCAGTTGAATATCTGAAATATTATGCTCAATTACACTGAATGCAAAGGAAAGCAAGTAAATAGGTGATGTTTATTTAACATGACAAGCATTTTCTTCCATAAGATATGGTTTCTGAAATGAGACAGGATCTCCAAATTGAAATTATTACAGAAATCGCTTGTCTTTGAGTTGTAGGTGAAGGTTACTTTTTTTCCTACAAAACATTTTTAAGGCTCATTTTAAATACCATAAAGTAAACTGCACTTGAAAGTGTCTCAGCTTAGCACATTTCCTTCTTTCTCAGACTCATAAGATATTCAACAAAGATTAATCTAGTAATAAATTCAAAGATTTAATGAAAATAAACCATTGAGTAACAACTTGCCTAACAATTACTGAGACAAAATAATAAAAGTAAGCAATGGGCAGGATTTATGTTATTTCTGTGTAAGATGAAACAGAACCTGCATCCATTGAAAAGAATGAGGCTGCAAGCATTTCTGCACAGTGGAAAATCAGGCAGAATGCAGGAGGTTGCTACAGTGATACACAGGATATTTACTGCTTGACAGGGAGATATTCCATGTGAAATTGACCAACAGTTTTATTTTATAGAATTATGTCAGAAAAACACCCAAGGGAAAAATTTACTCAGTCATATTGGGTTTGGTTGTGACAGTTGTCAAAACAGAGGTATTTACAAGAACAAAACTTTTGGTGTTAATACCACACATTGTTGGAAAACTAAATTACTGCACATAGACATTGGTCATGTTCTCTGGCAACTGCCCTTTATTTGTGCCATTTACTTACTGCAAAAGACAATCCGATCATCATCTGGAATTAACTAAATCCATGTCTTCTGGTTCTTAAAAATCTTATAACTCCTCATTTTACACCTGCCTGACCTGAATTCCAAGTTAGCCTTCTAACTGCATTAGCCAGCAAGCGGTACCTTTCAAAGACAAGTAGTGACAGTTGTTTTGACATTAAAATGAAAGAAAAAACATACTCTCTAAGTTAGTAATAAAGGCACTTAGAATAATCATTTTTTAGCCCTACTGCAAACTGTGGGAGGAGTGCATGAGTAAGAATAGAAGTGCTGCTCTTCCACACCACACTGTTGGGATCATTTCTGGAGAGAGGAATGTATGGGCCTTCAGCAATGAGTCAACTAATGGCACATCATATTGGCTTTTGTTCTGCAATGACGGTTCTATCTATTTAGAAGTTCAAAGCTAAATGTCTCACTGAACTAAGTCTCTGACAACATACATGTGTCACAAATAACTGGTTAAACTGGCCTGAAGACTAAATTTTTAGGTATGGACTCTTAGAAGGTTAAATAAGCAATCATATTGAAGTGCTCAGATCTCTGACTCTCTTTGTATATTAGGTCTTCAAATGAGCTCATCTGAATTTAAACACCACTCTACTCAGTAGCCTAGAGAAGGCAACCACTCTAATATACCTTAATGAATGCTGATATGTTTTGAAATTTTTGCTATCACCGTGTATGCTCATCTGATTTCACTTTATCTGAATACAACAGATTTGTAGAAGTTTCTAAAAAAACCTACTAACTGTTTATTGATTCTTTTTTCCCACTTAAATGCAGTATAACATTATACATCTAAACAGTTAAATACACTTTAGCAATCAGAAAAGGAAGATCTACTGGGGGGAAAATAAAAAAGAATGAAAGCAGGTTTCCTTAATTGATTTACAACTGCAAATGGGAGACACTTTTTTCAGTGCCTTGTCATGTTTGTGTATCACATCCAGAAGCCAGGGAAGGGCTGTGTGTCACTGCAATACAGCAGGACTAAGAGATTCTTGGGGGTTGGTTGTGAAATAAGCACTGTCCCTTAATACTTCTGAGGAATACTCAGTTTAGAAAAAAGTAGTCATTATACCAACGGGCAACTGGAATGCTGCCAAGTAAAGTCTGCTTAACACAGCTTTAAAAACATCACAATGCTCAGGTGCTTTCTTAAGTCATCCAATGAACAGCCCCTACTAGAAGGGATTAGCCAAATTATAAAGAATTATATTGAGAAAATAAAGTAGTGTAACAATTCCAAGATTCTCGATCTAAAATCACAACAAAGTCAAAGCTAAGGTCCCTCTAAAATATACACCTAAAATTTATAAAAAAATTCAAAACTGACTCTTTGTGACTGGAAAGAAGCTGCTGAGAGATCTTCAAAAAATAAGCAACAGAGAGAAGGCAGAAGACTAAATAAAATTTCCTACAAACAAAGAAAAGAACTATTAAAAAGACTGCACTGAATGCATAAGGAAGTATTACATAGAGAGAGAATCAGAGACCAAGTCTCTGCAAAACAGTAAGTTAATGTAAAATTAGTAATGAAGGCTTTATAGAAAAAAAAAAGAGAACAAGAGCTAGCTAAAGACTTCTGTGGTGACATTCTTTTTTTTTTTTTGTAATCTAGAATTCTCTGAGGAAATGTTTCCTTTTTAAAAAAGAGACAAAGTAGTGAGGCAGTAGTTGTTTTAACACAAGCCACAAAAAAAGTCAGAAAAATCGGAATAAATTAACTGTAGGAACAATTATCTAGAAAGCAGAAAATTTCTAACAATTCTTGATAGTTCCATAAAGAAACCTTTTTCATAATTCACTGGGGAGGAAAGGAAAAAAAAGAAAAATAATTAAAATAAAAAGAGGACTTTTTGGATATTGTTCGCAAGTATAACAGCAGGGAGCCAGCACCGCCAAATCCTAGTAAGGGGCAACAGAACTCTATTTAGCTTTGGATACTGAATCTAAATTAGATGGCAAGGTGGAGCAACATTTTTACATTGAAAATACACTGTGAGCTTTTATTTATTCCTGGAAAGCTTTAATGAAAATGGTTTAGTTATTTCCCTAGTTTATAAAAATATTCTCAGTGCATGCTTCCCTTAGAAAAGTTCAACAATGCACATGATAATAAAATACAGTAAGTGTATATAAGGACATGCTTGCTTAGGTGCATATCCATTTGAAAATTAAAATCTGCCATTTTTTATGGAACTGCACAAATTTATCATTACTGATGGAATACATTTGTATATTTATCATTATATGACAACAGCCATTGCTATTTGGTTATTATAAGATATAAAATAAATATTTATATGCTCTAACAATGTGCTGCTGTGATGCTTTTGAACAGCAATTGCTATCAATCATTTACTCCCATGTATTTTCTTTCCTTAAAATATTTCTAGTTCAGGGGTATTGCTATCAGGTTTCTGCTAATAGTACAAGCAGTAATCTAAAGTCCTTTCAAGGCAGAAGATTGCAAATTAAAAAAAACAGTGTGGAGAAAAAAACGGAAACCAAATAAATAGGAAGTCCCTCTGACAAAGTACTCAGATGCTGTAGCATCCATGAGCTGTCACGTGCAACTATGTGAGGTGCTCTGTCCCAGGAATTTCTACAGTTTCTTTTTCCATTACTCAAAGCCATCCCCAGTATAATCTTACAATATATTTTAAAGCATGGACTACTCCAAAAAAATCATAAATTTCCTAACTCTGGGATACATGTTTATTTAATATCAGATGACATACTATTGTAGTGGAATTTCATCAAATAATTGTTATATTAAGCCCCAACCTGACAGTTGGAGCAAAAGTGTGTATCTAAAGTGGTTAAAAGATTGTTGCTCCTCTTGTGTCAGTGTTTAATAAATCTCACACTCAGTTTTACAGGTATCACAAACTGTTTCATTACAAATCTCACATGTAGAAAGCGCTACTCCTGCAAAGAGCACTTCACAGTTTTTAACAGTCAAACATATTCTCCCTTTTTAAATATTTACAGGTAACCTGAGCAGGACCTTCTCCCCTCAGAGATCACCACAAGATCAAGGTATTCAATCTTTGAAATAATTACTATAGAACTTGGCTGAACCCTTTCTCATTTGCAACCTTCCTTCTGAAGTGTGGAAAACAGAATAGTAATACACTCCCTTTCATAAAATAGTAATTGCCCTTTTCAATACCTGCACTGTGTTTTTTCAGGTAGGCATTCAAGGATCTTTGTTTTTGTTTTGGGTGTTTTTTTTTTTAAATCACTTAATGAAAGAGCAAAGGGCCTGAAGTCAGAAAATCACAGTGGGAAGTACGGCTGGCAGCTTCAGTTCTCTGTGAGAGGTACTCTGCTGCTCTGCAGATTTCTCATACATTTTGGGAGACATCACTTAAAAATAAAGCCCCTCCTCCCCTTCCAACCTATACTATTTCTTTTTTGATACCTAACAGTACTTAGCATAAAATGCATGTTTTTCAAACAAACTAAACAGCCCAGTAAGTTGTTCTGCTTAGTTAAAACTTAGTTAAAGCTGGTCTTTCATTAAGTGCTGGATGGACAAATAGCATTGACTTTTGTGTTGGTTTTCACAGTTCTATGCAAAAAGTCCACAGCAATTTCCTTTCTTACCAACCACAGTGGGTGCGCTGCTGCTGGACAGGACCCTCAAATATACACCAGATAAAATGCTTATAAAATCTATTAAACAAAGATAATATAATAGCTCTGACTTGCCAAATATGCGCCTTACTTGCAAGAAGAGCACACTCCTTTATATAGATACAGTTTTGTAAAATAAAACTGCATGGCTGAAAATCTTAAATGATTATCAAGATTATAAACATAAATATGAATCACAAAGTCAGTGACACTGCCAAGTAAATTAAAGTTTTAAAGCATGTATATTTGTAAAATAGCACCAAAACGTACTAGTATTTTTATTATTGTTTTATCCTAAATGTGCACAGAATACATGAAGGCACATGGAGCCTCATCAACTCACAACTCTGAGCCAAAAAACCTCTCTACTCAAAGTTTCTTGTGTTTTCACCTTTGGAAGGAAGACAAGGAATGACACTGGGACAGCACAACATTCTTCCAGTCACAGCATGGGACAAGTCCAAATATGCACATAACAATCAATGAAATAAAATTAATACAATAAATACAATGAAAAGAAGTTTTTCTCCTATATGCAGTGGTGATAAGAAAGGGGCACTGCCAACATCAGACCTATTACTGGCTTTAGAAAAGCAGCATCTTCTCACCCTCACAGTGGTCTCAGGGCTGCACCAAAGACGAAGCTGAGCCTTGACAGTGACACTCATGCAAGCAGATGGCAGAGTTCACTGATTAAAATCCAAATCACAAATGAACATCCTGACTCCAAAAGGTTTCATTATTCAAGCTTGAAGCCTTTCCTGTCTAGTCACATGTGCTTCTTCTAGGCAGACTCCAGATTTCAGTAAATTTTCTGAACCTCTATTCTGACCAGAGAACAAGGTAAAGGATACTTTGATTTGTTTTCTGAGGATTAACATCCCTCTTCACCACAGCAGTAAGTCTATTCACAGTAACAAAAGAGAGGCCTTCCCAATGTTTTCCACAATACAAAAAAACCCTGTAGTAAATATAACTATTCTCCACTGAATTCATTATGGCAGCTATTAAGCATTAAAAAAATACATGTAGTATAATATTTAAATCCTTCTCACTTTTTGCAAGACCAAAACAGCTTTCTGCTAATACATATATATAGGAGAAACAGCTATTCAATAGATATGGCTGGAATGAAAACTATTCAGATAAAAAGCTATATCATCATTTTTCTAAACCACATTTTGAAACAGTATCATATTTTAAATAAATCCTTTGTATGAGGGAACTGTAAAAAGGAATGCTACCACTTACACTTTTTAATCCCATTTGTGTCTCACTACCTGAATGATTCAGGCAACCAAATGTAATTCAATTTCTATTAATATACAGTCACTTAAAAAAAGCAATCCTAAGATGCAGAAAATTTATGCAGGATGTGGACCATGGAATACTAGGAAGAAACAACAGAATTACTAGTAACACTTTTTTTGAAGAATAGATTTAAAGTCCCAAGAAGTTGCTTCAGAAATCTAAATAAATAAGACTCACAAAAAAGGTTGAGCTGATTAATCACAACACTGAGCAAGTATATGAGATAACATTTAAAAATCACAGAAAGAAGGAGATAAAGGTTGTGTACAGGTCACGAAAAGATATTAATCCAAATTTTAAAACACAGCATACAATTATCAAGAAGATACATAGAGTGATTAGAAAATATTACTAACATGCAAAAGTCCAAAATGATACAGTGTAGGCAAGTATTTTATTCAGTTATCTGATAGGACTTTGTAAAACACAATAGAAAAACATGGAAAAATATTTTTCATCTGTAACAGTAGGAATGATAGATACCATGTAATAATTTAAAATTCAATTCTTGATAGCTATTTGTTCTGCACTTTATTTATTGGAAAGCATGGCAATGAAATCATAACTTCATATATTTCTAGCTATAGATTATAATTTAGTTTACAAAAGAAAAATGCTGAGACCAGACCAACATGTCAGTCTCTTCTCCCAGGTGACAAGCAACAGGACCAGAAGAAATGGTCTCAAGTTGTCACACGGGAGGTTTCGATTAGACATTACAGAAAAATTCTTCAGTGAAAGGGTGGTCAGGCTCTGGCACAGGCTTCCCAGGGAAGTGGTGGATCACCATACCTGGAAAAGTTCAAAAAACATGTGGATGTGTTGCTCAGGGACACAGTTTAGTGAGGAACATGGTGGTGCTGCATCAAGTGCTGGACTTGATAATCTCCAAGGTATTTTCCAGCCTGAATGATTCTGACTCCTTGGGTCACATAACACACTGTGCTTGAATTGCTTGGCAGACACACAGAATTCAAAGTGATCAGGGGGTTGCCCTTGCCCTAAGCCTTATTTTCTAGCACTGCAACATTTTTGTGGTTTACGTTTTTCATATTCTTTCAGAATTTCTATCAACTCACAGCCATCAGACCCCCTCACTTCTGTACCAGCTCTTCTGCCAAGACTGTGCCCTGAGACAGGATCAACATCTCCCCAGTCCTTTTGTCTCTATCCGTAGATCTCACCGGCCATTTGAGCATTAAGAAAGAGTTCTCATTTGAGATAAAAATTTTGCATGTCAGTCTTCTTCATTAACAAATGTTTTCCAAAAACAGCTTCTTCCCTGGTTTAGCATGCAGACTCTTCCACATATACTATTACATGGTTGATTGCACTAAAATTCATAGTTCATAACTATGTAACAGTTCCAACTAACTTCTTTCACAAAATCTCTGTCATTGCTAACTCAGAGTATATAATCTTCCAAATTACTGAAATGCAGTGGATACTGTCCAACAAGGACTGATTCCTAAGGACTCCCCTTCAGATGACTCTCCAGAAATGAATTAACAGCACTTGTAAAATCTTTTCATTTTGGCCAGTGTATTACTTTAGATCCCTACAAGTATATGATTTGGGTTTTAATCAAGATATCACACTGGTAGTAAAGTAAATATATTGCACTCTTTTTATCTGTTTGATCTGTGATACTGCAAAACTGTAGTAAGGTCATTTAAAAAGATCTATTTCACAAGAAAATGTTTTGAGTGGCATTGATTTTTACCTTCTAATTCCTTGTTAGCAGAGTTCTTAAAATATTGGTTGCACACTTCGTGCTACTGAAGTCTAAGGAATTCTGATACAAGAATTGATTTTAGTTAGCTTGCTTCCACCTTTGTTTTTCTTCACAAATCTCAGCACCCTAATTTCTTCAGAGAAGCAGCTACTCCTGCCCTGAGGAAAGGTTCCACCATCGCCAAAATACTGCTGCTTCCTCAGATAATGATGGCAGAATTTTCAGATGAGACCAATGGTTTGCCTCCATCCCCAGGAACAACACTGGGGACTTCTGACACAGTATTAGATTTTCAAAGAGTCTGTAAATATTCCTGTGTTTCCTCATTAGTACAATAAATACACTGAATCAGCTGGCACTGTCTTTCTGCTGAACCCATCTTTGGTTTCAAGCTATCACTTGGATATCCCAGCTTCCCTTTTTAGCTGTTCTTAGCTCACCACCCCTCTGAATTTATTACAAAAGGTCCCTTTAGTTTTCTAAACGAAATGCATCATCTTGCATTTTTAACCCCTTGTTTAACTATTAAGCAACCTAGAAAGAAAATATATGTATCAAGAAGATGGTGCACACTGCAAAATTATTTATGACTTTACATTGCTTACTTCTCTCTTTCAAATATTTGTATTATATATATATATAAAACATACATTATACATATATAATATATATAACCTTTGATGGATATAGAAGCAGATGAACTAAGAGCAAAATAACTACTGCCTGACTCTAATGCAGTTTATTCACTACATTTTTGTAATTAATATTCTAAATTTTTCAGATACATTCATTCACATTTCAACTTGTAAAATAATTAGAGAAGTTGCTAAGCAACAGTGATCTACCAGCTGCTCACTTAACAAGTTCTGCTTTGAGGTCATGGTGGAGATCTCAAAATGTCATCAGATTTGGGTGTGCAGATTTTCCTCTGTTCCCTCCAGCTGGTGCTCCCTTCTTCAGTGCAATCCAAAAAATCTCCTACAATACTCAACAAAGCCATTAGGACTTTTTTCTAGTTCACCTCTACTTTAACTATTACAAACACACACATTCTTTTGTAACTTCACAACAAAAGAATTTCAACTAGAATTAAAATATTCTGTCACACATGAAATGACTGGAAATGACTGGCCTTAAACGAGTGTTAATTTATTCTACAACTTCTACTGACTGTTCATTCTGTAGTCACTCATCAGTCTTTCTCCTAGTACTGCAGTAACTATTGCTGCCACCTTCCTAAAAACACACCTTAAATGTTTTATAGCACAGATACTGTATTTGGATTAGAATGTACCTGCAACAAAAGGAATTGTCAGAAAAAAAAACACAACAAATTCCTTATTTTAATTTCAGAAAGAAACAAAAGCCCCAAGGTAAACATCAAGCATGAAAACAAACACACACCACTAAAGCACATGACTTATTCCAGTGACACTTGGAGAAGTGAACTGCAGAAACCTGTAAGACACTATTAATCAAGAAAAGTGATGAAACAAAACTATGGGTGGACTGTCTATACTTCAAGCCTTTATTGAATTTGCTAAGAAAACTACTACTTATATTTTAAGTAGCAAAACCAAAAATTATTTGTGTTGTTATCAGATACCTGCAGGACATTACATTAGCCATGATAGAAACAGAAATTTCATCATGGAACCATTTAGTTGAAAAAGACCTCTAAGATCACTGAGTCCAGTTGTTAACCCAGCTCTGTCAAGGCCATCACTAACCCAGGTCCTTAAGAGCCACATCTCCATGCCTTTTAAATATCACCAGGGATGGTGACTCCACCTCTTCACTGGACAGTCTGTTCCAATGCTTGTTTTGGTGAACAGATTTTTTTTCTAATATCCAATCTAAACCTCCCCTGGCATAATTTGTGATTTCCTCTTTTCCTGTTACTTGGGAGAAGGAATCGACCTCCACCTGGCTACCACCTCCTTTCAGGATGCTGTAGAGAGCAGTGAGTTCCCCCCGAGACTCCTTTTCTCCAGAGCAACCTCAGCTCCCTCACCCACTCAAGTTGGGGTTTTTGTAAGAATACAACCTAGAGTGTTTTACAGGTTTAAATAACGAATTAAGAAAAATCAGCTAGCAAAGGAGGGATCAAAAGGAAAGGGCAGAAATGAGCACAAATTCAGGATCTGTCAGGTAAACAGACCAAATGCATTTCTTTCAGAGCAAGTCTCCTGTGCTTGTGTGTCTTTGAGGAAACCAAGAGGAAGGGGAAAGCACAGGTCTGAGCTAATAGGCAGAACCTGGGGAGTGACAACAAAGTCGAGGGTTTGAGCAATAAAAAGGGGGGGAAAATAATTTTCTGGATCCATTTAGGAAAACCTTAAAAAAAATAAAACAAACAAGAGATTATCCCCGCAAAAGAATGCAACCAAATGCATAATCTCTGAGACTATTCTTACCTGTTTTCGGAGATGAAAGGTCTTTTGCTTCCAAATTAACTCTGGTTGATGGCAATACTGGAATAGAGATCTTATTAGGAACTTCAAAGAATTCCTGCATGCTCCTTTCTACACTGTAATCCACGTACTTCAGCTCTGTGGGGTATTTACGAGGTTTCAGAAGTGCATGTCTCTGAAAGGGGAGAAATAATGTCAACAATCATCTCATAATATTTTCATATTATTTAGTTGACAATATATTTTAGAAATTAGGGCATTTAGAATTAATTTTAGGGACAAGTAAACTCCTCCTCTTGGTAAAAAGCATTGCTAATCAACAGCATGATACATATTAGAAAAGGATTAGCACAGTATAATAAGGCAAGCTGAATACAAGCATATGAACCTCTTATGAATTAAATTTGACTCCTGTAGGAGAACATCAAAAAAATAATGCAATGATTTATTACAGTATTTGCTCAAAATTGCTATTTTGATCCAATAACACAGTATAATTGCAATGCTTAAGAGTAATTGTAAGTTGAACACATCTACAACCTGAAAATAGTCACGTATTTTTTACAGACAAGTCTTGGAATTCATGACTGTTGTGAATTATCTTGAGCCAAATGTAAGGAAGAGAAAAATACAGAAATATTCAGGTTTTGCTAAGAAAACTGGTTTACTATCAAATTCTATTGCTTTTTCTAGTGCCAGGACAGCAAGTAAGAGAGTACGTATTTCAATGGGCTAAAGAATGCAAATCCATTGTGGGAATTCAAAATAAAAGTTTAAAGGAGAGATGATTAATCTCAAATACTAGTATTAAGGGCGGTATGGTCAAATTACTGTTCAAATCAACTAGTTTTGTGTTCTGCTTTTAGTTGGTGGTGGGTTTTTTGTTTTCTTTTGGGGTTTTGGGTTTTTTTTTTTAAATACAAAACTCCCATTCCCCTGCTGGTTTTAGAAACCTGACCTACACTCTGCCATTGCTCTGTTTTGACCATTAATCTCTCCATCCAAAGTGTCAACAAGGTGCTAAACATAAAGGACATGTGGACTTTGGGAATCTGTTAAGCTTTAGTTGCTAATACAGGTTTTTTGGCACAATAAATATGAAAACAGGTAATTATTCAAGACTCCTCTTTTACAAAGAGCAACTGGACAGATGTATTTGACTAAAAAAGTACTCATCAAACCAAATTGGTAACATAGTTCTTTTATTACTGTATTTGCACAAATTATATGGTGGACACAATTTAGAGAAGGAACAAGAAAAATTGTTATGTGAGTTTAAAATCTGAACTCACTATTTACTAATTTCTACCATACAAGTCTGAAGTTCACTGACATGACTCTCACACACACAGAATGACTAAAAAAAATCAATAGGTGCAAATAATTCAGTTGGTATATTAAGTTCCAGTTCTCTCTGATGGAACCCAAATACCAGCAGATTTTGCAGTGGGAAAAAGAAATTTCATTATCAGTTGCAATGGGAAGTTCCTAACCAAATGAATTACATGTATTTACTGCTTTAAATTGGACTTGATCTTCTGCATCATCAAGCAGAAGTTTATACCTACATATGATTTTGGTAACCAGATTATTTTCCAACACTGAAATAAAAATAGAACATGATCACAGTTTTTGGTAAATCTTAATTGACAAAATAATTGTAAGATGACCTTTGGTGGAATGCTCAACACAAATTAGAATTATTTTGAAGACATCTTATTTTTAAAAATCACTGAAATACTTTATTTTAAGATCCTTGTTCATGCTACCTCATTTTTAAAGATGTGTTAGGAAAAAAAGCCAGTTGGTTAGCACTAAAGAGTGAACATTTCAAATATTTTCTGGCAAAAGGAAAGGATGTAAATATTTTTAATGAGAGACCTAAGGGAAAAAGAAAATCCTGCAAACACACAAATAACTAAATTCTGTTGCCTCATAGGATAACATTTCCAAGAGAAAATGTCAACACAATTCGGATAAAAATGAGAGCAGCTGCAACATTTAATATTTTTCAGGGTAGTGAGAGTTAAATGGAATTTAATATTCTTTAACTGCCATTATCAATTCAGATCTAAGGCTGCTCTACAGTAAGACAGATTCCAGGTACTTTTACTTCATCGATGTAATGGTTCATGATATTCCAAGTGTGGAAGTGTTATTATCAATTAAGAATAGTATTTGCATTCAGTTCCCAGGATTAATTACTCTTTTAGAATAATTTTTCGAAAAGGGAATGGAGGGTATATAAAGCACCAGAATTAAACTTGATATTTTTCAAAGACCTATTGATTTTCCAGGGTATTTTCTTAGATGTACCATGTGCACTTCCTACGTGCAAAGGATGGCAGATTCTGTTACAGTACTGAGGCTCCTTTCTCTTTCCTTGCATATCACTGTTTTCCAAATCCTAATTAAGCCCCATTTCTTCCCTACAGGAATTAACTTCTAAAACTGTTCCTCATGATCAATTGTGTTTGTCATCTCCCTTAACCCCACACCAAAAGATAAGTGATGTAACATAAAAGATATTGGTCCCACCTGTAAGTTCAGTGAACTGAAATCTGACTACAGATCATTTCATGAAAAGTTCATTCCCACTCAGTTGTATCTAATGGAACTTTTTAATTACAGTATCTTCTCAAGGACACTGTGGTTCTTCCCAAAAAAAAACCTTATACATTGTTTAAACTGAGCTTACAACCTTTCCATAATTATACTGAAAAGCACAAAAAATCTTGATTCCTGGAGGACTATGAAGAAAAAAAAACCTCTGAAGATCAGAGCTGGACAGGAGTAGGATGAGACTTCACCACATCAGCCAAACAGCAGAAGGTTTTCACAGCTCAACTATGAGGGCACAGCTGGACACAGTGGGAAAAGCAAGTTTTACTTCTGGGATTGCTGCAGAGCAGCACTTCTCTTCCTTTCCTATCATAATGTCTGATTACACAAGGAGATTACCGGTATCTCTGACTATGAAGAAAGAGTCCTGTATCTAGAAACTGGATCTAGTTTGTGTCTCTTTATGTAGATCCAAGGAAAAAAAGGAAAACCAAGGCATGTTACCTTGAATTTCACTTCACTGACTGCATCCTTTCCCTTGCATTTCTAAGTTAACAAATTCTCATTCTTGTTTCCTTCTTTATTTTATTCACTTCTATTTACCACAATTAGCAATTTCAGTCTAAACAAATTATGTTCTTCTTACACATTCTCTTATCTTTCTTTCCAGATACCCTTTTTCTTCCCTTGTTTTCTATGTTCACCTAAACTTCCCACCTACAGCTTTCCCTTATTCATCATTAACACAAATGTTGTTCTGCGAGTAATTTGCAATTATTCACAATAATGTGAGACCCGACCTTAACAAAATACTCAGGAGGTAAGAAAATTACACATTGCATGGGAAAAAGATAAAAAATCGTTATATGTTTTAAGAAGTCTAATCATTAAAACAATAAAAATAGATCTATGTTTCTTAGAGCAAGGAAAAGAAACAGTAAAAACAGAGTACAAAAACAGCTAGGATTTCCCCCTGGGCATATAGATTGGTCAAGTTAAAAATTACAGCCCTTGTTACTGATTATGCATATCCAGTTTGACTCCAAAAACAGAGCCTATCTTTATTACTATTTTCTATGTGATTTAAGTAAGCATGACTAAAATACAGTTTAGAAAGAATGAAAAGTATGCAATTATTTAGTTATTTATTCTTCAATTTGACAGGTAAAAAATTGCCCAAATAGTACTGTTGTAAGAGTATTTTCCCCTCTGTCCACCTATTGTGTAAAAGAATTATACCTGCAGAAAGAGAGTAGAAAGGGGGAATAAAAAGAGAATAACACATTTCCAGATAGTCTAGATTTATCTGTAACCCACAACACATGACCCAAAGGATTTCACGAGCCTAAATAATTCACTGAACTGCAGGAGCTGTGGATGGGTTTTTTTCAGGGGTGGGGATGAGGGGCACAGGGAGAATTCAGACAACCTAAAACCAAACTCCAGCTCCAAATGTCACTGCAAAACACCAGCCTCCCTCAAAAAAGTGTCTTCAGTTAACACCACCAGAACTTCCATGTTGTCAGTTTTAAACAGATAGCAAAGCTAGAGTTAAGTAGGAATTTATGACAGGAAAATTTTTAGGAAAACGTTTCACAGTTAGCCTGCACAGTGGTTGGTTTACCATACTGAGATATTTTTAATGTGTAAACTCTTTTCTATGTGGGCTTAGAGCAGAACGTCTCCATTTTCTCTCTCATAAGCAAGTATAAGACTCTCTGTACTTACAGCAAAATACTTATTTCTTGCATATCAGTTTCACTTCTCTTCTGATAATTCCCTCAGTGTTAGTATCCATTATGTATTTTATATAATTGAGCTAATTATCCTCCAGTCTTTTTTGATACATGTGGTTTTAGAACTCATATTACATCTCAGCATACCTAGTGTTACAGAGTGTTCCTATTATGTTCTGTCTTGATTCCATCCACACTCTCAGAGCAGCCAGACCTTTAAAGCATCAAGTATTTGTTAAGTGACTGTGGTATTAAGGGACTACAATTATGAAAAGTCGATAAAATGTTACCACAGCACTGGATTAGCTGTAATCCCAAAGGAAACTATTTGAGTCTGGGTTACACAATTACAATTCTTGCCCCACTACAAACACACAAGGGATTAGTTAATCTGTAATTTTACTTCATTTAATTTGTTTATATTACTTTTTAAACTTATCTCCAAACAAAAGGAATACATTCAGTAACATCAAATCACCAGGGAAAATTCTTTTCCTCTTAGCACTGGGAACCACATTCAGGGAACTGTAACTGGAAAACTGGAATAACACTGCCACCCAGCAATGTGTCTGAGGCCAGGTAACATCTGGTTCACAAGGGATATTAGAACCTTGATTACAAGACAAGGGAGAGTCTGTACTGCTCCTTTATTTATTCTCAAAGTCCACTGTTTAAAAAAACAAAAAAAAAAAAGCCATTGGAGAATTTTCATTTCTCACAAAAATGTACCCAAGGAAGATACCAATAGAGATACCTATTTGATAGAATATGAAAACTTTTTTAATCCCTACGTATTTTTCAGAAACTGAAGTAAAATGTGAGTGCCCTTCTTAACTGCAGCCAAGTTTTCTTAAAGGAAGCACTTCTTAACATCATGGAGTGACCAAGCATCTTCGGAATGAGCAAGTAAAATACTGCAGTGTCTAAGGGGAAGTGGGATTAATAAATGTCAGATTACAGATGTGTGAAAAAAACGTAACTTCACACTATTTCATGAAACATAAAAATCAAGAACTAAATAATTGCACTAAACTGTGTTTCTCACCTCTACTCTGGACAGCCCTAACAGAGCAGTTGCCACTCGAACACTGCTGCCCTGCAGAGTGCCAGTCATCAATCTGCGGTCACGTTCAAGAGCTGACATCTGCTGCTGTGCAGCCACAGCCAAAGCCCTCTCTCTTGACTCATTGATCAATGGAATCCGCAGATTTTCCTCAAGAATCTGACCAAGACCACATTTCAAATATAAAACTGGCTGTGATGCACATGGATCTATTATAAAACAAAAGAATAAATCTATAAAAATAAAAGCAAACCAAACAAGAAGAAACAAAACCACACATCACATTTGTCAGCTGCTGGTGGAACTAAAAAGAATATTTAGAATTTTGAAACTCTAGAGAAAAGTCAGAATACAAAATTCCTTCAACATTTATCCCCATGCTATTGTTCTAGGACATGCCATTTACTCCTTGTAACATAATATTTCTTTATTTTTCAACATAAGGGAGAAGCAAAAATTAATATAGACTGAAATCCAACCCAAAAGTTGTTTTTGATAGCTAAACTTTAGTGTAACTACTATTATAGCAACAATAAAAGTTTACAAAAGTCTTTCTGCTACCTAAACAACACACAGTATGATCCCTGTAGATGATCCTACAATCCCTCTCACCAGAAATTATTTCAAATTACAGCTATGCTGTTTCTGAACTGGGACTGACAGGAGTTCAAAGACAAAAGTGTTGGACTGTTGTCAAATCACACCACTGCACACAAAACTCATGTGTTTTAAAACTAAAAACAATCCTAGCTAAAGTTGACATGTCCTGATTCGCATCTAACAGCCTATATTCTGAAGAAGAAAAATTATGAAAAAATATTTATATAGACTATGCCAAAAACAATACAAGAAAGTTGAAGAGGATCACCAACAACCAGTTGATGCTCTGAGGAGAATGGATGGGAAAATACTAAAGGAAATATCTCACACATTATAATATATTTTTTACACTTCAATATAAAGAAACCTGCTTTGACCACATGTGTTTCATTAACTTGAACAAAAATTCATGGAAACAAAAGAATATTTACAAAAAGAATAATTATTTAATCTATGGTACTCTCTTCTCTTTACTGTACCTTCTAATTTACCGGTAGCATGCAGGACATTTGGACTGTCCATTGCAGGCAGTTCTGAAGGCAAAGGTATATCTCCCATTCCCTCTACCAGGTACACAAATTCTCCAATCTGAAACATGAGAAGACACACATTCACCCATTTCAGAAAGCAACTCATGCAGAACAGAGGGCAAAATATTAAAACTACAATCAAGGATATCCTAGTAACACCTAAAATCTGATTTGTGAAAGAATTTACATATTCAGGGGACCTGCTTTTTAAAATTATGTCTAAATAGAAGAAAATTATAATTTCAAGCTATGATAATAAGTACCTTTCATTGAGAATATTAAAGAAATTTCCATGAGCTAATCCTTTCCAACTCCTCATATAATTTAGCTGCATGAGGGTACCCTGACCGATTAATACAGCAAAAAAAGTGAATTATAATCCTGTGGTACGGCCACATATAGCAGAAACATATTCATGAGCTTCATTGCTCTGCACTATATCAAAGATTTTTTAAAAAAGGTTTACAATACTTTTGAGCCAGAAACATTTCTCCAGAAAGCAAGAAAGAACAAAAGGGAGGTTAGCATCATGTACAAATCCTCCATTAAAAAGAAATAAACAAATCTTAATCAGTTAGTCAGAAAATAATGGAAAACCTACAGAAGCTTAGAAGTAAATATAAACAAAACCTAGAACAAAAAAGACAGTAATTCTCATGAAGGGAAGTATAAATTAACTAGAAGAGAAATAAAAGAACTATTGATGAAATCAAAAAAATAAGGTGCAAATAAAAGATAGACAAGTATTTTTTACAAAAAGAAAATTCACTGAAAGTACTGTAAATTAAGACATTAACAATCAGAACATCCCAAATAAAAAAGATACCTACATATCTGAACTAGGCAGGAGATTTAACATATATATTACTCTTGGTTTCGTAACTTCATTTTGTTTACCACAAACTTTTTACAGACACTGAGCTTCTAGTGATGGCAAGATAAAGGATCAAATGCCTTGGCAACAACTGATACAGTTTGCATAGAAGGCCATCTCTTTATTTCCATAAACCATATTCTGTAAAACATGGCCCTAAACACACATATTCTGTTCCTTATATTTCATTCCAGATATGAAGGGAATAATTTATTTAAAGAATTCAGTGCATATGCCAACCAATGCAACGTTTGCCTTTTAATATTTCTCAATTACATAAGAAAACCCTGCTTTTTTCTTTTTTTTTTTCGCTTTTAGTTTCATCAGGTATTTATGTTAAGGCTGAAAACACTGCAATTACATTTCTGACCCAGCAGAAAGAAAGCTACTCAACTTTGATGCCATTTTCTCCCCTTCCTTGATTCAAGTGTTCACACAAATCTTCCTTGAGAAGGATTAAAGAAACCTACAGCAAAATTGGATTCCCCCACACAAACTAATAGCCACTCCTGGGAACCAATTTAAGCAGGAATGATTCCTGTTTGACACAGTGATTTGGCTCCATAAGGACCGCTAACCAGCTCACAGCACACACACCTAATTCCATGAAGGTGCTGGTTGCTAGGATGCCATTCTCCTATCAATTACTTTTCTTGGCATTGCTGACATCAATATGCTTATAGGTAAGAACAAACTTCCCCAACTTCCTCTTTGCTTTGAAGAATTCTTGCCTTTTGATCTCCACAGAATACAAATCCTGTTTTCCTTCAGCTGAATTTTTTTCCTAAAGCTTTAGAACAGAAAGGGTATTTCACTGTACTTTGAGAGTTTAACTAGTATATCCATGGTTTTAATGCTTAGTATTTCTATTTTTCATCAGCTGCAAACAGGACAGCATCAACATTGTGTAGGGTTTACTCTTAATGAAAATAGTTACTAAAATAACTGTTGAAGTACCATTAGCTATTTATCTAATCCCTTTGCTAACTGGTATTTCAGAAGAATGTGCAGCTACCAGGAATTTGCAGTTGCCCGTGCAAGCCAATAATAAAAGGCAACAGATAGTAAAGTGTTTTCTCAATAAATTATTTAATTTCATGTTAGACATTCAGCTGTGAAAGTCTGGACTGGCACTCAAACTGTGACATATTATTATCAATGGGATTTCATACTGTTCACATTTAAATTAGCTCCCTGAAACAAAGATATAGGAAAAAGCAACCCAGTTATGTTACCCAATATATGTCTTCTATGGAAAGATCTATTCTAAAGAACTGAAGAATGCCAGTTTCAATTTTTCTTAAAGAACAATGAAATTCTGAAGCAAATCCTTGAGAAATGTTATAAACAGCTTGTGCTGTCATTTCAAACCTCAGAAAAGTTAACATAAAGATTATTTTAAAACAATTTAAGCAACATACTTGAGTAGGCCAAAAAATCTGAATCCGAGCATCTTCTTACTATTATTACACATTCATTGCTGATGCAATGACAGGTTGGATTCCTAGTCAGATTCAAGTGTAGTGATTTGGATGTCAGCATCTTCTTCCCTGACCGTAATTATTACTGATTACTATTTTGGTCTATTTATCAAAAAGGGTAGGGGAAAAAAATCACAGAAATGCTAAATTAAATTATTTATTAGACTTTATGTATAGCATGCAAGTCTCATCACATTATAAAGTCATTTGATTGTCATAGAGCATGGCAGCTGCACTTCTTTGTCACAGCCATATACACACTATTTAAGCAAGCCAGTTTCTTCCTGTGCCATTCCTGGACAGCACTAAAATCATATTAGCTATCCTGTAGTTTCATCTTTCTCTAGGAGATTTAATACCATTACTTACAAATTATACAATGACTTAATTTTCCTAACCTGAGGTTCTACATATTGAAAATGTTGCACTTTCAGCAGCCTTTAAATGCACCTACTCAGCTAAGATGGAAGGACAAGGTGCTCCAGACAGAGTTATCACACAGGACTTAACAGCAGCTTCTCTGAGGCATTAATGCTTCCTTCTTGGAAAAGGTCAACTAGATCTTCATTAAGAACGGTAATGAGTAGCTGTGTGGCTAAATGTAGGTGTTTCTACATCACCACTGGAGATGACAAAAATGGGTTTTTCCCCTTTCCACCTGAACTGTCCTACATCTGACTGCATCTCTTAGACTAACTTTTCTTACATTAATATGTCTCAATTTCCCTTCTTTTTGCTGTATTATTCAGTTTCCAAGCTCTATGTAGCATGAGCCTCCTCTTCTTAGCCAGGGTATATACTTCTGCTTCTAATAAAGCAACAAACAGGGAAAATGCCTATAGCAGAGATTTAAAGACTATAAAATCTTCACAAGTAAAGGGAAACTCTTCTCAGATTTGCCCAGCAGGCTGAGATCTTCCACTCTAGAGACTGCATCAAGATATTTCACTGAATAATGATAGACCAAACAGTCCTTTATAAAAAACCTTTCACATCTCCCCAGTTACCCTTGTTTCTCTCTTTTTTCCCCTATCTCTATTATGTTTGCTGGTATGACTAGAACTGCACACTCTATTCAAGAATTGTATATTATAGCCTTTTAGAAAGTTAAACTGAAGGTTCATATGTTGTTGTGTATTATAATTTCTCTTTTTGAATGATGCTGAGCACTGAATTGACTTTGCACTGAACCATCCACAAAGACTGCTATCCTCTAACATGGTGACATTAATACATCCTTGCTGTGGGTGATTCCTGGTGTCAATAAGGTGTGAGCTCACTACCTCACTGTAGACTTGGACAGAAAACCCCTCTTCTGTCTCTGCTCATTTTCAAGAAATTCAAGAGAACAGTACACTCTTTAAGACTTCCAGTCAAATGGTTCGTTTTCTTTAAAAAGATGGCCAGTATTTTCAAACATTGAACAGGGTCAGAAAAACCTTGGGCATCGTTGCTTTAGTATTATTTTCCTTTATGAACATGAAAAATAAACAAGTTGTCCAGGTGGTACAGCCAAAGTCCTGTTTAAACAATGAAAAAAACCCACCAAACATAGAAACATTAGACACTAGCAGAAGTTCCTTGTTTTATAGTAGTGAAAAATATGGAAGATGAGAACATGCAGGAGAAAAAGAATAAGTCATTTCATTTCATTTTGGATGCATTGTTACAGATCATGAAAATATAGCAGAGATAATGGCAGAGGCATGCAATTGCACAGAGGGAAAGCTGAAACACAGAAGCAGTAATAAGAAAGTAAAAAGCAGAATGCAAGCCTTGAGATCAGCCACACAGAAACAAAGATCAGAAAAACAACAGGGTTCTGAAAAACATTGACAGCTGGAGACGAAATAAAGCAGACAGGTTAAAGAGGTGAAAAGATGGACTAATGACACACGAATAAAATTGCAACCATAAAGGATTGTGGGAACGTCAAAGAAGCTGGACTGCAAGATTTTAAGTTCCAAAATTTGACTAAAATGAGATCGTGGTCATTTGATGAATGAGTTTCAATTAAGTACATACAGTTAAACCCAGGCTACATGAGTTCAGAGAAACAGAAAGGCTGTGGAGCCACAATTCATGCACAATCTGTTCAAAAGTTTTACCTGCAGTGGTGCAAGAACGGAATGGAACTTAGATTGACAGAAAAATTTAAAAAGAGACAGAGCAAGGAAAATTATTATTCTACTTTGACAGCATACCCTAAATGCAGCAACATTTACAGGGATAAATACAGAACAGTAGACTTCAACCTTTCCCTGATTATTCAGTATTCTTTCTCCCACATCAAGACAAATTATTAAAATTTCTTATTCTTTTCCTGAAGCTCAGTTGCCTAGAAAAGCCACCAAAATAAAATTCCTTGCAGTATTATTTTTATATGCAATGATTTTACAGTGAAAAGTTGCTTGCAGCATTTCATATACCTAATTACGTGGAGATAAAAGGGCAGTAAACTTTGGTTTAAATTTCTTAGCTGAAACCTGTAATCTTATGTAAACCTCTGAACAACATCTTAAGCCACTTTCTCCTACATCAGTTACAGCAGTAATGTATATTCACAGGAAAAAAAAAAGAGTAAATTTTATTTCCAAAGATCAGCACACAGATCATGTCTTTATAACTGCACATGTATGCAAAGACATTACCCTAAAATATGTACCTAACTAATTTGGATCTTCATAAAATCAGAGAATATCCTGAGTTGGAAGGAACCCACAGAATCATCAAAGTCCAACTCCTGGCCCTGCACAGAATAGCCCCCAGAGTCACACCATGTGCCTGAGAGTATCACCCAAACCCTCTGTGCACTCTGCCAGACTTGGTGCTGTGCCCATTGCCCTGGGGAGCCTGTTCAGTGCCCACTCACCCTCTGGGGGAAGAACCTTTTCCTGATATCCAACCTAAACCTCCCCTGACACAACTTCAGGCCATTCCCTCAGGTCCTGTCACTGTCACCACAGAGAAGAGATCAGTTCCTGCCCCTTCTCTTCCCCTCATGAGGAAGCTGTAACTGCAGTGATGTCTCCCCTCAGTCTCCTCTTCTCCAGCTGAACACACCAAGTGCCCTCAGCTGCTCCTCACACGCTTCCCCTCAAGGCCCTTCACCATCTTCATTGCCCTCCTTTGGACACTCTCTAACAGCTTTGTCTTTTCCATACTGTGTTGCCCAAAACTGCACACAATACTCCAGGTAAGGCTGCCCCAGTGCAGAGCAGAGTGGGACAATCCCCTCCCTTGCCTGATGGTGATGCTTTGCCTTGAAGCCCAAAAAGGCCGGATAAAACTGTTTAGAGACAGAGTTTTTAGCCTTTAAACAGCAAGGTATCTATTGGTGCAACGTTGGGGAACCCCCAGCTCGCACTGGATGAAGAGTTCCAAAGTTTTCAGTGAAAAGCAAGACTATTTATACAATTTTGCACAGGATTACAACATCTTTTCATGCACATTCATAATATTGCAACATCTGATTAAAATATTCGTAGTAGGTGGAGAGCAGGTGGAGCCTGGGCGTGGTCATCTCTTTTGGGGAATTTTGCAGGGGTACATCCTGTTGCCTTCATCTCTAGGGGGCTGCATCTCTCCTCTTCTTCACTGTGAACTTTTCAAACTTCTCTATTTTTGCTGATTTTTGCAAGGAATCTTGGACTTGGGCCTCTGTTCCCTGTTCTGTTTCATAATGTTCCTGTTCTGTTCTTTGGTATATCTTCCTTAGTTCCCTTATCTCTATGTATCTCTCAGGGCATAGTGACCCAGAATTTGTCTTTAAATTAAGTATTTTGTCTTAGAGAATTCTCAGCGTCAGTATTCTAAGGTAACTTTTAACTCTTAGAGCCTCTGCTTGGCTCCAGCCTGATGCCCCCCAGGACATGGCTGGCCATCCTGGCTGCCAGGGCACTGCTGGCTCCTGTTCAACTGGCCATCCACCAGGACCCCCAGGTCCCTTTCTGCGGCACTGCTCTCATTTACCTTATTTTACCTTATATTTGGCAAACAGGACCCGATTCTTACCTGAATAAGCTGTGACACAATAAACACTCACAGAACACACATTCTATACTTACCTGCTCGTTAACCAGAATGACAGTGCAGTAACGTTTTTCCTGATTAAAGGGGAGGAAGTGAATATCTAAGCCTGCAGAACCTTTTCCTTTCAAGAACAGTTTTTCCACTGGACTGAAGAATTCATGTAGGAGACTGGGTAGGATTGCTGTTAAAATAAGTTTGTTTAAATGGATGTTTAGATACAACAGCATAGGATGTAAAATAAAGCTGCATGAGTTTATTAAACATAAGGACACTGTATACAGCATTCTGTAGTAATCAGTATTTAGGCACACCTGTAATTAGTAATCAGTACTTACAGTTACAGTTGTGTAAATGTGCTGCAATATTGCAAGCTGTATTATTTAAATATATTTTGCTAATTACCTGCCTTCTTATTCTGTGCACTGAAAAAAAAATGGGAAAAAGAGACACTTCTCGCCATCAAAAATTCCTCAAGGAGAAATTTGCCTTTGAGCAAAGGTCTACTCACATCAGAAAGAAGAGTGTAATTTACTAGTATTTAAACAGAAAACCTTGCTCTCAGCAGCAGTAACTATGTTATGCTGTAGTTTGAAATCCTCTAGAATGGACAAAACTTAAATACTTCTCTCATGGGCTCCCTTCAGGTACTAAAGGTCAAAATAAAGTCACCCTAGAGCCTTCTCTCTCCAATATGATTTTTGAGTGTGATATACACAATTTTAGGCCAATGCTTCATGAAAGCTATAAATAATAGTTACTGAGCATACTTGAGATGTCCAAATCTTGCTTGTGTAGGTAACCTGATTCCTACTGTACTGAGACATGAGGTACTGTACAGAGGTACTTACAGCAATTGCAGTTGCTCTCTTCATTTGAATCTTCAAGCAGTGCATCGTTTTTTGAATTTAATATCTTATTCTCAGAACTAAAAGAAAAAAAAAAATTAAAGCAATACTCTGAAGCTGGACATTTTTATTATTAATAGACAGCTATTTTCCCCTTTTTCTGAATCAATACTGGAAAAGCAAATGTTTTCAAGACAAAAAAAAACCCAAACAAACACCACCTTTTGGAACCATTTACCTACCCAATGATGTTAAACACCTCTTTTCCACTTGAGTTATTATTCATATTTACTGTAGAGCCAGAACATCCTTCCTTTAATTAACCCTTAATTATCTAATTTTGTAAATTCAAGTTTCAATTTGAATTTGCATGTTATTTTTATTTGCATATTTTTTATTTTTTAAGTCCAACATATACACTGTAATAGTAATAAACACATCACAACATATCTTATAAAATCAGTGTGACTTTATGCATTGCTATCTAACCTAACCAAGCCAGAGGACAGCAATATGTTTAAGAAATTTATTAGGAAAGTCACTTACTCCATGACATCCCTTTTTTAACAAATTAATATCAGTAGTATGGATTTTATGCTAACACTAACTAAAAGTTAAGTGGTCTAAATTCAATTCAGACAGTGCAAGAACCAGATCTAATCCATCAGAAAAATCTCACTAGAATCCCACAGTTTTGTATATCAGGGATTCACAAGCTACAACAAATCAATAGTATACAAATTATTTAAATCTTGTGAGCCATTATTTTTTCTTGGAGGAAAGGGAACACAATTATTTCAGAGAAAGTGCATCTAGACAGTAGAATATTACCATATTTCATGGTAAAAAATAGGAGACTGATGTTGCCACTATCTCTACTTGGTGTAAATAATTTCTCTTCATAGTGCTGATTTCCCAACTGACTGAATTTGGCATATTTGCCATTCTCAATAGCTATGTCTTTTTACTACTGGAATTGAAATTACCTAAAATAGTTTTCTTTTTAATTCTTGGCTCTGTGAGTAAGTATTTGGGAAATTTAGAGCACACAGTAACAAAATAGGGATGCAAAATTTCCATGTTAACATGTAATTCATGATCTTCCTAGGGAACATCAAAACTCGTAAGAGAAGCTCTGCAAGCAATTTTACACCAAGGCTACAGGAATGACCTATATTAAATAACACTGCACTTAATCATTCAAAAGAAACCCAAGGTAACCAAGGATTTCTCTAAGAAAGGGGAAGGGGATGAATCTTAACCTGGACACTTTAACTCTGTTCATCACATTATTGCTTTTCAAGTATACTTGAAAAGAACATTCTCAAAAAAAACCAGCTTAGAACAAAATCTGCCCTGAATTCCCATCCCCCAAAGAGAACTGTTCTGACCATCGTATTTCCTTGATATAACTTCATGCAGTTTTCTATCCTTCTTCACAAGTAATTTCTACCATTGTTGACAGGAATTAAAGGCTGTGCAGTTGCATTTATGGAAGGAGAGCTTTGTTTAATGTATACCTAGCACAGAGCTCAAAAATGCTGTAATGTATCTCAAAAAAATACTGCCAGTTTCAGCTCCAGACTAATGTTTAAAACTATCCACACATAAAAGTCATTCTCCCCAGCAGTGAAATTAGATGAACCAGCATACAGCAAACAATTATTACATACAGCATTTGATAGATGTTGGGTGTCCCTTAAAATAAATAGTTAATCTTGCTGGGCTGAGAAAAAAAAACAAACCACAACCTTAAATAAACGGACTTGCAAAATTTTTAGAACATGTTACCCTGGAGGAGTGTTTTAATACCTACTGTTGAAGGCCACTTTTCAGACAGGAAAATGATCTCTGAGTTACAAGCATGCAACATACTATTTATTCTGTACTTTACAAATAAGTATCTCATATTAAAAAAAATATATAAATTTTATGAAAAGCATAATTTCTTTCAATAGTTTATCTCTGAATGAGAATGCCAAGTCACGCTTGCAAAAACAGAGACTATAGTAGAAGAATCACTGCAAAAGTAAAAAATATCTCAAAAGCTCTGTATGAAAAAATAACATAAAAACAATAGTATGTGGAAATACATTACAGCTGTTTCCTGGTATGAACTATACATTGAGTAAGTCCTATTCTCAGAGCTGAACAACAGATAAACTCATTAGACTGATTTTACATGGTATTGAAACTCTCTCTGAATTTCTTTCTTACGTCAATGAACAAAGCACCTGCAGGTAAGTGATGGGAAAGGGAAACAAAACTCTGTTGTGGAAAACAAGAACATTGTGTCTCATTCTTTCACAACAAAAAGAAATAGCATCTTGTTCAATAATAAAACCATAAGGAATAAAGTTCAGGCAGGTATAAGAAGCTTGGTTATACTCAAAGTCTGGTTTAATACATCCCCTTTCAATACACAGGGAAATAAGGAAATGGATTAAGCAGAATAGCTTAAAGCTGCCATAAAGTAAGCCTACACAGATTCTTTGCTGAACCCCAGTCAGGAAAATCCCTGGTAGCAACAGAGAATGTGGGATGAATGGCTCCTCCTCCTGGGGAGGAGGATCTGGGCATGCTGGTGAATGGAAAAATCCGTATGAGCTGGCCATGTGAGCTGGCAGCCCAGAAAGCAAACCATGCCCTGGGCTGCACCCACAGCACTGCAGGCAGTGGGGCACAGAGGGACTCAACCCCCTCACTCTGATGGGCTGAGACCCCACCTGAAGAGCTGCATCCAGCTCTGGGGTCCTCAGCAGAACACAGGAATCTCCCAGAGCAGGACCAGAGGATGGTCAGAGGGCTGGAACACCTCTCCTATGAAGACAGCCTGGAGAAGAGAAGGCTCCAGGGAGACCCTACTGTGATCTTTCAGAATTTAACGGGTGGGGTGAGAGGGGGTGAGCATAATAAAGATAAAGAGAGACCAAGCAGTTTAAACTGCCCCTCATTTGTTTCTGGGTTTTTTGAAAACACAACTTGTCCCTTCCAAAGCAAGATTATTTCACTGTGCATTAAATGAACAGAAAGTTCTGCAAGAGTGTCAAATGTGAGGATTGGTTTATGAGGGCACCTCTCAGTTGTAAACCATGTTTTTCAGTATAAAAACATGGTTGAGACAGAGAAATGGCAGGTGTGAACACATCCTTATTGTGGTTTATTTGAAACAGTTCAACCAGGAACTACGAATTAGAATCACAGAACAGTTTGGATTGGAAGGGATCTTAAAGATCATAAAGTTCCAACTCACTTCCACACTTGTGCCCCAGTAAGAGTTTAGCAGCTGTCCCCTCTGAGTTGCCAGATACCTGTTCCCACATAGCACCACAAAGAGGCTGGGCTTGCCATGTTATCAGGTAGGCCAAAAATCAAGATCAAAAGTAAAATCATCTATGCAGTCAATGTAGGTAGTGTGCACACATCGTGTCATATTAGCTATACATGTGTGATGGGATGCCTTTACTCTTTAGTCCAGGGTGCAAGCAAGCCAGTAACTCTGTTTTCCATCCAACAAGTTCACAGAAAAAAAAAAAAAAGAAAAAAAAATTACTTTGCTTTATGCATCTGGAGCAGAATTTACTAGATAATATTTTTAGTCACAGTTCCAGATTTCATATATTACTGAAGAGAAAAAATGGTGTCAGACACCATGGGGAAATCTGAAGTTCAGAGAGCAGCAACTTAATCAATGAATTTTAGGAGTCAATAACTTCAGAACCAAGCAAATGTCTTATTAGACAGAAGGGATACAAAGAACTGCTTGATAATGCACTGGAAATACTGAACCATTCAAAGACAAAAATTAGACTCACATCTAAGTTCTTTGCCAGTTTCCACACTCTGTGGGGCAGTTTCTGATCTCAGAACAAAGAGTAGAATAAAAACTAAAACAGGAGCTGTCCAAAATAGGTAGTGTGGCTTGGAATAATGAATGTCTATTATATCAAATAATAATCAGAATTATAGTGACTCCTGATAGCATATTTGTAAACCATATTTTATGAAAAAACATGTATTAATGCTGTATCTCATAACCTATATTACAGAAAGGCACAAGGGAGTCTTTGAGATCCTAACTTTTTATTTATCATTTCAATAAGAAAGCACAGGTATCCTGTATAACATACCTCGTTCCTTGGCGCATGAAACTGCTCAGAACAAAAAGTGGAAGAATAAAATTCAGAAAATTTAAAATGTTTGGAATTCCTGATACTATTTCTGTTTTTTTTTTTAAAAAAAAGATAAATAATTTAACATTAAGACTCTATATACAATGCAAAGCTTGATTTGAAATTCATTCAATAATTGTTTTTTTCCGTTCTAAAATTAATTTTTTTATGTAAAAATATTTACACACATTCACAGTTTGTTTTGAAAATCAGTGTGTGCAATCAGGAACCATACATGGACAATGTAATGCATATGCTAAGCTGCTTAGTCATGGTCTTAGAATAGGACTATTAGTGAATCATTAGTATATCTTTACCACTTCCTAGTTATACAGATGGAAATCTATGAAAGAAAAATCAGCTATTCAATGTAACCTTGAACTTCTGCTATCTTTTTTTTTTCTAATGGACATCATTCAAACGCCAACATGCTTTAAAATCATGGGTAATTTTACTCTAATTTCCATGTGTTGTGCTTCTCTTCACCTGGTTCTCCTTGTCCCCAGGAAGCAGACTGTGCTGACATACAGATGTAGACCAAAGATAAAAATCGAAGTGTCAAGGGCTTAGAAAAGCACAGAAAAGTGCATGACTTGAAGAAATCCAGGCACATGTATCATAAAATATATGTAAAACTATGGATAAAACAATATTTTCCTTCTCACCAAAGACCATTCAGGTCCCCGCCCATGGACAGAGAAGTCTTGCCTGCAACCACAGAATGACATGGACTGTTGTCAGATCTGTTGACTCAGACAGTGCTGTGTCCCAGCAAGGATGTAGCACACTGGACTCGAGCTCCAGACTGGGACAGCTTCCCAGCCACAGGATGTTGAGCCCAGGCCACAATGACTAAAGGGCTGCTCTCCTTTTCTGCATGAATGACACCATTTGGGATGCCTGTGATACTGGTAGAGGTGAGAGCTGGTAGGTAAGAGGGTCAGGCGCCAGGTAAAGCTTGTTATAGTGAGATTTAAAGTGTGTCTGACATATCTAGAGGCACAGAATGAGGATGCAGAAGGAGCTGTGAGCCCCCTTGGACCTGCCTGAATGACTAAGTTGTCACTTGCATGGTCCTGACATCAATCCCACAGACACCACTACCCAGAGGGCAAACACTGATTTTAGGGTAGTTTTACACTTATGGAGCTGTTAGAGCAACAGGCCCATTTTGCAGAAGGCAATTTCTGGATTTATCAAAAAATGAAAATGATTGTGGGTACAGTCTTCTTACTGATCAGTTACAAATTGTGTACATACTAGTTTTTCAACACAAATTTCAGAAGTTTGTTGCATTCCAGAAAGAGAAACTTTCAGGAAAAAGGCACCTAAATGGCTTCTATTATCACAGAAGACAGAAACATCTAAAAATAAAGCAAATCACTACTGGAGATTTCTAAAGACCTAAGATGCCCTCAAATCAATTTCAGTAAGAGTGATGTGTGACTAAAATTACACTATTTAGAGTGATTTATTTTCTAGGTACAAATGAAGCTGAAACACGCAGGATGATGAAAAATCCTTTTCTATATCAAGAATGATAATACACTTATTTAATTTACTAGAGAGTACAGTATAAATTACACTTCAAAAAGTCATTTCCAGTGAAAATACATGTATAATTTTTCTTAATATTGAAATGGGTATTATTTTGCAGGTTTTAATTTTTTCCTTGTTTTCCAGATTTTTTAAAAAGGAAATTTAAAACTGACCTGCATTTCATGACATGGCTGTGGACCATCCCTATGATTACAATTCAACCTTTGGTATTGATGAGTTAGTAGTTTATGATATTCCCCAATAACCCTTGAATAGGCGTATCAGGATTTTGAATGTTTACATGTTAAAAATAACATGACCCAAATTGCGGAAAATATTTTAAGTTATTAAATAAAGAATTAATTACTCCGTTTACAGGGTGTTTTTACAGTACAGTCCTGGTTTTGGGTGGAATAGAGTTCATTTTCTTCCTAGTAGCTGGTACAGTGCTGTGTTTTGGATTTAGGATGAGAATAACACTGATGTTTTAGTTGTTGCTGAGCAGTGCCTACTCCAAGTCCAAGTTTTCTCAGTTTCCATGCTCTGCCAGTGAGCAAGTACACAAGAAGCCAGGAAGGAGCATGGCCAGGAATGCTGAACTGAACTCCCGAAGGGCTATTCCCTCCCACAGAACACCATGCTCAGTACATAAACCAGACAGAGCTGGCCAGGAGCCAACAATCACTGCCTGGGCACTGGCTGGGCATCTTCTATGACATTTCCGTGTCCTAATCTGTAGTTCTTTACAACAGGAAGCACAACCATACACAAATATGTACTACTGGAAGAATTGTATAATTTAATATCTTATAACTAGCAACTGTTATTTGGAACTTACCTAAACGTTTGCTCTTGTTTCCCTTGCCTGGCTCGATACACTTGCTCTGGCTGCATTAAACAACGTGTGGATTCCAGCAAAATGACCCTGCAGTATGGCAATACACATAATGACCTCATTTTTAACTTGCAAAATGAAGATGAAACTCAGTTTATTCTAACTTTTAAACACAGGCTTGGTAACGAAGCTTAGTATTTTTAAAAGTACTTGTTGGGGTTTAACCCCAATTTTTCTGTTTAAGAGCCACTTCCTTGGTATCAAAAAATGCATTTCCTAATGCTATTTGCAAATCATCAATACAACCCCTGATGAAACACTAGATTGTTGAAATCACTGGAAACATGATACAAAGAGCATTTTATTTTAGATTTATTGTTCAAATGTTGCCCAGATTGATAACTACTTCTGGCAGTTATCAAGTAGCTTTTGAATGATATACATAAATTTAAATCACTTCATCACTTCTTCAATTATTTCCAAGAGAGTCATGCAAATCACAGGACTGATTACAGGCAACCTCACTCACCAGCTCAAGAACTTTATAAAAAAAACCAAAGACAAACTAAATGAACTGATGTGATTCCCACACACAAGGTTTATGGCAGAGGACATTCCTGGGCTAGTGGAAATAGTCCTGTTAGAGGCTTGTTATTATTATTTGGATATACCAATCCTACTCTGTGGGGGAAAGAGAAATTTAATTTAATTTAATTTGTATGTTCATGATGCATATAAAAGCAAGTTTAAAATTTTATGGAAGATGGTCCTTGCAAATTAATGAATGAGATGAACCCATTATTAGTTCTACAGATTAACACAAAATATGGAGTCAGATCACACAAACATATTTTAAAGTGGGACAACACTATTTCTTTTGTATTAAGAAAGCAACTTCTATAACTTAGTAGTTGTTGTACTATTATGAATACAAATTAAAAATTAGATTAACTGATAATGATGCAAGCCCCAAGGCAAAAGCATTTTTTTTCCCTTTGCATACTTAATAATTTAAACAGCAGGATAAAACAGATTGGGGGAAAAATAACCAACAATTAATTAACATGGCTTGTTTCTCTTTGTAATTCTGCTGAACCTCAGCCAAACACAAAAATACATGCAAGGTTCATGAACTTCATTTGATTAAAGCTCCAGCTTTATTGCCTACACTGAGACGGATTTCAATTAAGGCTTATTTATCTTCTTTATTCATTAGGATAACTTCCACTTCATAGTGCTTGTAACAATTTTGGTAACATAAATCCCTATAATTTAACCTCAAGGTTTTACATTTTTAAAGAGAAGAAGAAAATTATGGAAAAGAGTAGATAAAACAGCATGATCATTAAAGATGTGCCTTGACAGCATTGTCTACCTGAATATGCCATCAGTTTTGAAGGGATTAGTAACGTTTAGGGTAACTTTCTTTAGTTCATAACATGGGGATTTGCACTTTAAAATACCCTAAAAGAGAAAAAAAAATTACATCCATATGAAAAAGTTGCTAAACTACATAAACAAACAAACAGGCAAATATTAAAAATATGAACAGAACCAAGTGTTTGACCGCTGGTTCTTTTTAAGCATACATTAAACTTCACCATGTTTTAAAAACACTCCCAAATGATAACACAAGGCCAAAATTCAAATTACCAAGGTTTTTCCCTTCTTATCTCTACATGTTCTCTATTTTTTTTTCTCTTCCCCAACCTTCCTTTCTAACGTCATTTTCTATTCTATGGTATAAAGAGAATCACAGAAACGGCATGTGCATCACATGCATATCTGCTCTGACTGTTTCTAGGACATACCTTAAAACTACACACTGCCTACAGTTAAAAAGCCCAAACAAAACCAGAAACATCTAATGAAAGTCTGCAATGCTACATGTGGCAACTGAAATCACTGTCCTGAAGCATAACACCTCCATACTAGAATTTCCAATTTACTGAAAGAGCTCCAGATTTATTTTCAGAGCAATCAGTACAAATTTTTACAATTTATTCAGGATCTAAATGTGATTTTTATCCTTAGGAATCCTACATATTCCTCTTGGGATTTTTCTACATGTACACAGACTAATATTGAAATTCATAGGTCTAAGGCCAAAGCTGATGGTAACTCATGTTTTCATTCTTACCTCAGTTCACTTTTGTTTGATATAACGTTCAGAATAACAATATTTTCCGTGAAAATATTAATCATAAACACAAACTTACAGCAGGCTCAATGTGCTTGACTTCAGATTTCAGAGAGAATGTCAGTGTGGCAGAATCTATTCCACTTGAGGTCAGCAGCAACACTGCTTCAGCAGGGCGCAGGAAACGGATTGTGAACTCCACATTCATAGATGCCTGTCTCCTAGGGAGGAAAAAAAGATAATTTAAAAAAAAAATAGATCACAAAACTGTGAATCAGATATTACTGAGAAATGTACTTCCAGGAACACTTTTCAAAGTCTTTGTAAGGTAAGGGGCCTAGAAAAGAACGCAATTTGCATCTTCCGAAATACTTTGTAGTAGTATCATCTTCTGCCTAAGAGCACCTGAAAACATTCTAATAAAAGAACTATACAGATAAAGAATAATACTGAATCCTTTTTATGCCATCAGGTTGTAGCTTAAGTTTTCTTCCCACATACACCAGCACAGGAAGTTTTGTTTCCTTTCAGCATCACCCTAAGTAAACAACCAGTTGAATGTATGCTCCTCTGTTTGAATAGGTTTTTCTGATTTAAACAGTCAGACATCCTGTTATGCATGTTGTGAGGCAAATCTAAATGTCCTTAATCAAATTCTCACTGAAGACTGAGAAAGAAATTGGTAAAAAAACCCTTCAGGATAATTAGCAAAGCTGAGGAATTATGAGGCAGAAAAACCCAAAGTTCTCTCGTACAAGTAACAGCTTCTCTCTGATGGGAAAACTAGAGAAGGGGAGACCACACAGAATGAGAGTTCAGACTAGGTAAAAGTTTTGACTTTATTTGCATCACTCCTCCAATGAAGCAAGAACAATAAGAGAAGTTTAGTGCCTGAAGCTCGCAGTTTGAGGCTCTTAAAATCTCTCTCTGATTTTGAGATTGTCTTAAGAAGGCACAAAGGTCACAATAATTAGTGTATAGAATTGCTCTAAAAGTAGTAGAATCTAAAGGTATTCTGCCTTTCTATACATATGACCAGAGCAGAGAGAAATATCTCTGAACAGAAAAACTTATATTTTAAGAGTTGTAAGACTATCTCAAAATACATACCAAAAAGTCAGTTGACTGGTTTATACTTTCATTGTAATTACATTATATATAGATAATGAAATTTTAAAATTTTCCCCCCAACAAACTATATGAAAGAGATAGCAGAAAGAAAATAACCTATAGTAAAATCTTTAAAATTGCTTCATTAACTCAGGCTGATGCGCTTCAAAGAAATTCTATCAATGTAGGAAAAAATTATAAATATAAACTAGAGATTTGTTAATTGTCTTTCTGGAAGAGATAGAAGAAACTGAAGCCAAGAAGAAACCTCTTCTCAATCTATATCAGCCTTCCTCATTAAATAATTAATGGGAACTCTGCAGCCTAACAGAATAGATTTTAAATAGGGGGCAGAGGGAACTTGTCTGATTTATTGATCTTCTGCCAACTGGGAATTCTAAGAAAGAGGCAAACAACCAACAGTGGCATGAGAAATATGCCTATTATGTATTTTATCTATACATACTCAAACAAGTAAGTGGTGAAATAGAGAACTTGTTATACGAAGCAGCATTCTGTGTCTTCAACAGATTCATGTTAATTTACATTTGGTTTACAAATCTGATTATAAAAGCTACTTTTTCAAGTGAATTCAATGCACACATCTTCTCCTGTAAGTAGAACCCTGCCAATGATGGTAGTTCTATAATCTTATTTTGATGGTAGCAGTGGCAGGATTTGTCCCTGGATGACAGCTGCTTTGAAGGAAACTTCTAGCAGGTCCTTTACCTATTTCTTATGAAGGACCAGGATGGAGAAAAAACTTCCTTGGCACCTGAGAACAAGATGGTGATAAATAGACCACCAGAACATCTTTAAAAAAACGCTTTGGGAAGAGTAAGAGACCCTTAAGCCTCAAAACTATACCAAATCTGTATCAAACTCTGTTCATAGAATTGTTCTATAATCTTGTTTACTCTCATTATTATAATTACCTCTGTCCATACCCACTTCATTTGATACATTGTAGGGGTCAAAGACTCTTGGCTTTCTTTATCAGATCAGCACATACCACCTTTCAAAAAAAGGAGGTACATGCTTCTATTTGTTACACTTTGGTGTAGGAAAACAAAGAGTTGTTTGAAGGGATGAAATTTGCAGAGTTTAAGGCCACAAGAAGACACAAGATAACAGAATCCAAAGCAGTTATACATTGCAAGCCAATCATTCTTCAGTTGCTTCTGATAAGTCCCATTTGGGAGAAGAATTTTCCTGAGAAAGCAACACCATATTATCTGTGGCAGAAAGCTGGATTAAGTAACTTCCTCTACTATTTTCTATGTTCTGTGCTGTGCAAAACTCTTACAATTAAAAAGTTTGTCATTCAGATAGGGGTTTTTTTTCCCCCTCAATAGCTAATAACCTTCCCTGCTTCCAGTCTGAATTTGTGCAACACTCTAGCATCCAGTTGTTGCTGTCATAAAGAGTTTTGTTCTATATTGTTTGTAGTTGAACAGGTCTCTTTCCCAGGGAAATGCTGATCAAGTCATCTTCACCATTTTTCTTGTTAAAATACACACTTAGCAACTTGTAGACATGTCCACATTACAGGTGAAAGTTTAGAGACCTTTATGGTATTCATGTTGTGAACTGCAAGTCTATAAAGGCAAAGTGCAGCGCCCTGGAGAGTGGGATTGTCAGATCAAAAATTAATTACATCAATTACATTACATCTATATGGAAGATATGACACTCAGCTACACTGGGAATGTTATTCACATTACTGTAACTTCCAAGCCCACCTATGGCATTGTGTTCCAACATAAAGAACCTGCAACACTCCCACACATTTCGCCAATTTTGGAGTTCCTAAATACTTCCATCAGAATATTAAGAAAGCTATTAAATACAGAAAAGCTATTTTTCATTTAGTGATCGTGGTTACAAGTAAGATTACATCACAATAATCTCTGCACAGGTTACCAGTGTATGACTGTCATTTCCACAAGCTTTTATTTCTATGCAATTTTTCAAATATTTGTTGGTATATATAATGCCAAACAGTTCAACAAGGTTATGCACATTTACTTGCATCTTGATTCTGTTTTGCTTGCTATTTGTTGGCTTTTTTAAAGGTGAAGTGAAAAACAGCCATGGCATTGACCTTTCAGAGAAACACATGATACTTTCAAGGATTACATTTTTATGCTAATTCTAATCTGAAGTAATTGTAAAGAAAATGGAATCAAATCAGCCTCACAGTTTGTTGAAAACATGTAATTATTTGTTGTGCCCTTTGCATATATTTATAATAGCCATGTCATTTAATAATGAAATATTGATCATCCTTAAAGAGCACTGTATTTATGTTGAGTGTTCTTGAATTTGACCGCCTATATTTGAAAATTTTCTTCTTCACAGTTTATTGTCATAAAGATGTTGACCTTTGTTTTCCTTTCACAATCTCTAATCCATTCTGCCTCTAAAATAATGTCTTGCAGATGAACTTAAAAACTCCTGAGTCACTGCTACATCTCTCGCCTTCACTAGGCAAAAAGGGACTACTGAAAATCCTGTTTCTAGTCACAAAGACACATAGCACAGAAAGAGCAACATTAGCAAAACCACAAAGATGGCAATATGAGTATTTCAGCTACCAAAAGACATAACAGCCTAATATTTTCCCAAAATTAAGTGTCTCCAAAAATCCTCAGATGGCTCTGAGAAATGTAACATACACAAATAGCTCCATCTCTCATCCACTGAGGTAGGGAGGGAGTTTGAGGGCAAAAAGAATCAGTCTCATACTACTATCAAACCTATGTCATGGTCTCTTAAATTTTCAGCCAACTTTCAATGCAGAAAAAAATGTGAAATCTCTAAAGAAAAATAATTTACCTGCTCGTGCATCCACAATGCATTGATCTACAAAATGGAAGTCCAGTTCAGAGGAGGTATTTCAAGTTTAGTTGGAGAAAAAACCCAAAATATAGGAAGACAAAATTCAAACTGAAAATTAAAGCTTTTGATACACTGGGGATAAAAATGTATGTATTTGACACAGCTGACTCCTCTACTGATCTTAAGGCTTGTATTCTGCTCTTAAAGCCCTACTGAGCTAAACTGAAACATAACTCTAGATTTGTTCCAGGTTAAGGAGAAAAATACTGATCTTTATACCAAATAATTTTGCCCTGCTTGTAGTTGAACATGTTTCTAGTGTTCTATCACACTTAAATTATTTATATAACTGTAATGTTAAACTTAACAATACTGCTAAAATACCATTACTTACTTAGGGGCAATGGTGACAGTGTTTCCTTTAGGTAATGAGAAATCACCAGCATCTCTTCCTATAAGAATAGCATTGTAAATCAAAGCTTTTTTGCTTGGGTTTTTCAGACGTACCTATTGCAACAACAAAAACAAAATCAACCTATTTTTATTCCATTTTTACAGTATAATAGGAGTATTCTGGATCTAAGTACAAAACACGAAGTAAGGTTATTAAAAAATATGAGAGTACTTCAAATAACTAGGTAAATCATTTTTCTTCCAAGGGGGTATAGATTTCCCAAAGACTATGCAACTTTAATTTTTCAGAGTATTCTTTTTGCAGTCTATGCTGCACTTCTATGCCTGTTAATCTCTTATTCCTCTCTTTGATCTCAGATTTGTCAAATTTGTAAATTTTTTTCCTGTGCTTAAAAGCATAGGGAGAAAACAGCAGCAGAAGTGAAATCCCAAGACTAAAGAGAGAGAAAAAAAGAGATGCATGCTTTCATCTTCTGATTTAGTATCCAAAGGACATGGAACTTATTAACTCTTTTTTGTAGTATATACATAAGATAAATGTATATGTACATAGAGTGTTTTAACCTTGCACTCCTACAAATCTAAATTCCATGGGTTCAGTACCTGTTTAATAACAGTTGCATGGAGAGCACCTGTGAATTCTATCGTGTTCTTGGGTAAGTAGTCAGGGAGACTGTCATACAGGTAGACACACAAAATAAGCATCGTGATAGGGTTTGGATCACATATATCAGATGCCTAATATTGAAAACAAAAAAGAAAACAAATAATCAGATATTCAGTTAAAATTTTGCCTGTGTAGTTTAAAGATACGAGGATGAAGAACAAAAAAAGTTTAAGGCACTTCTTACTATACAAGTATTGTCAATCTAACTTGCAATAACTGGATTATGCCTATACCTATGAATATGAATCTTGTCAGTGCACAAAATAAAATCCTAATTATTGAAGACATTCTCTGGTGATAAACCTAGACTAAAAATTAAACCCCACATTAACCCCCAGGTTAAGGTATCCTTAATCTACAACAAAATCACATTTTCCCCCACATTTCAGCAGAAACAGATGTTCATTTTATTAAAATGAAGCATAACAGAAAAAAATGCAAAATTTACTGTATAGAAAAACATGTCCTTACTATGTCTAAAACAAAATCAAAGCAAAGTCTTTCTGTTTACTATGTAAAATACCAGCCCAGATGCTCCTACATACAGTTCTGCAACTTTTTACAAAGGCAATGTCACCATCCAAATAACTATATAGTTATTTTTATTACAGAAACTAAATTGCTTTACACAAGGTAGCAATTATTCCTACATGTAAAAGATTTGATTTACAGAAAAGTATTTCAATGGCAGCTGGAAAATATGTCAAAGCTTTAGTCCTGAGCAATTCTGGTAGGTCAGTAAAGAGAGTGGTAGAACTATTAGCCACAAAGGCTGAAAAAGGGAAAAAAAAATTACTCTTCTGGACAGTCTTTACTGTGGCAAGAGAGATGTGCAGACATATTTATCATCTTAACTACTTGAGTTACTTTTTATTTTCAAGTTGAAGTTTATTTAAAGTTCTCAAGGTAAAGTTCTCCTGCCCTGTGAGCAGCCAAGCAGCACATCCTACTGTCAGCACTTCTCACTGAGCTCCTTCTCTAACCTCCTGAGAGAGCGAGTACATCACTGGGCACTGACCTGGAGTCTGCCTGTACCTCTCCACAGTTTCTTATATATGTTTGCCCTTGCAATTCTTATGATTAATTTCACATACTCTTCATGCGTATGTATTCATATTTCTCATCTTGTATTTTTATTTGATTCCATTACTACTGTTTTTTTAATATTCAAACTTTAGGATGCATTTACTCTGCAAAGTGAAAAAGCTTCTTCCCTGCAAAAGTCTTTAAACCTGAAGTCGGAAAAGTATTCTGACTTTTTCCATTCACTCATCTCAGTAATTGCTATTGAATGTTAACAGGTTATTCCAATATAGCTGTGGTTTTACATCTGTACTCTTCAGGTTCCTGCATTTCCATTAAAGACAGCAAAGATGCCAGAGTGGATTATCTGTTGAAGCCTAACTTTCTTTGTCACCTACATCTTTCTACTCATTTACACTTAGATAAAAATTTATTACTGCAGAAAATATCGTCCTATTTTATCCTGTGCTGAATTCATAAAAGTGTCTTTGTGACACTCATCTACTACTGGAGGAACTAAATTTAAAAATAAAAATCAAAAATGTAATGTATTTCTTAACAACAGTCATGAAAAAATTCAGTCTATAAGTAATATATGCTTTAAAAAACATGTGTTAACAAACAACAGCAATTAATAAACTTCAACAGATGAATGCCTTAAATTGTACCCATAAAAAAGTTGCTTGAAATACAAAAAAGCCTACTCTGTTTTTAAAGCCATTCTCCTTTGTCCTGATGCGCTTGGACACAGAGAGGAACGTGGTTCTTAAACAACACCCAGAAGCAAGACTGAGGCACCAACAATGCCAAATGCTGGGTCCCAAACACAGGAGAAACTTTATCCTTATAAGAAAGGAAGGGAAACATGGGGAGACAAAGGAGGAAAAGCCAAAAAGGTATGGTCAGAAGCACAGCACAGATTACCACCACCACCAGGAGATGCTGCTCGCAGGCTGGTCGGGCAAGCAGGACAGCAACAAGCTGTGTCCTTAGCAGCAACGCTCCAAGGGGCCATGGAAGAAGAAGTGGAGGCAGAAGTCCAGGGAGCAGCAGCTGGGGCAGAAGGAGCAGAAACAGGAGGCAAAGAATTTCCTGCTCAAAGTACTCCATCTTAAATCTGTATCTTAATCGTTAACAGGATTTGGAAGCTGAAGACTTCCAGACAGTTAAACTTCATTATTACAAAATCTTAAGAGTTTTTAGAGTGATTGAAAGGGCCATCTGTTCCAGACTTAATAGTGTCTCAGCTTGTGTTGTCACCACTATCCTCATACGAATTAATGCAAAGCTGTCCTGAGAGTTCAGAAGCAGCAACTGCCTGAGTCAAGAACTCTGCCAATGCTATTGGAACATTTTAGCCTGCTAAACTTAAGAGACAAAACTATCAGAAAAATCACAAACTAGGACAATTTAGCAGCAGATTTCATGTATCTTATTTTACTGCTTTTATTGCTGAAGAACAAGATAATTCTGACATTTCTACAGTAGTCTTAGAAAAGTATTTATGAATTCCAATAGATCTATATAAAACGTACCCTTAGAATTAAAACACAGACCTCAAAGGTCCAAGATCTGTTCCTTTTTCTGGTGTCAACTGATTATATAGCTTTGTTTAAATTCCTAGTCTGCAAAGAGGCGGATTTTCCCACCTATAAAAACATCAGTATCTGAAAAATATGCTGAACTAACAATACTGCAGTACTGTAGACATTTTAGTCTTAAAACATGGCTAGGTGCATTAAGGAGAATATTCCAGAATTCCGCTTCCATATCTGTTTAGTGCCTTTTGCATATTCAGCATCCAGACTCTGCCTTCATGTGCTGAGCTGCCTGTTTTGTTTTTCTTAATAAAAACTGAGGCAAAACATGCCTTTGTTTAGAGGGTTATACCCAGGTTACTTTTTATGCTTCCTGTCAGTCACAAGTATATGAAACAGATTTGCATGGTTTAGTCTGTCATAGCAAAGCCATTTATAACTGTGTTATCTGTATCAGGGATTATGAACAGGTTGCTGGTACAACTGCAAACAGCAGTTTCCCCTGTAATTGTAACAGAATTGAGTGGGGTGAAAAAACCAGCTGTATTTGAGCTTCCTTTTATGCTACTTGTTCACATCCCATCTCTACCTCTGATTCATAATACTATCAATTCCTTTGGAAAGTTTCCTCATACACTTTTAAACACTGTCTATTATACTGTATCTTCTGCTCTTCCAGCCAGGCCAACATGCTTCACACCACTCCAGCCCATCACAGTCCCTGACATTCACTTTGCTCATGATGGAAGTCGCATCACTCTGCAAATTCTTCGAGAGAATTACTCGACCTGAAAAAAGCTTTTACTAGTTTTGTTAAGGACAGGATTTTTAATTACTCAGCAAGCACAGCAGTAAAGAAAAATAAGAGGAAATTTGAAAATTTAAACAAGTAATAGTTTGGTAACTAAAACACACAACCAGCACATGAAAGATAAGGGCATGTAAACCTGCAATGCAGCCTGGCCATTGCTATTAATGGGCCATAAGGTTTGTACTGAATTTACAGACCCTCCGCACTGGGTTTGACCAGCCTTCTCTGTCTGAAGGCTCGCTGACCAGCTTGTAGAGCTTTGCTTTACTTGGCTTAGCTGTGACAACAACTTTTTTTAATTGTTCAGGCCTCTGTGACAGATTTGTTTTCCTTGTACCTTTGCATGGCACGACCAGAACTACCAGATATAATTAACTCCCAAATAGACCATTAAGGAAACAATATTCAACATATGTAAAGGTCACCATATATAGAAAAGTCAGAACCATGGGTCAATGCAAAAGACAGACATAAAACATATATAATGATGGTCCCAGGTGGATCCTAGATTGAAGAAGAAACTAACAGCAACAACATTGTATTCCTCTCAAACAGGACTTTGGAAGCTGATGACTTTGAGTGTTACTCTCACCAGCACTGCAAAAGTACCACCTTCTGAGTGCATCAAACAGGACACTCAGGGGCCTCCACGATCACACAGATAGATGTGTCACCAAACATTCACACAACTTTTTTCACCACCTCCTTTTATGTCTAAGTGCATGATGCTTGTTCTTAAATATACTTTTCTAAATTGCCTCCTGGTGTCAATAATGAATTCCATCAGGGTTTGCACCGTGTGTTTACGATGCTAAAATCTGAACTGATTTAGTACTATGTTCAGATAGTTGTATATGTGTGATTCTACAAAGTAAGGAATTAGAGAGAATACTTGTAATTAAGTTTACTTACATTAAGCAGTATTTTGTTTTTTCTCATACAGGACATGATGGAACAAAACTGTTGCACTAAAATGTCACTTTGATATACAATACTACTATTAAAAAAAAACATTAACCTATATAAGAGTTGCTAGAAAAAATCATTTACCTTAATATCTATGTTCAGACCGACAGCATGCATAGCCTTCACAAATATCAAACAGTTGTGCAGAAACTGTTGTGGAGTTTTTGGATCAGTATACATCCTTATAAAGTGAGTAGCAATCTAGACAAGACAGAGAAATCCAACTCTTAATCTTCCACTGAGCAAAATTCCTGATTTTGCATTTTTGCTCTTTCAGCAATCCACAAGATCTGAATTTCAATCTGAAATTCCCTATTACGAATATACCCAGTAAAAAGCAAAATTAATACTGAAATAATCCCCCATGAGTTGCTAAATGTTACAGTTGTTTTTTTCTTTTCAAAAACCACACAGGTCAAGAGCTGCTGTTAAGGAAACTTCCCTGTCTGACCACCCAGAAGCCACCTGAGAGTCCCCTGAGCTGGGACCGAAGGGCCATCACACCTCCACTGAGCCCACAGGTGCCCCACTTGACTCCCTGCACACCCCACACTCACACACTCTCCCAAGGTTTCCTTACCAGCTCAATCCCTGGTTTCCTATAGCACGGTCTCACACATCTGGATCCTTGAAATATTTTCATTTCAGTGCAAACACAGAATAACAGCTCAAGCTGGTGCCTCTGAGGAGGGACCCCGAACAAAGGAAACCCTGGGCTACCCAGAGCTCAACCTGCAGCTGCACCCCGAGCTGCCTGCACTGCATGTATCCCTGAACACTGCAAAGGCTAACAAGGCCTGGACAAACCCACTGACATGAATGAACTGCATAAAACTTGCCAAATATTAAGAAAAATCCTTACCAAATATGGACAATAAGCTGCCATCTGTGCTGCCAACACCAGACCATCTAGAAGATCTCGGTCAAAATTTACTATCCATCTCCTCGGTGGTACTCCACCTGATTGAAAAACAAAGCAAGATTAATGAGACTCTTCTCCCCAAGAGGCTTCACTTTGTTCTAGATAGACAGACAAAACATTGTTCTAGACAACCATTTGAAATCAGTGAGTAGAGGAAAGAACTGATAAAGAAGCATCTATTCACGTGTAGAACTTCACAGGCACATTTCTATTCTGGAGTCATTGCTAAAAACATGAAGAATCTCACCTAAAATATTCTTACTATTATTCATCCACTCTGCTACAGCCTGTAAGAGTATTCATCACAACAGAATGGAAAGCAAGTAAACTAAACTTAGCCTCATAGATTAGGAATCTAAACATGTAAACTTTTTATTTTTATTGGCTTAATATTAGTACAGTTATTGAAACTCATGAAAACATGCAGGAAATCTTTAAGGTGGCAATGTTTAAGCACACAAAAAGAGTTGCTTTAAGGTCATATTAAATTATTTGGCACAAATGCAATATAAATGAAAGCTAACAGTTAATTCCTGCAGCATAGATCACCATTTCTACAGATGTGTTGTAAGGGATGATATTTCTAATTTTTTTATTAAAACAAAACTGTTTATTAAGAAATTAAATATAGTTTATTTATAATTTCTTATTTGGAACATCCATATCATAAGTATTTAACATAATGTTTAAACAATGTTCTGTTCTTAAGAATCATAATAAACCACAGGAAGAAAACAGTCATTTGAAAGCTCTCAACCATGTAAAAAGTTACTGACATACCCTGAGTAACAAAGTGCTTTAAATCACTGTCTATACCCAAATAGCAGTACTTTGCTCTCTAGATAATATGCTGGGTTTGAAGAATCAGCACATAGAAGCTGATCCTTTTTTAAGGAGAACAATCTGGTCGCAGCCATTCAAGTACTGAGTCATGCCTTCTCTGTTGCATTATTTGCACTTTCTTCCAGCTGTTACTGCAAAGACATCTATTGCTCAGGTTTTTTTGTTTCCATTACTGTCCCAGGTCCAAGCTCCCAGATTTAGGAAACACTTTGCACTTCAGCCATCTCCAAGGTTTTCAGAGACACGGGGATCGTGCTTTCTCATACAGGACAAATCATACAGGTTTCATTTCATGATTACACGTTAAAAACAATAGTTCAGCCAACAAGAAAGTGTTGTACCATATTCTAAGCAATAAAAGAACAGGAGCAGACGCTGCACAACCTCAGCAGCAAATGTATGTAACCTCATCTGAACTTAAGTCCAGAGCATTAGTAATGATATCAGTCTGCCAGTTCTTCAGTGTGGTGGTATTTAGGCTTGGTCCAAAATCCCTTACTTTCTGCTGTTCATGCTGTGAGCCAATTTATGCATTATTCTAAATATTCATTAAATGTATGCTCAGTTAAAAAACGCCCTACCAGAACAATATTTAAAAGTGTATTTTGAATGAATATTCATTTTCTGTAAGTTTTCAAATCAAAATTAAAACCTGCATTAAAATTTTGGTGTGATAAAATTACTTTTTTTCTTTATTAACAGAAACAACTTTTTAAAGCAGAAAACTCAAAGTTTAATGGTCCTTGATAATTCCAGACTGGAAGGTACCAAAGATGAAGTCTGACTGGATATATAACATCTCCCTGTTACATTTGACAGGAACAGTAAATGTGGGCCTGAACATCTAAACTGGAACACTATTGATTTAAACTAAATTCGGACCTCTATTTTACAGATATCTACAGTAGGAAACATTAATTTCATCCCATCACTCTGAAAATTTGCTTGCAGTTATTTCAAAAATATTTGCTGTAGTCATTGCAAAAACAAATACTTTAAAAATAGCAAAATACATTTTCAAAAGCTTACTTTCTTCCTAAAAAGTCAGTCTTTCTAATATAAATCCATCATTTTATTGATCAGAGTTTGTACCTATCAAAATCAATAAACTGTCTTCTTTTTTTATTAATAGAATTCAGACTCACTCTCAGCACACAGTATCAGTATTTTTAATAAATCACCATTTTCACATTTTTAACTTCTTAACATTAACTACTTCTGCTTTATTAGGTGCAATATTGAACTGTACTTCTGGTTAGTCATCTAAATTGATTTGCTCAGCCTGGTTATGGAAATCACTAAACCGTACAGTTTTATAATAAATTTTATTGTTTATCCTACTTTTAAGTTGTATTTTAAATGAACTATTAGCTGACTTCAGTCTTCTGGTGGGAATATTACAAGAGCACACTTAAGCAATACCATAGAATCACAGAAGGGTTTGGGTTGAAAGGGAGCTTAAAGATCATCTGGTTCCAAACCCCTACCTTGGGCAGGGACACCACACATAGTCCCTGTGTAGTTTTTTGTGTCTGCACTCATCCTTTCTTTCATGTTGGTAGAATTGTCTGTGTGCCAGCAAAGTGGGTGTGGGAACAAAGCTGGCTTAAAAAGGAAGTATCTTTACTTTTTAATCTGAATCACACAAGCCAGTTTGCCATGCTGCCACATGACGTGCCAGTGGGAATGAAACATGGTGGCACTATTGCTCAAAAAGCATTTACTGAACTATGGCTTTATAGTCTATGTAAGTCAGAGCATAAGAAAAAAACCCCATGAAGTGGAATATTTTCCCATTTGAACTAATTAAATACTTCTATTAGCATTTTTGTTGGTTTTCAGTTAATTCTATTATCAATCAACCTACTTATCTCAAATGCTTGTGAATAAATTAGTCAGAAAACATAATGTATTTTTCCTAATTACATCAGATCTAGCAGAACATCTGCCAGCTAACCACTCTACAGTAATTAAGTTTTTTAATATAATTAGTCAATTTTTGTAGAAATAAACAATGGAAATGAGAAGTATTACTCAGGATACCTCATTTTCCTCAAGGCATGTAAATATATTGAATTTTATCTGTATTGGCACTTCTTGCAAAAAAAAAAAAAGAATTATTAGTGGATCTCCAAGGTAAAGATTCTCAGCCAATGGTCATGCTGAAAACCTGACTGACGGGAGTTGTGGGCCAAAAATAGCTTAAAACACAAACACTAACAGTGCAGAAGGGGGCAGGGGGAGAGGAAATCAGCCAAAATTTAACTTCTGAATTCTGAGACAGATTCCTGCTACTTGCCAGCTGCCTCCCATAGGCACTGGTTGCAAATTTTGATAACACCAAGACTGAAAGTCATGTTCTGAATTCTCCCATTAATGAAGAGGACAGAAACAGAAGCCCCAGTTAGGCTGATCACGAGCTGTGCTCTGCCCATAAACTAATTAGATTGGGAAATCTGGGCACTTGGAGTTATGAAAAAAAAAGGAGGCCAAAAAGAAGCATTCCCAAAAAAAAGTCGTGGTCTTGAAGAGACAACAATGGACTAGAAAGAAGATGACGACATTCATAATTGGAGAAAAGATCTTGGAAGAGGGAGAGGATCCTGAGGATCAGACAGACTCACAGAGCCGCAGAGGCAAAGGCCAGTGGATGGGATGGGTGTCTGTGAGCAGCTGCACAGCATGGACTGACAGCACCTGGCCCTGCTGTGCTCAGATCAGTTTGGCCTCCCTGGTGCACAGGGAGCTCAAGACCCTGCGAACAGAGTGCTGTGCAAAGCCACTGGGTACGTGAAACCATCAAGCAGGGTGAGCTGGTTCTACAACAAACCCCACTATCCTGGCCCATCACAGCGTGTTTTATACTCAGTCTCACCCACGAAAACAGGTGAAAATATTTCATAAATGAAAATAATCAAGCAGGATTAACTGGGAGTGAATGTGCAGTCACTTACAAGTGTAACATTTACCATGGTTATGGAAACCTAAAAATACACTGCAAGAGGCCTCTGTGACTTAAAATGAGAGTAGTTTTTTCAGCTGTTGGTCCCACTCAGTACTGAAGGAAGTAAGATTCATAGTCAATTCGGTGATTTGGGACTAACTTAAATCCTGAATATATTTATTTTTATCAGGATTTTTTTTAACTTGTAAAGGTATCATATTGCCTGCACATACCAACCAAGCATAACAGCATTGTCCTCATCTTTTTGTGACAGATTAAACCAACTTTTAAAGACAAGCTGCTTTCTTCATACATTTTGTAAATAAATAAATAAACAATAAACAGACTCATTTCCAGTTAGTAGTGCAGTCTAATTATTCATTCTTCTTCTTTTTTTTTTGGTCACATTTATTTTAAAAGGCCAGATCCATTTAGGTTTTTTTTAAAACATGGCCTCTAAAAAGTCGCTGCAACACATTTTACATCAATTACTTAATACACAGTGACACTCCTAATTAATCCTGAATGCAGAAAAATAAGATTTGTCAAAACCAAAATGTATGTGGAAATGTTTTCACTCTCTCTGCCTACAAAGAGAACAAAGAGAGTAAAATGTCTTCACAGTCCCTCTTTAGCTTGAAAATGGTCATATCTTGCTGAATCAGTAGCAAGGCTACAGCATAACCTAGTTTTTTGCAACATAAAAAAACCCTGGTTTTACATTTCTGTGATTAGATTTGAAGTCTCAAGATTTTATTGTGGGATATAAAAACTATTTTCCAAATGGGGTTAATCAAGGGAATACCTATAACAAGTCTACACAGAAATGACAACCCCCTATTTGCTGGCAGGATAACAAGGAACAGTCACCATGACCTCCTCTGGGAAAAAATTTGGTCTATTTTTTTGACATGTAGCTGATACAAAGGACCACGAAAAAATACTGCACATTTTAACCTCAGCAAGATTTTGATTCAATTCTCTCTCATAAAGAAGCGATGAAAAGGAAGTACAGGGAAAAGGTACTGTCGGGGGAGCACAAACTTCATTGAAAAACAGTAACCCTATGAGCTGTCCACCAAAAAGTCCTAGATTGTATACTGTCCAATATTTCCATATGCAATTTGGAAAACTGACTTGCTCCAATCTGAAGACACCACAAAGCAGGTTAAAGAATCGTCTTTGGGAAGAAAAACCAGTTGCAAGTACTCATGAGGAAAGGACTATAATTTAAGACCTTGAACAAGTGGAGTAATCATCTGAAACAAATGGGATGAAATCCAATACTAATCCTTGCAGCCTACTACACTTAATTAAGAATAATTCATTTCTGCAGAAAAGAATCCACAGAAAATAGTAAACTCCTCCTATTGCAGAAAAAGCAAACACTTTGCTAGGATGCATAAACAGGAGAGTTGTATCACAAGCACACAGACCAATCCTTTCACTTCTGTTCACTTCCAGTGAAGTCTCACCTGGTATAAACCCAGGGCACCAGATTTCAAGAAAAGATGGATAACTAAGTGAGTTTATCAGAAGAAAAATGAGCTGAATATACAGAAAGACTGAAAGAACAGAAATGTTTTACCAAGAGGGGGCAGAGGGAGAAACTGTGGCAGAAGATATCAACCTGCAAACACGTATAAAGTTACTAGAAAAGCAAATTCACTGCACACCATATTTTAAGAAGTGAAAGGGGGGACTTCAGCACTGGCAGAGAAAATTTGGGGTTATGTTAGACAAAAGCAAATTCTTTCAAATGGAAATGAGCGTGAAATTCTGGCACATATTTCCGAAAGAAGACCACAGAATATCCTTTTTCAGAGATTTTTTTAACAGCCTAGGCATGCACCCATGCAGTACCCTACAGGTATATTCAATATAGTGTTTGAACATGGGAATAAAGGAGATTATTGCTGTTCTCATTCTTCATTTCCCACCTTCTGCGATTTACTGTGGAGTTTTTTCAAGTTCCACTTTTATTAAGTGATCCATCAGGATGCTTTATCTCATTGACTTATTAAACTAAGTAGTAAACTAGGTTGGTAAAAAAATATCTCTTTGAAGAGTGATGGCAGTGGTTTTATTCAAAGGAAGACCCCAGAAAATTATTAATTGCATGAAGGGTTCCCAGCAATCTTCAAAGCCATTGTTCCCATGGTTATGCAATCAAACATTTCACTGTTTCAAAGTGGCTAATACATCCCACTTCCAACAATGAAAATTAAATCTTTAAAACTGTTGGCCCCTCTTCTGAAAATCAGGAAAAAAATTATACCCAATCTTATTTCAAATACATAGATGAATATATTCTTTAGCATCAGTTTCACAAAAATAAAAAAAAAAAATTAAAAAATTTTAAAAAAAGGCAAAAAAAAAATGCTTGAGAAGCCACAATCATTCTTCTTCCTGACTGAACACTGTTCGGCCCTCCCAAAAAAACCCACTACACTTAAACAACTTTTCCACCAAAAACACCACATTAGTTTTCTTTTGGAAGAAAAAATGACCATATAAAATTACCCTTGGCCTTAAAAAAAAAATTCCAGTAGGAAAGAAAAAGAAGTTGCAATGCGTAAGTATGATATATTGGTATTATCTGGATAAGCAGAAGTATGATGTATTGGTATTCTCTGGGTAAGAAGACCATGCAGAGAAAAAAAATGGTCTAATACCAAGTTTTAAAACTCTGAAAGGATCAGATTAAGTTTAATCTACTAAGTTTAAGAGCAATATTAGATAAAAAAGTAAAAGTAGCAATAAATCTTTAAATAAAGCACTGTATTTCTTGTGAAGCTGTTCTGCTTTTTTCACAAGCAATAAAAAAGTGAAATTCTTGCTATCAGTTGCAGAATCAACTGATGTCTACAGAGGCACAAGAAATACCTATGACAAATCTTCTGTTACACAGGCACAAGCAGTTTTTGAAAATTCTGAGTTACTGAAAATCAGGAAAAAATAAAGAAAGTTAGGTTAATATTCTATAAAGGTTTCCAAACAAACCAAATACATTCACACTGTCTTGAGCTGATGGCCTTTAATGATTAAAGGTATGAAAAGGGGCTTTATAAGAAATTAATAAATTAGACTAAGTTGTTAAAAGTAACAACTGAATGGTGACATGACAGCAGTCTATATAAGTAGGCATGACACAGTGTAGGAATTAGACATTGCTAAATAACTCAGTGGAATACATAAATTTGTAAGCAAACAAAGAATCCAGTTACAGTATTAACCAGCAAGCTCAAAGCAAAATATTTTACAAACAAAAGAGATACTAAATCTACTTACTGCTTCAGAATAGTGGGATACTAGAAGTCTGCACAGGTTGAAAATATAATTAAACAAATTGACATAATGAAAATCTAGTACAGCCTTATAGAAGCACCACCTCCATCTGAAATAGTCTTGAATTTCAAATAAGGAAGTCAGAATATATATAAATATTTCTATACGTTTGCACTGATACTCATCTCTAAACAATTTCTAATGGAAGTAGAATATTCAGCTAGACAGACCTTTAAATTATCACGGAATGTTATTTAAATGTAACCTACTTAACTAATAATGTTTGATAATATATAAAAAATCTTACTCTGGAATCTGAAAATCTCTGGAGGTGGAACAAATCTACAGCTAAAATAACACCCATAGTCCTTCTTCAATAGCTCAAATCTGGTGCTGAATAATACACACATTTACAGAAGAAATATGTATCAATAACCTTGCCTGTAAGTGCTGGCGTTAGAACCAGGACAAGGTTTGAAATGATGGCACTGAAGTTGACAATCAAGAGCATGAGAAAGATGGGAGGAAATATGCCCTTGAATATTTTTCTGAAAAGGTTATTACTTATAATTTTTCTAAAATTAACAAAGACAATGTATCTGACTTCAGAACATACAGAATGTGTGGCCATATTTTTCTTAACACAGAAAACAAGAGATCTTTTATCAGAGACAATAGGCAAATTATGGCTCCAACTTCAAGCAGGATACTACAACTTTTGCTCATCAAACTGATAACTATTCCTCTAAGAACTCCTGAAATATCAGGGACAGACTGATCTAATACCACTGTCAATTCATAATCATTCTAAGCAGAAAAGTTCAAGAAGCACCACATGAGGCAATGACAGAAAAACAGAGACACTGAGGATTTATCTCATTTATTCCCATCTGTTGCAGAACGTTTTTACCCTGAGGCATGAACATTTATCTTTCTGCTCCTAAAAAAATTTCCAATAGTCTTTTGCTCTCTATGCAGTTCTGGTTTATTTTCATTCATTCTTATCCCAAATAATATCCTATGCTGAAGAATTTCTTTGGCTTTTATGCATCACATAAGAATAGTGTTACAACAGTCTCCATTTTGTTTGTTTTCAACTGAAAGTTTCCATTTGCGAAGAGAACTCATTTTAAAATCACTGAATGGTACTGAAAGGCTCTAGATTAAAATGTCACCTTCAACTCTACTTTTTGTTAATTGCATTTACGAATCTTGGGAGGTCCCTTTCCCTTAAGGGTGTGATGCCACATCATGGCATTTCACTTACAGACCACTTTGATTTAAAATGCAATAAATCACAGCAATTCATTACAGCAAACCTGGCTTCTATACTGGCTTCACCATGAATATTATAATGCCTGAGTCATCTTATTTAAAAAAAAATAAAAAGTTAAATACTGTTCCCAATAAATGTCATTGTTTGATACTTACAAAGAATTAAGAGAACCTTTCTGATAGTCTGAAAAGTTTTCTCCTCACAAAATATCTGAAGTTTCATTACTAATTCCCCAGTTATACTGTATTTAATCTACATATTTGGCAGGCACTGCAGAAGCTGCATTAATTACACAAATAAGCAGACAGCTTATTTCTCCCAATTAGGACACAAGCACTGCAAAGCACCTTGTTTGGCTGAAGGCAGAATAGCTGTGTAAGCATCCCACAGTGTACTAAAAGTAAGGAAAAAATTTCTTCCTAAACATTTATCTGGTTATTTCTACTTAGTTCATTCCGGTATTTTAAGGTCAGCATACCTGTATGTACTTATATACACCTTTATATATAAACATACATGTCTACACACACATATATGTAATGCATATATACACACACATACACACAAATGTATGGAAGCCTAAGAGTTTAGGCTTCACTTTGTTTTTTAAAGATTTTTTTAGCACGTTTCCACTTGGAATGTTTTCAATATAGGACTCCAAGGACTATCCTTCTACACAGTTTTATTTCCCTGAAGCCACATAATGCCAGACAGTATAAATTGTACACAACATTTTTTTTATACTACTCCAAGATCTAAAAAGTTAAATGAAATATGGAGTTTTGATTATTTCTCAATGCCACATGAACTTTAAACTCAGGAAAAAACTATTTATCTCTTTTTTATTAAATAAAATCCTGATATGATCCTGCGGGTTTTCCAGCTATGGGGAACAAATTACGATGCAATTTTTAAACATGGAGTATTTAAGGCAATGAAGAAAAGCAAGCAAGATTGAAATGCCTACTTATTGGACTCTGTAGTTAGATATGTTTCACTCTTATGTTCTGGTGTGCAAAACATGAAATTTAACACAGACAAATGGTTTAAAACTGATAATTTACTTTTTACTTCAGGAACTATTTTCCAGGATTTATCACTCAAGAACAATGTTCTCTTGTCATATTTTGCTGAAAGTCAGACTTTTGATAATCATGATAGTTGTTCATTAGTCACTCCCTTTCTCTAATTCAGCTGTTTATTACTTGTGTAAAAAGCAAAATTCGTTCATTCAGAAAAGCCTGTTTTGCACTGATTTTAATGGAAAAAAATCTTACAGAAGATTACACAAGATTTTTCCCTTCCACCCTTCAAAGATAAGTTTTCCTTAGCTCTTCTTTCTCAACTGTCTCTAAGAACTATCAAACTGAGAAGAATCAATGGATTCCATAAATACCCTCCCTAAAAACTGAGGAAAGAAGGGAGGGAGGACAGAGGTCAAAAAATTCATGAAAACATAGGAAAGAGAAAAGTGTACTTCTTAATTGCTATGCTAAAAACAACTTTAAATAAAAGTTCTACAGAATTTGTTTTAAAACAAAAACTCTAATACATTTTTGTGAAGATATCTTAGCAGAATATTTCCTTCTTCACCCTTTTAACTGCAAGTACCATACTGAATTGGTATCAAAGTTAGAAAAAATAAAAATAAAACCCCCAACCTCATTAACAGTGAGGTGAATAAAATGCATCAAAACCAAAACTTTTCCAACTGAAAGTAAGAAACTTAAGAGGTGCCACTAAACCTAACATGGTCAGACACACCTACATTGGCACTGGATTAAATTTCTCTTCCCACCCTAGAATTGCCATTCTAAGCGGCTTTTCCAGTAAAATGAAGATATATTTACTCTGGAATTACTGAATTTACTGGCTATCATATTCTCTAAGAATTTTATATTAAAAATTTCTGTTCTTTTCAAAATATTCCTGGGATATGCTCATGATAACCCTTTATTTCTCAAAACATAATTTAACTTTTTCACATCATTAATAAGGAGGAGATATACAGCTTCTCAGGTGGCAACTTAATTCACTAATGTGCAAAATTTCCCACTGTTTAGGGAGTACAGGATTTGAATTACAGCACTCCAATTCTCTAGCAACTTTTTAAGGGTTTTGCCTGACTTATTTTTTTCATGCTATTAGCAGTTAGTCTTTCAGAGAGAAACGTTGAAAAAGAATGTGAAGATAAGAACAGTAGAAGGTAACCCAAAAATTTATTACACTCAAGTAATTAATCCTTCCTCTGCTATCACTCCTATTGCCCATAGAATGCCTTAAGTGGGCACTGAATCTTATATTTCATGTATAATTAAAGTCTCAGCACAATAGGCAAAGGTGCATTTTGCAGTTTTATGGCATTTGGACTCAAGTTTCAACATTTCTTTCCAGTTTGTGGTCAATAAGACATATTACAAGTCTGCCCTTACAAAACATATGCCAAGATGCTTTTAAAACCTAATTATTTTTCAGAAGCAGTAAGGAGAGAAGATGTGGAGATAGTAAACTCCTTTCTAATATTCTCTCTAAACTATTGAGATCCTAATTCTTGCAAGAGAACAGTTCTGATAAATGACATAATTATCTTTAACTTTAGAAGGAAGTAATAAAGATGTATATTTGAAACCTCCCTGGCACTGCAGTAGCTTAGTCTTGTCTCACATCACATTTCACTTTAAGTAGTCTAAGTAAGAAGGAAAGGCTGAGAAATGTGGCCTGGATAGATCTAAATTTATTCAGTGGGAACTGATCACCCAGCAGTGGTTTTAGTTGAACGAAGATCCATGGTCAAGACACATTGCTAGTCAGGGCCAAGTATTCCAAGCAGAGTGTTTGGATGACAATATGCAGGCACGTAAGTGCTAAGAAAAAGTGATACTTGCTCTCCGATCTGCACTGCAGTAAGAATTGAAATAAAACCCCTAATCCTTCTCTTAAAATTAGTGATACTAAGCAAATAATAACAACCAAAATACAAAACTGAGGATATTTGAGACTTTCAGCTGGGTTGTACGTACCCTGACTGATGTTTTTCCTTATGATACTTAACTTCCTCTGAAAAAAAACTGTTTAATGCTAAATTTAAAGCTAATTTAACTGAAAAATGTCACAATATCTGACTATAAATTTGATCATTAACCTTAACACCATAAAACTTCAAAAATCAATAGTATATCAGAATATTAAATCTGCTAAGATATATAAGCTCCTCTCCAGTTTATGAGTGTAAACAACAAATTCCCTCGAATGACCCCTGAAGGACATTACTGGTGACGAGCCTCCAGCCAGACCTTGTGCCATGACCATAACCCTCTGAGCCTGGCAGTTCAGCCTAATTTCATTCCACCTCACTGGCCTCTTAACTAGCCTGTACTTCACCAGTTTTTTTAAGAGAACATTACAGGACGCTGCTGAAAGCCTTCCCAAAGTTGAGATAAAAAACATCCACTGCTTTCCATCTGTCCATTGAGCTGGTCATGTCATCATGAAAGGTTAATCAAGCATGATAAGCATGATTTGTAAATTAAATTACCTTTCTAAATTCATAGTGACTATCACAGAAAGATTTTTATACTCAGCACTTTTTGGTGCATCCTATTGGGTCCCACTGACTTCCGTCTGTCCAGTTTGTTCAAGTGCTCCCTAATCTAATCCTACTCCACCAAGGCTGAGCCTTCCTTGTTCCAGATTTTTACATTCATCTCAAGGGCCTGGAATTGCTCAGTAACAGTTTTGCCAGTAAAGACCAAGGTAAAGAAGTCATTGAGTACTTCAAGTCTTTTCTGTGCCCTTTGCCATCAGATTTTCTGCCCCATTGAGCAGCAAGAACAGCACAGTAGTAGACACCAATTCATTCTGAGGCAGTAAAAGTAAAACAAGTAAGAGGAAAGTGAAGGTTAAAACAGAAGAAACAGACAGATATTGAGAGAGGTCATCTGTGGAACCGAAGAACCTAAGATCAGCTATGAACTTTGGTAATGCAAAGGTGTAACAGTAAGACTATGAATTTACATTACTAGATCTTTAGCAATGTTCATTTATGCAGTTTTGTGAGACAAATGAAAATAGAAGCAAAAGCATACACCAAGTTGTTTCTGTGTGCCCTACTGCAAGAATACAGAGCTCATGAACAAAACACCTATAAAGAAGTTGATATAGTAAGGCAGTATCTGTAATTTCTCACATACAGAAAGTATATATAAACTCCTTCTCATTCCAATCTTGCACTTCTCTGAAAGCAGAGAAGTATAATTAAGTGAAATTCTAAGAGAGAACTGTAACACAGAAAAGTGTCCCCTGGCAGTAACCACAAAATTCATCTGACCTGTGACCCAGAGTCAAATCCAATCTGCACAAACGAATCAACCTAGTGAGTTATTCATACTATCAAAATGCTTTAGCACAAGGTATTGTTTTCTGAGAACCCCAATATTGTAATTAAATTGTTCTCTTTGGGTGCCAGTTTTGGGGAGCCTTTACAAAATTGCAAAAAAACCCTACTTTACTGATAATCCTACAATGACCTATTAAAAACAGATTATGCATTTTCATATTGTAATTTGTTATATACTCTTGGTCGACTAAAATAACACTTTAAATAACTGGCTCCTTAAAATTCATTATTTGTACATATTTCACTCAGGCTTTTTTGTCCAGTAGTGTCCACTAGGTCTGCACTTTAGGGTCCAGATTCATTCTTCTCATCTTTAAGAGATTATAACTCGATTAAAAGTTTAATGCTAAATAAGATGAATTTTGACATTTACATTCTTCCCAATGAGTTCCCACAGACCAGAACATGCCTCAACATCTATTTTACTAGAGCCTACAATAAAGAGAGCAGACAGTGGGGATGAGGAATATATCCATTCAGCATTTATGGTGAGCCACAACACTGGCCAGATACAGCCATTCTCTCTGCAACTTGTCATCTATACACACAGGGCCCAGATGACACCCAGCAGAGCACTGTGCTTGCAACTTTGAGACAGCTCCATTACACCAGGCTCTAGACAAAGATAATAAAAAATAGTACACTGACAAATACACCTACCTGCTCCAGGGCACGTTACCTTAGCTAGGAAGCTCCCTGAGTTAATCATAAGACCAGACCCAAACTAGGAGTTGACAGCTAGAAATGCATTTCTATGGGATGCAGGGGGTATAGGCTGACCTTTCAACCATATCAGCAGAATTATTCAGCATATTTGAGAATATCCACTATAACTTATACAGTAAAATGAGAAAAGCAAAGAGAAATTCCAAGCATACACAAGACAGAGAATATGCCCAAATGAGACTTCTGGAAGATGATATGCAAATAGATTATCCATAATTCAGACAGGTCAGAAATCACTTAAGGCAAAAATGACACTAAGATAACCTTTTCCATATGTGGCTTATGAGCCACTCTGGAGGATTTCCCTGCTCATCATCAGACTGGTCTTTCTAGGTGTTCACTATCCATCCAAAATTAATGCTGAAAAAGGCAATGAAGTTAGGGTCAAGAAGCAAAAAGAATCATACATGGAAACAGAAGTAATAATTACTAGTGGTTGAACAGTGTTATCAGATTTGAATACTAGAACTGCCTGGATCAGTCTTAAACGGAAAAGGTCATTTTATCTAACTTTAGTCAAGCAATCATGAGAGTCAACCTGCCCTTGCAAGTAGGACAAGATTTATAATCTGGAACTTTAATCTCTTTATTCGAATTCCACTGGAATAAAGGATATACAAAAATTATTATAAAAAATCTGAAAAGCTAGCTCTCAAACACACCACTATAAGCACAAATACTAACAACTGTGTGTGACTATAAACAGGAAAATTAAGATAAAGTAATTACTGTTAGTACTTCTGCCATCATTATTGGAAAGAAGTAAGTGAGACGGTTCACAACACTTCACCCTTTATGCCAGTTAAAAGCTGTAAGAACACCCAGAACATATAAAGTCTACCAAACAATGCTAGTAAAAAGATGCTGATTTTGGAACACAGAAACACAAGGAAAGGAACTACATGTGAGTAGGCAATAACCTCTCCCCTGAGAAATACTGTCAATGACAAGTTGTTATGGTATCTCTATGAATAACCATTCTAAAAGTCTACAAAAGGAGTGTTAAAAGGAAAAGCTCAGTGAAAGAATTATCTCACCTTTTTGACAATCTTTCCACACAATTTTTCGATTTTCCTCATAATGTTTATTCAACCAGGTGAGGATTGTTCGTTCATATGGAGAATATATATTGCTACCTAAAAGGTTGGATTTTATTCTTGGCATGTTCTGCAAGCTTTCCAAGTTGGATGGGTCAGTTCTGCTACGGGAAGAAACACGTCGAAGAACAAACACCTGAAATGATAAAAAAGTGTTTTAAAGCATGAACTGTAAAAGGAGTTTCAAGTTGAAGGATAAAAAAAGCCCCAAAACATTCCAAGCTCAAAAAATTTTCTAATTTATAAAAAGTTTACGAGATTACACATTAGCATCCACACAACCATTACACACCATCAAGATGATGAAACATCTCAAGAAGAAGACATACAAGAAGCAGCTGGGATCACTTGGTTTGTTCACCTTGGAGAAGGCTGAGGAGTGACCTCATCACAGTCTACAATTTTCTCAAGGGGGGCAGCAGAGGAGGTGCTGATCTCCTCTCTCTGGTGACTAGTAATAGGGGACAAGGAAATGGAATGAAGCTGCATGTTGAATATTTGGAAAAGGTTCTGCACCCAGTGGGTGCTTGGTCACTGGACAAGGCTCCCCAGGGAAGTGGTCACAACACCAAGTCTGTCAAATTCTACAAAATACAGACTGTACTAATATAACATTTACTAGTTGGAACATGTTAATACACTGTTAAAGTTTTGGAACTGACAAAATTAAAATGTTCTCACTCTTTCTTTTTCGTTGTGTGATAGAGAGAAATAAAATAGTTAAAAGTTTTTAGTTTTACAGATCTATTTGGAAAAAAACACAAAAAACAAAAATCTTGAATACACCACAAAACAAAACAAAGGTTGTGGTCATCAGCTCCTCAGAATTTTATAATAAAAGTTTCTGCAATTTACCTTGTATATCTGTAGCAGCACATCTATCCAAGCTCTTTTGCTCATTGTCTCAAATGTGCTGTCCTCCAGGACAAATACATGCTCGTCACCAAATCTGTCTGAGGTTTTCACATCTCCCAAATTCAACTCAGCCTTCAGATAAAGGGATGGGAGTTATTTTCCATATTCATTTCAGCAGTTTGGATGGAAATTCACAGGATAACAATAATACATCAATGGCAAAAATGACTGGTAACACCTACTATAGTGTAACAGTGACCAACATTAGAACCATTTACAGTTCACAATTATCTCAGGAATAAGAACCATAATACAGAATTGGCAGGAGTTGAAAGCAGCAATCAGGAAACAGGGGCAACATGCAAGATATTTTGTACTTAAAAATTATAAAATCTGCAGTAATCTGATGTCTACTTTGAGAAAACGTGTCTGTTGGAAATTAATATCAGGTATCAACAGTATCAGCAGGAATGGGAAAAAAACAGGAGGTGTGCGTATATGTTGGTGTCAGCTTAAATCTCTGCTCAATCACATGCATATGCTTAGATTTATGCAACTCAAAACAGTCAGTAGGAACACTCACAGTCCCATTAATCTTCAAAGGACTGAAACTAAACACGTGGACTTTGGTTTTTTGTTTGTTTTTTTTTTTTTTAAGAAAAAGTAAAAACCCCCAAACCTACCCTCATTGTAGTTTTCTCTTTTTTCACTTTAATCCATAACTTATAATCTTCAGGTTCAAGCAGAAATTCTGGCATAACATGAGGAAGACATGCTCCTTGGCTTCTGAAATCATAAAGCAGGAAAAGTTAGTATCTAGGAAAGAGAAAAGTTTTTATAGAATAAATACAGAGAAATACAAACTTTTCAACTTGTTCAGCCTTTGTGTAAGTTCTTCTGTGTTCTATCTGAATAGGCTTTGGACTAGTGATCCGGTGCTATGAATTGTTTTATATGGCTTCTGTTCATACAGCTCATGCTCAACTGATTGCTTCAACTACACACTAAAAGAATACACAACCCTGGACAGACTTGCCTTCTTTATGAGAATTACTCCCCCATAAGGGATTTATTGTAACACAAAGCATCAAAACAAATAATACTCATTTCCATGTGAAAGTCAAAGGACAAATGTTGCATAACATTAGTAGAATTAAAACTTGTTGATGCTTTTATGTTATTAACATATATATATATATATACACATGCATATACATATGAGATACTGAAAGTCTTAGGGGTGTAAGAAAAGGTATTATGAAACTCTGTTAACTTCTAAAACTGACCTGCAATCTCTTCTCAAGTGACTAATAAATGTAACAGGAAAAATAACTGCAGTAACAGAAGGCAACTTCATTAGAATGAATACCCGAAAAGCTAACTTTCAAGTGAAGAAAGACTATTCATTATCTCAAATGACAGCTTAAGTAAATATGCTGGAATGTGGCTATGTTAAGCACACACTGAGCACCATTTTAATTATAGAAGGGTTCAGATTGGAAAAGACCTCCAAGATCATCGACATACAGATAAGCACAGGAGTCCAGCTAGAACTGCTTTTCTATGAAAACCTGTGGGTTTTTTTCTAGGATTTTTATGGATTTCTACTTCATGTCTAATCAACAGACCCCAACAGCCACCAGCCATTGACTCATCTGTGTACAGAGATGTTGGACTTAACCTTGGCCAATCAGCTGCTGATTCAATTCTGCTCTGAATACAAAAGTGACTTAACAGACAAAACTCAGTAAAACTGAAGTATTTTATTAAAATTTAGCTATTAAATAGCTTTAAAGAAATTCTCAAGTAATCACCTCAGAAACATTTAAGTATTTCTCTTCAATTGCTGATATTCTTAGCAGAAAGGGTTGGGATCCACTTACCCCAAAACTCATCATTTTAAAGGATGCAAAAATCATCATTTATGCTAGTTTCAACATTCCTAGATTCCTGGAAAAGCTCAGTGGAAAGACTGCACAAAAGAGCCACCAGGCTCCACCAAGTGCATCAGTGAAATGGTAAGATCATTAATGAAACACTTGATCTGAGCATCTACTGAGTCTGCCTAAGGAATGAGATTGAGAGTCATCATCTTTTGCAATTAAGGAAACAGAGTTCCTGGGGAATTGCTGTGTTGAATATAACCCTACCAAAGGACATTTACATTAGTGCAAACTGCAGAGGATAACCTTGGTAAAAATAAACTAAAGTTTATAATGCATAAATCTTATCTCAAAAAAAATAAAAGTATGAAAGAAAACCTGCTGAATACCGTTCAGTTGGAATTATGTTTGAACGATGCTAATTAAAAAAAAAAGTGGAAAGCAAGGACACATGCATGCATATTTCATCACCCCTGTACTTACTTAAGGAAAGAAAGCAATGCAGAATGCTGCCAGTGGAGCTGTAACATTCGTTCTGTTGGCTCGAGGGACAGTGACTGGCTCGCTGCAATGCCTGGTAATGAGTCTCCATTCAGATTGAATACCATCTCACAAAACCCCTTATCTTTGCCAAGGTTTCGTGTAAAAACCTTTTCCTGGGCAACGGTCATCTGGACTTTACACACATCACTATGAGAGAAAAAGCCTTTGGTATTTTTCTTTGAAATGCACAAAATTATCTAAAATTACATGTATTGCAACAGATTTAATAAACCAGAAATTGAAAACAGTAGCAGGAAGTTGAAAAGTATAGGACTTTTTCCTTTTTACAGAACTTTAAGAATTTTGAACTGCATGGAATATTTAATATGTATATGTGAAATACTTCATAAATAAATTGGTGGTTTTCAATTATTTCATAAGCATAAACATTACTTTGATTTCTATCATGTTTTAAAATGTTTATGTGTTTGCATCCCAGAAGAGTGGCTTTTTCATTATTTAGTAGCAAGCTAGATAAGATTAGGAAGTGATGCCACTAAGACTGATATCTTTCCAGGGTGTTTGCAAGTCTGTTGACTATGAAATATTCTTTCCCATCTGTTTCTTGATCTTTACATCATGTGGGGTGAAAAAAGACACTGTTAAACCACTTATACCACCAAAGAAGGGACAATGGCTAGAACTGTGTTCATTCTGGGAGGATAATCAATTTCAGTTAAGAGGGTGATATAATTTGAACTTAATTTACCATACACTGCATTATGATATGCCAGAGCATCATAGTTGAAAATACATTTTAGAAAGTTCCAAATAACACCTGGATGACATCTGCATATAAGCAGCACATATAAGCTTCAATTTCAATTGAAAACTGTACATTAAGAGTGTGTTTATATTCCTTAGATCATATCCAAAACACTTTAGTAGCTACGTTAACATTTTATTAGACAGACATTAGTTAGCTCTAAGCAGACATGAATTACCGTCTCAGTGAATGAGGTATCGAAATAGGATTCTGTCCCTTAGGCCATCCAAAGAGCGTGAACCAACCCTTAACAGCAAGAAGGGTTTTTTGAAAGAAGGTGTACTCCTCTTCATATTCATCAGGAAAAAGTGATAATTCAAGTTTATTTTTTTCCCTAAAACTTCGACTGTCAACTTCACTCTCTTCACTCGTAACATCACCCTCTTCACTTGCATATTCATCACTCTCACTTTCAAAAGAAGCATCCACCTCTGAATGATACAGACAAAAAAAATCCAGAAAGATTCCTTATTTCCCTATTTTTGTCTAGTACAAAAATATTTAACACACAATTGTTTTCAAAAAAAAAACCCAAAAAATCAGACAACAAATGATCAACTTATCCTAGAAGTAAACAATTGAAGTGACACGCACACGTCTTGGGAATAGAACAAACAATATTACTGAAACCAAAGAAAAAATATTACCCAAACAGCAAAAAAACAAACTCAGGCATGGCTTACAGAACCACAGACAGAAATCTCAAAGAAATAGTCATACAGTTCCAACAGAGAGAGCTTTGCCACGTAGTCAGTACTAGCTCCCAACCCAAACACAGAGCACAGCTAAGTAACTGATCTGGGCTCAGAGATACTCTACAGGTATAACTAAGCCTATACCTATAAGCCCTTGGACTTTTCTCCCCTCTTTTAGGCCTTCTCTCTCTTAAATTCTGCCTTGTTCATAACTCAATTATGTATTTTAACAACTACTAGTTCTTAACATTAAAAACAATATTATTGCATGAAAAGGTAACTAAGAAAACAAATAACATCCCTTTTAGTACAAGCCACTTAGGTGACTCCACCCCTGAAGGTGTATTTTAATACCACTGTTGCGGTTTTAATGTTTCATTAAATGATACAAAAATAAAACTAGCTCATACCTTTTTGAATAAAACAAGTCCTGTTGGGATTTAAGAAAAAAAATCAATTCAATGTGGAGAAAAGAGACTTATCCTTTATAAAATCATTGAACATGTGTGCTCTATTATACCTGAGAGAGAATCATACGTTGAGCCACTGGTTGCACCGAAGGAACTTGAGGAAAGACTGTGGGAAACTGATTGTGGTGTAAAACATGGACGCAGAACAGCTTCTGCAGTATTGTAGTCTTTACAGTCTGTAAAACAAGATTGAAATTGGACTTGAGAAAACATACTTTATTGTCTGTGCTCTAATAGATTATAAATGGATATGTGCTTCTGAATTTTCCTGCTTCCTGCTTCAATTAATCAAGTAACAGTTCTGATTTGACTCATGATAAAAATCTCACTTTGATCATAAGACTGGGGGCCAGAAAAAAGTTTCCTGCATATTTTTTTCCATTAATTTTATATTTTACAGGATGAGTCTTCCTATTTGTTGTAAAGCACCTACCAGAACAATGGTAATTCAAGAATTCTGTCAAGAATAAAATATGCTTAAGGACTTTTTGATCACAGCTCTGTAATGAGTCCCAGCACTGCATTCTCAAGCTCTTTCAGACCCAACAACACATATTTTATAAATCAAACTCAAAAGTAATCCTTAGCAATCCATCATTCTGAAAGAACATATGTTTTGACATTCTCATGTTGGCCTATGGTAGGATTAGAGGACCGTCTGCCAGCTACTTCTGATGTCAGTCCAGAAAAAAAGAGGAACCAAGTGTAGTTTCTAGAGATGTAAACTCACCACTAAGAGAAGGAAAAACTGGGTATAATTAACTTTTCATTGTTGGCACTGTTATTTGTATCATCTGGAGCAAGTAAAACAAGAGCATGAAAGCAAAGCCTTCCTGAACAGCTTTCAGAGACACTGTGTTGTATAGATACCATTTAGTCACATTAAAATTCCACACCAAAATAGTCTATACAAAATCACATTTTGTAAACTCAAGGAATTTAGTGATAATGATTTGCTTCAAAACATACAAATTGATAATGTGAACAAACCAATAAGCAATCAGTGCAGGACAGAACTATCCAATTGTTAATAGGAGATCATTTCTTATAAAACCATCATTCCATTTTTGGTTTAATCCTCAAGGGAAACCTACAAATTATCTTCAAAAGACAACTTGCACTAATGGTCTATAGGTCACAAAAAAAATTACACATTAATAAGAGATAATACTTTTCCCCCTTTCCTGTCTTCATTTCATTGTGTTATGATCTCTGAATTATATGGTACCTATATCTTCTATATGGGGGGGGAAAAAAGCCCAAAACAAGAACTGTCCTCTTGCTAATCTTTTTCAACTCCACAAGTACCAATTCTTTTTTCTCTTAAATACTCTAAGTAACACATTTATTTTAAGTTAATGCAGTCTTAGAATTCATTCTTCAAAGATAAATCTATTTCAGATCTAAGGCCTTACCTGAAAAACTGGTCTATTTCATCAAAATATATCAGATCTCAAGAACTACAAAAAATACAGTGATTTACCCTATACTTGAACCTGCTTTGAGAAGGCTGGACTAGATGACTCTCAGGGATCCGTTCCAACCCGAATTATACAATGATCCTAATCTCTTCCCATAAGCACAGCTACACATAAAAAGATTACAGATCACTGAGGCAGGAAGAGATGGGGTCGGGATGGGGGACACAGGCAGAGATATAGAGACAGAGGGGCAGGCACGGAGAGGTATTACAGATAAAAATATTTCTGCTCTCTGATCACAGGCTTTTATTAGAACTTACAATATGGCTATGCCATTCACCCTTCAAGGACAGTAATTTAAAAAACCTGAAAATTATTCCCAAGAGGCAAATAATGATCATATTTTAAAATAATATCACATGGCTTTCTTCAAAACCTATGATCACTGTCTATCAATACAATTAAAATTAAGTTAATTTTGTCTATATTATTTGGGATAATTTCTCTACTCATACTTTAAAAACTTCACAAAACATCCTGTAAGATGTAGGCTGGTCCAATATTTTTTCAATAAACATTACCTAATTGTTTATATTTTTTTCATTTTCAACAAGAAATCTGAAGTTATTAAGTGACTTTAAAAATTAATTGTAGTGTCCCCCTGCAATTAATGAGAAAAAATACTATCTTGATGATCACATTCCTGCGATAACTCTGAAAACATTGATAACACTACTGGAAACTATAAAATTTAAGAAACAGTGTTGACTACTTACTGCTTTTCAAGATAATTTTTTGATCAGAGCAGTGAAACGCCAAGTACGGGTATAGAGTAAGAAGACAGTTCTCTGCTGTTGCAGCAACCTGAATTGAGAACCTGTTGGAAACAAAAAACAGAAGTTACCATTTTGTATTCAGCAATGGTAATCCAAGATATTTTGGCACAAGAACAGAAGACAGAATGAAGGTGTCCAGACAGCTCCTTCACTCTTCTGTAGTGGTTTAACACAGTGGGACTGCACCTATCCAAAGGCTCAAGTTTAGTACAGTATTTCCACCTCATAGTTTTACTATGAGCATGAGTGTATCATCAGTCTGAAAGAGTTTGCAGAGATTTCAAGAAATAAACTAACTCTGTTGTTCTAAAAAGAAAAAAAATTATTAAAATCACAGCTGACATTTGTGAGCATCCTAAAGAAAATTTCTAACTTGCTAAATATGTCCTCTAACTTTTGACAGGGCAAGTTTTCTTGAAAAGCAACTTCCATTTCGATATAACATTTTTACAGAAATGTCAGAACAAATATTTAAAAATACATAGATTCAGTTTAAAAACAAGAAGATATCGACTGCAATTGCCGGAATATAATAGAAATTGATGTTCATGCTGCAATATTCACTAGAGTGTCTGTGTTCTCTCTAGCAGCTATATTAATGGGCAGCAATTCACCTTTTAACCCTTCTTTCATACTTCACCTCAGTGTCTCAGTATGCAGTCAACAAGCAAATTATTGTCATGGATGGAACCCTGTTAGCCATCTGTATTTATATCCTTAGCTCATTGCAACTGACAGGTAATTAAACTGAGCTTAGTTCTATGTTATTAAACAGCTGGGTTTGCATTCCACATTTACTTACTAACTAACATTAATATTAATTAACTATTTTGACTAAGCTGTCAAAGATACAAAGTAAAATGTATTTTAATAATTCAAACAGCATGCTGATATCCATCTTGCTGTAACATATTGAGAATTATGCATATTGGAAATACACCTTGCACAGAATAAAATAAATTCTTCATTTTCTTTAAGTAGCATCTTCAAAGATAAATTCCTATTTATTGCAAATTTAGATTAATATTAAAAGATATCAGAAGACCTTCAGACCAATTTATAATATGACATAATTAGATTTTACTGCCTTTTTTATCAAATAACTTAATCAAGGAAAACAGGAATGTTTTAAAGCTACCAGAAAGTAGTTTTCTTTCCTCTCTCAGATTTCCTTCTTCTTAAAGATCATTTTCAAGGGAACTTTATTAAACAAAATCCATAGCCATCATTCTTACTGTAAATATGCACATTTGGATTCCAATGTCATAGCTTACAGCTATTTAAGTCAATAATTGAGCTCTGCAATGTTTTTTCTCGTTCACAAGATACATCAATCCTATTGGAACCATGGCCTTGGCACCAGTTCCACCTCGTAGCACAGTATTATTTAGCTGTTGTCATGCTTTTGGCTCTCACTCAGCAAGAATCTGAGCAGCAAGAGATCAGCAGGACAGATGGCCATGAGAGGTACCTCTACTTCTATCTATATGCAAAAAATGTACATTTGTACATGCTCAAACCAGGGGTCAGAGCTTGTTTTTTCTAACTTTACCAAGCCATTTAAAGACCACAGAATCAATAACAACAACACAGGAAAGTTTGCCAACTTCCAACTCATGACTTCACCGCGATAAATGACAGTTCTCAACACTCTGCAGGCATAAAGTAGGTGAACTTCCCACGACAGAATTAGGGGCAGGAGGGGAAGAAAGCTATATGAAGGCTAAGAGAAGACTCTCAAGTTTCATGAAGAAAACTCAGATGTTTGTATTATTGGATTTGGACTACTTTCTCATTTCTGAGTTTGAGGTGAGCATCTCAGCCATCTCATCCTCAGTGCTGGTTTGAGATTGGGACATATGCCAAACCTTTATTCATGCTCTGACATTCACAGCAATGAAACACAGAAAAGTGTGCTTGAGAACAACTGCAGCACAGCTTAACTACATAGCCAAATTCTACGAGTGAAACTGCTCAAAGCAAATGAATATAAAGAACAGCCACTGCCACAGAACACCTGTGTACAAAGAAATCCCTGGGAGCTGCTGGTGCTGCTGCAAGAGAAGTTCCTCCCTGTTCCACCCTGCTTAGTCCCACAAGGACATGTCTCACTGCCTGCTGAACTATCACAGCAAGGGAAATGAATCCACCCAGCCAATGCAAACTTGGAGGATGAGTGGATGGATCCTGCAAGTCAACAACTGATTCTGCAGCTGATATTGATCCTAAGGATTTAACTTCTGTGAAGAAGGGACTGAGGAACCTGCTATATGGGGAGATTCTGAGAGCCATGAATGTTCACAAAGGAGGAAAGAAGACTCGGGGACCTTGACTGTGTGTACAAATATCTGATGGGAGCGGGGAAGGAAGATGGAGCCAAAATCTTCTCACTGAGCACAGTGAGACCACAAAAGGCAACGGGTACAAACTGAAATACAGAAAATTCTATCTAGTCATTTAAAAAAAATAAAAATGAGAGTGGCTAAACACTGTACAGGTTTGCCCAGAGAAATTTATAGAGTCACCATTTTTGAAGATATTCCAACATCAACTGAACAGAGTTCATTCTTTCAAGAGGGGACTAGATTATTGCTGGAAGCTCTTTCCAACCTCAGCCATTCTGTGACAATGAATACTGACTCACTTATTGGCCACCTGTTCACTCATCATCATTAAATATTTTAATACAGTATTTTCCCAGAAATGCAATTTGAAAGGAAAACTCAAAAAGAATGAATAACATGAGCTAGAAAACTGATCTGAGTTTCAGATGATGACACTGTTCACAAGGATGTATGGAAGAAAAGCAAAGGTGCTAGAGGTAAGTATTTATCATACATGTTTCGGGCACTGAGATACAGGGCACCAGACAGAAAAGCATGAACATTTACACAGAAATACGTAAAAGAGATTACAAAGGCGTGTACATTCTTCATATACCACTGACCTCTATTTATAACATCAATAATGAAGTGACTTTACAAAAGTACTAGAAGTCTTTGCAAAATATTTATATTGAATTTGCAGCAGAATTTAACTAAATTATACAAAAGTCTGTGTTATTCTATTGGAATGAAAGGTACCTCTATTGCTAGCAAATGTGAAGTCACTAAATGTGTTAAATTATTCAGTGTACTTGGTTTTATAATGCTTAATAAAGCAAGCAAAAAATTTGTTATCTACATGGACCATCATTGCCACTGCTAATTTCCCTGTTTATTCCCTAAAGCATATTCCCAAAGAACACAGAACATGAGAATTGCCATTAAATATATTGTGTTTACCAACATTTGAAACTTGCTGATCACAGAAAGTAAAGCTCCAACTGTGATGACAAAAAAAATACTATCCAGCACTGTAAAAGAAAGTTTTTTATAACAGGTTCTTTCACTTCCCTTAAAGTAACTCTGATTTTTATTTTTTTAGTAATTTGTTTGTTTTAATGTTTGTGGAAAAAGAACCTGAATCAAAAAAAATATATCCTTTTTAACTTGCTCTATAGCATTTCAGATGTTTCCTAAAACAAGGGATTGGTTTTGTGTCAGTGTTATCCCCAGTGTTCTAGAAATGTAGGCAGACATCAGTTCTTAATTCTTGAATAACAGCTGCTTCAGCTCGCAGGGACCATCGCAGTGGTAGAAAGCCACAAGCACAGAAAAGAACAGGAGTGATTAATGGGATTGGACAATCCTGGTTTTCAAAAGCACTCCCAACTATCTGAGGCAAAGTGCCAATATATTCTAAAGTCAGAAGAATGCTGCAAAGCAGCATGCAAATATCAAGAATCCCAGTGTTTACCAGCCCCCTGCTCTCTCCAAATGTAAATGATATGGAAAGAAATTGACAGCTTTCATTCTCCAAGGCATGCCAGGAGAATCCATGCATTCAGCGTTTCCCAGCAGTGCTTATTAAAGAGCTGCATGGTTTAGGCACGTTTCCCAAGAGCAAAGGGAAGGCAGTGTTTCCCCTTTGAGGAGACTCTGAGATCTGATGGACTGTCAAAACAGCTGGAACCAATCCATAACTGGGTTAGTGATTGGCTCTCCGTGGTATCATATTGTTAGCAGAGGCTAAATTCCCTGACACCCTTTCCTCCTGAAGTTCCAGCCATGAATAAAATGAGTAAATTCAGAAATTCCATGAGTTTCCCCAGTGGGAGAGGAAAAGAAAACAGAGCACTGTAAAACATGGGAGGCAAAAATCTCAGTGCATTTGTGTCATGAGTGATCACATCAATCTACCTACACAACCAGGTGTGGGAATCTTGGGATATTTTGCTGCCCAGAGCACCATTTTCTTTGATTATGTGATACAACAGGTACCTGTTGTTTATTACTTCTCTACAGAAATAATAAGTTAAATGTCGTCTCAATAAAGATGTCAGAAAACTTTATTTTCTGATAAATTATTCATATAATCAGCAAATTGAAAGATATAAAAATGATTAGAGAATATATAAACATGCCATGTTCCCAGAGGTATTTTTTGGTGAAATATCTGTCATAGCTGAATATTTCTCCCCATAAATAGTTGCTCAGGATAGTCTTGGATTTTATGTTATGTTTTACTTCTGTATTTCCATCAGTCCTATGGAAGGAAACGTCACTTATTTTGCTTTGTAGTCAAAGGAGCAAAGAGGAAGAAGAGAGACCTAAAATAACATTAGAAATTAACAGCAAATTCTCATTTAAGGCAGTCATTAAATAAATATGGTTGCACCTTCTTATGTTCCATTTAATGGAAGCTGTGCACACAGAAAATTTTCTACATGAATGACAACCATATATCTCTTTGTTGTCTTTTACAGTTTCATACAGCATGGCTTTGTGATAAAAAATGTTTGCCTGTCTTCTTTCAAATGTTTTCTGTAAAGCAGCAAAATTCAACACTATCTATCCTCTACCCAATGTTCACTGTATTAAAGAAAAAAAATAATTATTATTTAGGACTAAATATGGGCTATGCAAATCAATCCTACTGATATTTTAGACCTAAATTTAGAAAAGCAAAACACTGCAAAAGCAAAGTAAAAAAGATTTACCCAGAGTATTTGCCTTTTCAATACTCCTGCTTTGAAATACGCCTGGAATTAGTTTTGCTTAGAAGTTAAGGCTTCTTTTCTAAGTAGTTAAATGTAGGATATGCTATTTTACCAACCTATGAAAATTTTAACTTGCTTATTTTAATAAGATCCCAGAACACAGAATAGAAGTTGAAGTTCAAAAATTTAGTTGAAATCATTTTAAAATACATATTACTTCTTTGAAAATGAAAATATAAAGACAGAATACCTGACAAACTAATACATCTACAGTAAGTGATACTGTGAGATTTCATGGCCTGTTAAACAGTCCAGGAACCTATTCAAGACCAGTTAGCTTTTACAGGTGTTATAAAAGGTTATAGGTTTCATTGTTTTATTATTAAAGATGTAGAAGACCCTGAAATCTTGTCTTCCTAAAAGACTCAAATTAACAAAGCAGTTTAAATTCATTAGTTACACAGTCTGAAACCAATTGCTCAAATGCTTAGATAATTAGGTTTGAAGCCTAAACGTGTTGCACAGGGCTCCCATGGGGCTGGGCTGGCAAGAATGAGGGTAGATATGCAGAGAACAAGATACTGCAGCTACATATTATTACACAGTGGAATATCAAAGCATGCGATAATACTAACTGTCATAATCAAACTGGATAGATTTATCCAGGTTTGGATAAATTATCATGGACTTTATTAGGATAATGGCTATATGCTCAGGATTAGAGAATCAGGTATTTATTTAGTCTTTTCCAACTGAAGGAAAGAATTCTTTCTGCTTATGATAAGAGTCATTTTTTCTGAAACTCACTATGAAAAATATTAATTATTATACTGACTAATGTTTTGGATGCTGTGCTATTTCATCCAGTTGAGTTCAGGTTTTGTATCATCTGCTGCACTGCCTGTCAGGAAATCACACACACATAATGGCAGATTTCTGTGAGTAGTTCTGTCCTTTAACAAACACCTGACTACTAAGTTTTAAAACATAGCAGCAATTTTAAGATGATTTGACATGATGGAGCATGATTTTTTTTCACCTTCACCAGCAGGAGTGCCTTTTAAGGTTACTTAGATGACTTTCATTTGCCTTTTTTTTTTTAAACACGTTGAGTCTGTCTTTAAATAGAGGATTGCATCCTTTATTTCCTTTTAATGGCAAATATAGAAAAGAGTTTATTACACAGGAGAGACTTTTATTTCTCTATAACAAGGCTTGAAAAGCTGCTAGTGCATCATATAAAAAGTTATTAATTCTAAATATTGTGCCTGCTCAGAAGCCATATTTCAGACCTCATCATAAACTTAAATTATCCTTTTCTCTTAATTACTGCAAGCTTTAACACACATTTATGTATCACATCCCACACAATGATTAAATCTTAGAATTAAATAAAATTAATAATTGCATTGGCTGACAATCTATACAGAAAAATGTAAACTGTAGAATGGAGATATTTAGCACTCAAAATAGTTGCTTTACTGGAAACAGTAACTGGAGGAAGGACTCTTACAACAGCACCTACCTTTCTTCCTCATGAGTACACCCTGTTATCCCACCAAGGGGAGACATGAATGAGTCACAAGTACCAGCAGATGTAAATGAGGCCTTTGTAGTTTTGAATAGCAATTCAGTCAAAAAAAACCAAAAATCTATGCTCTACTTTCTTTTTTTCCATAACGATTCTTGTATGCCTTTAGCCAACTACTGTGAGTTCTGTGTCTTATATCCAACTTTGTCAGTTTGGAACCTTCCCCAAAATGAATTTGAATTGCACATATTACCTGTTCTCTTCTTCATCAGTGAAGCACAAATTCCCTAAAAATGACACTGGCTTAGATGATCTGAAGCTGATATGGCAAATTAGTCGATTATTTTTGCTATCTGACGGAAGAACAATGTCTTGTCCTTCTGGGAACTGCACGGAAAAAGGGTAAATCCTGTCCCCATCTTCAAGTTCAACCTCAGGAAGTTTAACATGAATTCGCGATTGCCTGTGATAAAAATTAATAGTAATGGTGTTTGTGCTCACAGGACTGCAGTAATAAAGTCGATTCATAGATTCACACATCCACAAAACTATTTTTCACAACTAAACAGAGAAGAGTAACTTTAGTTTTGAAGTACAAATCAAAGAAATTAAAATTCCCTTAGAATTTAGATCTTTGTTTTCTTCGTATGAATCTGAACACTTTATGCTGACCCACAATAACTCAACATCCATGTGAAAAGCAATTTATGTCATGCTACAAAAGGCACAAATAGGTTTCCAACGCTGGCTGCTCTTAATTTTTGTGCTATTCATAGTAATTTTGCATTTCTTAAATACATTCCTAGACTGAATATATCAGAAGATAGTCACTTCACTGCAGCAATGTTTGAAGACAAAACATGGGTTTGTTGAATATACAGCAGTATTAATTACATTAATAATTTCTTAAATATGCAGATTCTTCTGCTGAGCAGAAAATTAATAATATCATTCGCAAAGAAAAATTAATTCACTTTTTCAGAAGAAAACAAAATAAGAATTACTCAGGACTTATGTAATAAGTCTACACTGAGATTTTTTACCTTAAATAATCTTGTGGGATGATATTGAGGTCTGTTTCAGTTTCCACACCCAGGGGAACTGGCATCAGCATCAAAAAGGGAGGGTCAAAATTCAGTTTTGGCGTCTTCACAGTGCCAGACAATGTTATCTTGTATTGTGATGGATTATTATTTACACACACTGATATTTCAGAAGTGTATGTACCAGGACAAGCTGTTCAAAAGGTTTCAAAAAAACAATTATATTAGCATAAATACATGCAACTAAAAGAGTTATAGTAAGAGTTTTTGAGTTGGCTTTCTTGTTTGTTATTTAAACAAAAGGGAACTTTAGGACACAACAAAGGAAGAAAAGTAGAGGAGCATATGCCAGTACCAAAGAATGTGCAATTTTCACTAACTCACATTTAAAAATATCCATATTAAACCATAGTTCCAAAGTTAGAAAAGAATAGAGTTAAGCTTTTCTCATACAAATGTTTCATTCATTCTGTACAGAACAATTCTAACAAATCCATTAGCTATAAGTTTGCATCTATTTGCAGAGAATCCCTCACTCAAAAAGCAGGACAGACAATGCTTGTCCTGCATTACTGATCATTCTGTGTGTGGCTCCACTCATTTCCTAACATCAAAATTCTCCATAGCATTGTTACAACCGGCCCCTGAAGGTACGGAAAACTCAGGTTCTTGTTAACAGATCCCTTGGGGCAGATTAAAGTGAAATGACACTGAATGACAAGTGTTCATGTGCAGAGATGGCAGGTTTATTTTAGAAAAATTTGGTTGCAATGGAAAGCAGGTATGTAGCCATTTTGTTTATTATTACCTACAGTAATATAGCAATATAAAAATATACAGATATCACTTAAGAAAATACATAAGGAAAAGGAAAAAATGGAAAGAAAGGATAAGAGCAGATAGTGGAGAGGAAACAGATCACCACTCGTGGATCCAGTAACAAGACTTGACTGTTGCAATTTTGACATCAGTTGGTCAAGTGACAGTTGCAGTCTTGGTCCATTGGGGTGGGGGAAGCCCACGAAACACAAAGTCCAGTGGTTAATTCATGTTCAGGTTCAGGTGGGAACATCCCCCTGGTGGGGGGGTTTTACACTGTCTCTTGCAACAGTGTAGATCTTGCACAGTCCCCTGGTGGAAGACCCTAAAAATGAGTCTGAGGGCACCTCTAGTGTCTTTGATGGTTTATGACCCCTCTAGGGCATAACAACAGCCTCTCACGTCAGCATAGTTGAGCCCATCATACACCATCAGAAGGGATGAACACCTTCAGGCCTACATGTGAATGTCCCAGTACTTCCCAGGATTAGTTTTATGACTGAGACAGCCATAAATGTAAGGGAGAACACTGGCACTATAAAAACCATTATCCCACCTCTGCAGGATCTGTTTCTTATTGCCTTTCTCCCTTATCTGGCTCAAAACCCAGCCTGTTGCCGAACAAAGGTCAGTTTGCCACAGTCATCCTTGAGTGGTGGGTGTTCGCTCTCTCTGTCTTATGTGGATCAGAGGTTTTACCACCACACACAAAACACTTCTCCTCCCCTCTGGCTAGGGGTGCAAACTTGGCCTCAGCAAAGCCCCTGCTGCTTTTGCAATGGGCCAATTGTTTGAGTCGTTGACCATTAGTGTTTCAGTCTCTCACAAGTGTGTAAACCGATAAATTATTGCATATGGCAGAAACACCAGATGTTGTGATACTGTAATTATTTTAAACAGACACAAAGATACACACGAAAAGATTATATCATTAAGATTTGCTCATTAGTTTGGCATACATAAGGCCAATGTTTTCAGGACATTTCATACTAAATAAATTACTTTGAAATTAACAAGAATTAGTCCTGAACTAAAGCTTAAGTCATGAACTTATTCTACTACTCCCCTCTTTCATGAGCACTGTCAGAGCTTGTGCTGCTGTTACTATCCTGATACATCACCATTAATTTCTATAGGACAAACAATATGCAGTCCAGTAGATATGAAAATTTTCCTTAGGGAGATTTGATGGTACTTACAAATTTACCAATCTAAATCTGCCAAGGGCTAACAAAATCTGTAGAATTATATGGGAAATGTACACTTTGTCTTTCCTAGATATATCTATCACAGGAAATAAGCATTCATTGCCTTAGCTTAGGAATAACTCTAAAGAAAGGAACACAGTTTTCTGAAGTACTTCTGTGCATATATTCATTAGGAGTTTCATTCTCAGTCTAATTGCACTAGAAAGCCCACCCAGTTCAGGGTGTTCAACTCCCTAGCTTGCTATCCTGGGACTAGACTTTATGAGGATTGCTTGTTAATAGTAAACAGATTATATTTCTGATTAAAGTCAGTTATACAAAAACGCAAATTTTCCTCCCACACTTTTAGAGGACAAATATTTCAAGTCCTCACACCCTCAACTCTACCTGTTTCAGTTGCACTTTAAATTAGCACCAAAAGCTGGTTTAAACAGCCACTTCTTTGAGGATGTCCATATTCCTTGTTCCTCTCTAGCAGGACAGATCTAGTTTTTTTCATTTTTTTCCCCCTCCAGAAATCTTAACTCTATAGTAGGACAGGTTTTGGTCTTTTTAGATTGTGTGGGAAGAAATAAAACCACCATATGCTCTTCTCACCCTCTTAAGTTCTTATTAGATTGGTATGCAGTTCCATCACTTGTGCCTAAAAAGATGTTTTTAATTTAGCTGCCCTGGACTTTACAATATTTCATGCCATAACGCATATATACCCCTTCAATATAAAAAGGTGCCATTGAATTTGCATGCATTGAAATACAGACTTCAAAGCAGAAAAGTCACTGGTAGTTAAAACTTAAAGGTAAGCCCTACAAAAAAATTAAGGGGAAAAAATTAATCATTTCTCCAGAGAAACAGTTCAAAACAAAATCAAAAAACCCACTCGAAGATGGAGGTCACAATGGTCCTTTGAACCTATTATGTAACCATCACACCTTCCAGGGGCTGTGAACTCCTGGTAACTCACAGGTGCATTTGTTACTATTTCCACAAGGGATCCCAGAGGACAAATTCATTGTAACTTCCTGCGCTGCAGATAACTTTTTCCATATCATAATAAGATATAGTGAACATTTTTGCATACTTTTAACACATTATAACATAGAAGAGCAGAAGAGGATCATACTAACATGCCTTCAGTTCTTGAGAATCTCTGATTTTAGTATACCTTTTTAAACAGGTACCATCATTTTACCATTATTTAAATTCTTGCATTTAATTAAACACTGCAGCTTACTACAGCACTTTGTACTCTACTATAAATGCTGCAGCATAGTTAAACAAATTACTCTAATGCACTTTCAAAGTTCATTGTAAGGTTTGTTCACTCCCACATACTACAATTTTACAGTACAATCCTATGAAGGTGATTAGCACACTATATTCATTAACTAGATCTCCCATGTGGGTTTTGATGTACCTAATGTTCTCTTACAAGAAAGAGTAATGATACTCACTGAAGGTATAGCATAAATAGGCTATAAATCATGGGAAAACACTTAGAACATTGAATTAAGGGTAACTGATTTTTACAGTTACTTATGATTTTCTGTAAACAAAAGAAATGTGAATGCAACAAAAATACAGAAAACTTCAAATTACAATAATTTATCAGTCATATTTACGTATACACACATCTGAATTCACACATGCAATTTATCTAGTAATTAAAAATACTGGCTTTTATTTGTATGCTGTGCTCTGCTTCACAGTCTGCAACACATAAGCAACTGGTGCAATTAAATACTGCTCTTGCATATTCACAATGTTTAGAGAGCAACATTTAACAGGCTTCTCAATTTATCATTCAGAATCATCACAAGACTCACAAACAAAGAAAAATATAGGTATATTAAAGTGCAGGTTAGACATTTCAATACCATATTAAAGAATAACAGGAGCATCTTTATGAAGGGGATGCTCACTTGCTCACTCAGAATGAGATCCAATTGACAAAGCAACTTGTCTTCCCCCTGAGAATGCTGGGGCCCCAAAAGTAGGACTCTGAAAGTGTCAAAATGACTGAGTTCTGTAGGCATCAACTGCATATGGTGGTGGGCTTTATCAGCTCAAATAAAGTGTTATATTCTATGATTCTGTGAATCTTGTATATTACTCTCTACCCTAAAAACCTGACTGTGAATAAGGCAGAATCCTACTATTCCTATTCTGTTATTCCTCTTCTTGGGTATGTGGCTGATTACAATCTTCCTGCATGCTCCCAAATTTTGTTAGAAATCTATTTTACATATTGTTACTTAGGGGCTCATTGCCTGAGCAGACTACTCCAAAAAATACCATAACTAAGTGACTTTATATCTCACTGAGACAAGAACATGAAATTTCCATTCTTATCTAAATTATGGCTATTTAGAAAAAAGTTCACATACATTCCAAATACCCTTGGAAAGCTTCAGTACCTAAGTCAGTCAACCTAAGTGCACCTGAAGGAGCAATACTGAAAATGATACAGCTATCCCTGCCTTTGATGCTCTACGTGTGCAGAACCTGATGCTTTTATCTGTGCAAACCAGACTTTTCAAATAATGCAATTTCAGAAAAAGTTATTCCATGCTTTTGGTTAGGTCTGCAACTGTCTTATTTTCTCAGAATCACAAAAACCTTAAATTAATCAAAACAAGTACTAGTATTGAATTCATCCTAAAAACTCATTTAAACCTACCTATGAAAATGGTTCATAAATGAAATTGTCTGTAGAAGAATTCATAAAATCACTTACAAGGGCAGAATGACACAGAAATACTGATTTTTTCTCCTGAAGTAAGAGATCCAGTCTGCAGACTAATTTTGAAAGTGCTATCTTTTCTGACTGCATTAACACAATTCAATTTCCATGTCAAGCGCTTCATTGAGATATTCTTCAGGTCAAGGTCCTGTAAATATTTACAGAAAAGGAGTGCAGGTTGACAGAGAGAAAACAGCAAACACCATGATACTATTCACATTCTATCCTAAGCATTCTTTGTACAAACACATCAGAGAGAAAGCAAGAGAGCACTAGAAAGCAATGAAGAACCCAGTTTATTGTATCTGTAAGGTGCAAAGATGAGTATGCCTATCTGCACAGACGAGATGCTTTCCAGTCACTCACCACATTCATAAAGAGCAATACTTTCCTTTCAGAACGGAAAAACCTCATTTAGGGGAGGTAAATAAATCAAAGCATCAGCCAAACAGAGTTGAGGACTTTTTCCTGATACAAATGAAGTACAGCAAGCACTAAACTCACTTTTAGACTTACAGGTGAAGAAGTTGAAAAAGGAAGAAGTTCAGAATACGCTTTCAAAACCCAGTCTTTCAATTCGGTAAGACAACAGTGGAAATTTAAAAAAAAAAAAAATTCCTTTATCTCAGTTACTTTTCAGTCCTCAAACATCCCTAGTTAGGAAAATGCCTTGACTTCATATTATCATTGTTTTCTGAAGGCACTTGAAAAAGCATTTCAAGTGTTTCCATCACTGTCAATTTTTTTTTTTATGATTTCCAACCAAAGCCCTCAGGAGTTAGAAACAATAAATTAAGATATGGTATATTTTGCATTCATACAAATACTCTGTGTTCCAAATATCCTATTTAGTGGGAATTTTTGGGGAGAGTGCCAGTTTACACAGATCAGTACCATAAAACATACTGGAACAGCCATTTCACTGTATGGACCATCATGACATATTGATTGCATTCTGACACCATCATGGACTAGTTTAACTTTAAAAGCAGAGGCAGAAAATCTTCAGAACTAAGCTACTTCTTACACAATTAATGGTGAATTTCTCATGGTGCTCACACTTTCTCATATTATCAGAGCCAGGACAAGCTCAGTTTTGAGTTTTAAAAAAATTTATGATGATTAAAAGACAAACAAAAACTGAACAAAATTACAATGGGAAAGTTTTCAAATACTTAAACCATGTATTTAGAACACAACTGACTTTTGAGTCCCAAATCTGTATTCTTTTCCCAGCTATTTTTGGTTTATTAAAAGCCATAGCCAAGAAAAACTACACCTGTGATTACGTACCTGAGAACTCAGACTCTCACCAGCAATACCAAAATTCATGTCGCTTGAATGTTGTTCAAATTTAAGTTCCATTGAAGAGAATTCCAACTGTGGTTCAAGTGCTGTTGGAAAATATAATTTAAGATGTATATTCTTACACATTTAAGATGTTCATACAGCATTTTTTAACAAATATTTCCTCAAAGTCCCTTCTCAAAATCATTGTTTCTGAACATGTTTAGCATAAAAGTTTCTTTGTTTTTCTTTTTGTTGCTCCTATACTATATCCATCATTACTGTAACTTTGTCTTATTACAACTCTTTAGTCACATTAAAATTACTTAAATTTTATATCTACCAGACTTATAGCATCTCTCCTTCATATAAAGAAAAGCCACATGATCCTTCATGCAAAGAAAATCACAGGACCTTCCCACTGCACATGAATACATTCACATTTCTGACAGTAATCATCCAAAAATACCTCCTTTTGCTTGTTGGAAACAACACTGGAAATGAACCCAGCAAGGACACGGTATCCTTTTACTAAAATCTGCAAGTCTGCTCTCTGCCCAGTATTGATCAATTCTCTTCACCTCCTAAGCAGCCCAAAGGATTTCCTAATCACATATATCATATTATGTAAACAAGAATACAGTCTGCATTTCTCTAAAGTGCAGGCATAGAAACTCTATAAAGTAATATTGTTTCCAAGCAGGAACATAATCTGCTGGAATGCTTACACCAATATGCAACTATGACACTCACAAAAGGATAAACTCTCACCAAAACTGCCTGTACAAGGAGAACACAGCACGACTGAAACACTATGAGGGAAAGATTATCTACCCAACACAGAAACAAATGTGAGATAGATTATTAAAACATATGTCAGCCCTCAAAAGGCCATTATGATAAACATCCTTCTTCTTTGTATGAGATAGAGGTTAGACTTGTGTCTTTTCCAGTTTAGTTTTCTGTCCTTGTTTGAGTTTTTGTTCTTTCAGTGCTTTCTTACATATCCATAAGCAGTCTCCAAAGGAAAACTCTTACAAGTATTTCAGTAAGTAGGAGACCTGCTCTTCTTCCCAGATGCTGAAAACAGTCCACAAGTTTTGTTTTTAAAAAAAAAACTCCAAAAAATATTCATGATTGATTGAAAACATATTGACTACACTAAAGTGAAAAGACTGGGTTGAACAACCCTGAGCACAAACATCAGATACAATATATTGATTTACGTGTCAAGCACACTGTCCTGTGCCTTCTGAATCCTGGTCAACCACAAAAACTGTCACAGGGAGGGGGGAAAAAACTGTAGGAGCAGAAAACAAATGTGCCATAAAGCATCCAGCAGTGAGAATTAGGCCAATTTGTCAAATCAAACCTTAGGACTCCCAGACACATCTTACCCAGTTTTAGCTTTTAACGTGGTAACCTGAAATGAATCAATATCAGATGTAATTTTTAAGTTGTCAGAATGTCATCAAATGATCAAGTTCTTTTTTTAACAGTAAAAATAATTTGGTTAGTTGTCTGCACCTGAATGCTTATCTGAAATACTGAGTGATCAAGACATTTATTTAGACTTTTCTCCCTCTTCTCAGACCATCAAAATTCTCTGTAAGAATGTAATTGCAATACTCAAATAGAGGTCACATTTCATTTTTTCAACTGTTTCTTAGAACTGCATGTTCAATTACATATTCACTTCTATTATTACCTGTTGCTGGTCTATACTGGTACATTGAAGAAATTCTACGTAGCAGAAGTACAAATTTGTGATAAAACTTAGATAAGACTGTCACAGTTATTCATGAAACTTAGTGATTTTATCTATTCATTATTCCACAAAGAAAGGGAAAATTATACAAAAATTTTCTCTTTTTTTCACGTTACGTAAATCAATTTTGCACTAGAAGTTTGTAACTTTGATTCACACTTTTACTTAGAGAAGTGCTTCCTAGCAATCTCATATACATATGTATATTCACCTTTATTCTACAGGTTCTTAAACTAAAACATACTTAGAAACATTTATAATGAATTTACTTCTATGACAGGATCTAAAGGTCTCAGATTTCCTTGATACTTCGAAAGATATCAAAAGCAAGACTTAAGTTAAAGCCCTACAGAGAAAAACAAAGGAAAAAAACCCCCATAGATAAAACCTAATAAATTGGTGTTGGTTTTATCCCACATTATACATTTCATTGGCCAAGCCTTCTTCAGTGCTCCCAAGAGGTTTAAACATTACACAAACATCATTCCTGGAAGATACTCAGTACTTAAGTCTCATGTCAAGTAAACAGTGACTATATATTAAAAACTAAGATGAGGAAAGTCAATGTATTCAAATATTCACAATTTATAGGTTTACATAACTGTACAAATCAGACAGGATACTAAAGAAAACCACAAATTATTTCTAAGAAAAGCAGAGAAGTCATCTGAGAGATCAATCTCTTGCTCCAGGCAAATGGCCCATAACTTTGGCCATTAACAACCTCTGACAGGACAGATGGGATCAGGGCCATTCAGAGGCATTTTAAAAGAGTTTTAAATACAGCTAGAGATCCTAGTTTTGACAGGATAAGTGTGACTGACATACTACTTTTCTAGACTTTTCAAATGAACTGCCCTAGATAGTGGGATTTGCATGATGAGCTCAAGGAATACTAACAACGGAGTAGATACAAAAATGAGTTTTGGTATATTTTTACGTAAGGCAAATGGCTACATAAAAATATTTTCTCAGTATTTCCTAATTACGCAAAGTTCAGCTTCACATGTGTTTAAAAATACAAAGCGAAACTGGAAAATGTTACAAGTCTCCAAGAAAGTTACAAATTACACAATTATCCCTCCAATTATAATTAAGTAGAAATTCTCTGCAATTAGAATACTAGCAAAAATATTACTATAAATATGTGCATCCACCAGCTCTTTAAGCCCCTAGTTTACCTACCAACTGCCTGGATCCTACAGCATGGAAGAGGCGGAGGGAGCTTCATCGCAGGGGGCTCAGGAGCAAGGACGCTCCGAGCAGACACAACCAACGTTGCAAGTGGGGAGTCAGGCTGAGGAGTAGTAACTGGAAGAGTGAAGTCATATGCTGCCACCTAAAGGAGAAAAATATCATTGTGGTCACTTACCAAAGAAAACAAAGGTACTTCTTGAACCATTGAGTGGTTTACCCTTTCAGCAGAATTATCACAATTAATTTAGGACCTGATCACAACACTAATAGGATGGTAATTCATTAGCACTGAGAATCAGCCCTCCAAGCAAGCAGTGCCCAGGCATTTCTTTCCCCTCTGAGGAAAATGCTGTATGACCAAAAGTCCCAGGGTTATCTGCAGAGCTACAGACAAGGCTTCTGGTAAATCACAGGGTTGTGTTCCAGTCCAACCACTCACGTGAGTGAAAAACATTGGAGCAGTGGCCCAAATGCAGAAGATCAGATAAACAGGAGAGAAAACAGAGCTATATAAGTTATGGAAGCCTTTCTCAAACGAGAGAGATAAAAGGTAATCTATTACCCAACACAAGAAAAATGGGCTCTGAGATCCAGGCAGAGAATTGAGAAACCTTGAGGTAAAAAAGGGAGTCTTAAAACCTTTGTTATTAAATGCCACTGAATTCTAGGAGTGTAAATTCCAGCGATTCTGATCCTCATTTTATCTGTGCAATCTCATCCCCAAGTAAGCAGGGTTTAGAACTTAAAAGATGGCATGTTTTGTACAGAATCCACGTTTTTGACAGACTGCATCCAAGAGGCCAAATTTATTTTACCATGCCCTTTCAAAAAGGCATTTCCTGCCTCTCACTCTGTCTTTCCAAGGATCAACACACTAAGGTAGTATGTGCTCCTGACAAAAGGTACAGATAACCATAATAAATGCAGCAGACGAAAAAATAAAACTCCTGCAGTGAAAACACTGTCAAGAGTCCTTCAAATTCCGTTTTCACCTTCAAGGCCACTGAAATCTCCAGAAAGGACTCAGGCCTGTAAAATCTTCATGTTGCTTAAAAAGATGCAGTAAAATCAGTTATATGAAGAATTTGTGAATCATTTAAAAGCTTTCAAAAACTGGAAAATAGTACATTCTTCTTCACTTTCTCATCTGTGTTAGCAAATAGAATAAATAAATGACAGGAAAGAAAACCAAAACTGTCCTAATCCAGGGCACGAGGCACAGATCCATCCAGAACAGAACCAACATTTAGATACTGAGAGCATGTGGAGCTCCAGCAGAGCCTGTAACACACAGTTACTCACTCCTGGCAAGCAAGATGTGTGCTGAGAACATTTTGGCTATTTGTGCTGAGTTAAAAGGAAAGCATGGGATGAGGGCAAGTTTTTGCAGACAGTCTCTTGTTATATATTGCTACTTCAAATCTGATAATGATTAGATTTTAAAATACAGAATTGGCTTCTCAAAATTAACATGGGGAATGACATTTAAGATTTCTTAGTAATTAATCCTCAAGATAAGTCATAAACAAAGACTCAGTAAAAGTCTCCTGATTTGATTTACATACTCTTCTCTTTTTAGTGTCTCAAGTCACTCATAAAATTCTTCATCAAGTTACATCTTCAAAATATGTTCTTTTTAATGTTTGGTGAGATTAAGATGCTTAGTCTACAACAGCTATGACAGCATTGGCTATGCCCAAGAGCGCAGTCTAGCACTGCAATTGTTCTTCATCAATGCTGGTAGGGTTAGGTCAGACAACAGAAAGTAGAATCCCTTTATCTCCCAAAGCACCTATTTAAAATCTGGGTTTCATCCCAACTATCAGGAAAATTTGGTTTAGTCATACTATACAACAAGGGGTTTATTAGCTAGGGACTGGCAAACAAAAGCAAATATGTGCAAGGCACTCAATTCACTACATGTAGATGCTGATGTTCACTGAAAACCCACCCCGGCTAGGAAGTTCAATATTGCGAATTCAGAGCCAACATAACTCATTGAAACATAGTTATATAATTGAGAACAAATAACAGCTCTTTTGTTTTATTCATGCATATCTTTACCTAATCAACTTCACATTAGTTAACCTACATATACAAATGAAAAATCCCTTAAAAACACTAAGCAACCAAAAATCATATTGTAAGTCATACAAATGCACACACTTCTGAAACAGAATTAAAAATTAATTTCAATTATTAGCACTTCACTTTGCAAGTAAAATAATTTTTTTATTGAAAAACCCCTTTATGATTCATTTTTCATTTCTCAAACTCCATAATCAAAAATTCTCTTTTGCAAGATGATATACAGACTAATTACAATATTAAAAAAAAATTACTTAGACTATTACTGAACTTGCACTTGCTTTTTAGATAATCTATGAATACTTTATAGTTACTTATCTATTGAGATATTTTCCTGAAGCTGCATTTAACTTCATAAACCAGAGAATACAGGAGGATAAAGCACAAAATGCAATTTTCTAACTATTATTTCATTATATAATCTCAAGATTGAAAAAAAACTTGCTGTTAAATCCAAGAATCATATACTTAATTTACCACAAAGAAGCTGCGACAACTCCTTAAAATTACAGTACTTGCTTTCACAGTACAACTTCACAGGGAATTGCAAGTAATTTGGTAAGCTAATTTATTGCTTAAAAATTAAATTAAAACATCTGTAAAAAAATAATACTCATATTTATTGTATAATAACATTGCAGATTGTTCAAACATCTTGGAGTGTTTGTGTAAAGGCTGACTCTAAAGTTTCTTTATACATGTCACTAACAACACACAAATACAGCAGCAAAACACAGAGAGAAAATGATATGTATATTAGAAAAAATCACTTTGATTCAAATTTAAACTTAACTGCAAAACCAAGGGTTTATGTCCTGCAACTGAATCCAATATACATTTCCAGCTTTTCCTCAGATTTAACATCAGCTTTTCCTTAAAACATACTGAAATCTTTCAATGCAGCCTAAATTTCCCCAGGTTTGTATCACAGATAAGCTGCCTCCACAATGAATAATGTGACTGGTGTTCAAAGTCATCATTCAAAACCCTGAAATAAAACTAAATCTTTCCCTTGTATATGGTCAGACACAACACACCAGTAATACTCTGTAATTCCACAGCTGCAGATTTTCCATAGAATTCATTTCTTAGACCACAAATCTGTTCTTTCATTTAAAAAAAAAATTTAAAAAGTCATTTAAAAGGACAAAAACACCCCACCAAAACACCTGTCACTTCTCTCCCACAAGCTTAGGCAATAAGCTCTGACAGGTGTGACTGGCTCTATTTATCTCAATCAAAGGCCCTCATAGGCTTCATTATTACACAGCTGTGTATTTTGTCTTTTTTCCAAGATGCTAGAATTTTTTATTTTCCAGCAGAGGTTTGGGTTTTATTAAAAAAAGAATAATAATAATTTTTTTAAAAAGTCATTTTGAAGCACACCTTGCTTCACCTTGCTTTGCCAGCTTTCCTTAGCAGACTATGCAGGACACAGCTCAGGGGGATCACCCTGCCTGGAGAAGCAGCACAGTAGCCGTTGAGGAATGAAGATAAGCAAATATTTGAAGTGACCACATGCTGTCTGCTTCCCTTGCACAAAACTAAAGGAATGAGGTGCTCCCCACTGTTACCTGGGCAGGTAACTTGCAGAAGAGAGCTGTGGTCAGAAAATACATGTTTCTACACTTTATGGGCAGTATGATTTAAAATTCAGTTCAAAAGTAGTCACTTCTAGCAATCTGTCAATAATTAATATGATTAGTCATGATGCTTATCTCTGGATCTGGATAGGGAGGAGGTAATTCAAGTCATTTTAATAAATTTTTAAAGTACATTAAATAATTTCATGCTTTTTTTTATTTTTTAGCAAATTTTCTGAATTATTTGTTCTAACTTTGCCTTAGTTCTAGTATCTACTTTCTTATCAATAACATCAGCATAGCGAGCTTTTGTTGGTTTATAGGCTATGGTTGTCAGTAATGACTACAACAGCAGGAAGTTCTAGTAAAACCAGGAGGCAGACAGAAAAGAATGTGAGCTGATGGGATACAGAACGTTTACAGCAGCTGGGAAGTAAAGTAAGCTGGGTAAGAGCAGTTGTTAAAAACACAGTGATGAGAGCAGAGAAACAGCTGCTCAAGTGCAGAGGCAGGAAATAGCACTTGCAACCATGAAACCTGAATAAGGGAAGCTCAACATACAGAGATTAGAGGGTTTATTTCAAGACTGGAAAGTCAGGAAACGGAAGAAATCTGGTGAGAAAAGGGGGCAACATAGATGAGGTAGAACAGTAAGGAACTAGTACCCAAAGGAGAATGTTTTAAGAATCAGTAGCTACTGAGAGTTTCTGATCACCGTAAGAGATGCTGGTACCTCAACCAATTTCTTACCAGAGTTGTGTTTTTTATTAGTATTCCACTTTGTAGGAGTTAAATGAAAGAAAACTACAGCATCCTGGGGTATAGATATACTTCCAGATGCCTCCTACAGTCATGCCATACTGTGCAATTTCATTTAACATTAGTCAGTGCTCCTGCTGCCAGCTACCAGAGTGCTGCACTAACTCAGTGATGCTCACTCCTGAGTTCCAGTGGGTTGTGAGCTCTGCGTTTCCTTGGGCATGTCATGCCCTGCAATCAGCTGCCCCCTCACAGGCAGGCAATAATACACTGGAAGCAGAAAGGAAGCACTGGTGACACCCAGCTTATCCAGCACCAAGGGCAAAGGGACAAAGAAAGACTGTGAGCATGGGGAGAGAAGGGAAAACTGAAATAAAGACATTTAACTAAAGCAACACTTATTACTTGGCTATGAGGTATAAGATGTCCCAGGGAAATTACTCCAGCAGCATTATCTACTCTTGCATTTCTACTATTGATCCTTCCTACTTAAATGAAAATGTCAGCATCTTCCCTTGCTGAGTTTCTCTCCAGTCTGACAATAGATCACTGATGATATTCTGTATGTATCATTTTGCAAAGAATTCCATACTTTCCTGACAGTGTATCTAGTTTAATTCTGACTACCTTGCTTTTGACTGTTGCATCAGAAGTGTAAAACTCACTCCACCAGTTATTCACAATAGCTTCCACATGTAGACAAAAGAAAATCACAGTGTTATCAGACACAGCCTCTAATATGCAAATATTATTTGAATGATGCTTTGAACAAAGGAATTCCCTTTATAATGAAGTGCTGGGAAGATGGGAAGCAGCATGGGAGCAGGGGCTGAAAAATAATACTGTTGAACCTTCCAAGATGCAGTGTCTCTGATACTCATTTATTTTTCTAAGGTAAAAATGCAGATAATGCAACAGGTTTATATGCTACAGAAGTGATCCCCAGCTGCTTGTTCTGAAACTCATTCACAATATCAAAGATTAAGTTTGTTGCTCTCCAAATACATGAAAACCCCAAAGCCTCCATTTCTAAAGAATTTTTCATGCTACAGCACTCTCTATTGACAGCTACTGCCAATAAAATACTGATTTCCTGATGTAAAACTCATAAATTTTCATGTTTTTTCCCCTCAAATAGCTCAATCAGAAAACAGCTTTGCCAATCTTTATGAGACATAAAACTCCTCTACTTTTGCACTCCTTTGGTCATCTGAGAGTTAAAGCATGAACAGCTGCAAAATGAAAATGGCTCTGAGTTTGTTGAGTGATTTAATCAAGGTGGGGTAAGACATTTCAGTATAAAATTATACCATTTTCAAGTCATTGAGAAAGTGTATATACTTTGTCAAGAATTGGGTTACTAATTATAAAACTAAAATGGGCATCTAAAGTCTCTATTCTCCCACCACAGAAATATCACAAAGCATGATTTTATTAACATGATCACTCTTGTCCCATAAACCTACCTCTTTTGGCGTGAAGGACAAGAAGCATTGCAAAGCAGATTCTTCCTTTAGATTAACTGAATACAAATAAGGCTTTGAAGAACAGCACTCAATCACTGCCAAGCAAAATTCAGAATCAAATTACAGATGTTATGGCATGAAATATCAACTTCATAATAGCTGCAGTACTTCAAAGTGATTTCCAACATAAAGTATCTACATAATTGTATAATAAACATTTCCCAAAGTTACAAAGGAATACAGTATTTCTCATAAGGATTCTGGAGGTAATTTTGAGAAGTATCAATCACCAGCAGCTTCCACTGAAGTTATTAATTAGGGAGAACACAATATTTCAGAGAGAAAAAAAAAGTGACATTTAGCTTTGAATGAAAGCATTAGGCAAAAACAGTTAATTACATAATGAAAACCAATACCACAGGGAGAAAAACAGTTGGCTGATATTTTTTTTAATTACTTTTAGGCATAATCTACAATACAGAGGTTTACCAATTAGGCTTGCTTCATTTTTCAGATTTCCATGTCCAATTTTAAGGCACTGGCAGAAGCATGGGTTTCCAATACAACATTCCTCCCAGATCAGCATTCATCCAGGAACACCAGGATGAGCAAACATCAGTATTCACCATGTGATTTCTAGCACAAACTCTGATCTGGAAATGATGTGCAAGCAGTCTATTCCCATGCTAGTTACTTGCCTGTCGTAAAAAGTCTTACAGTTCTTCTCCAAATTAAGAAGACTGACAAGGAGCCCTTACCTTCCCTTCCCTTTAAAGTGTAGCACATGGTATGAAAACCCCTCTATTCTTGTCAGATCAGTTTTTGTCATCAAACACATACAGTTGTATATAAAGATACAACCACATTTTATAATACTGTCTTGTAGAGCCTGTATTTCCTGAGTTGGCAAGGACAACAGGCCACATAAGCATAGCTGCAAAATTATCTTATGAATGATGATGTTGGAACAGCAAAGGACATGCCATGACTGAAGGAGGAAAGGGATAAGGAACAACAAGGAAAGAGTAAGAATCTGCACTGGTTCTACCAAGAAAAAACAATAGCAACACACTTCCAGATATTGTCCCAATGTCACTCTGACTTGAGCATCATGCAAAACAGAGGTCCTGTGGTTGACCTACAAGACACCCTGTGCCTTTGGGAAACTGAAAAGTCTGGACCCTTTTACCGATGATGAATTAATTGAAGGGTAAACTGCCAAAACAGTGGGTATGAGTCCATGAACAGGAAATAATATAGTTGGTTGGCTTTGTTTGGATTTTATATACTTGGGTTTTTTACTTTTAACTAGTGAGAGCTACTCAAACTTTTTTGTTTATTATACCTCAGCAACTACAACAGAAAATATTGTGAAAAAGAATCTACAAGCAACTTGACATTTTGCAAATACTTATTTTTGGCAATTATCATTTTGCAGGCACACCAAAATGTCTCCACTTAGTTTATATTAAGCAAAACTTTAAAATAATTGGTTTAGGTCCTTTTATATCAGAAAACATGTCAACCGGAAATAGTCGTGACAGATTTTCTCTTAGCGTTATCCGTTCTTTATTTAATGAAAATTCTGATACAGCAAAAGCAAATACCTGAACGGTCATCAGTATTCAGTTTAAAATCCTTATACTTAGAAAAATCAAACTCCACTCTGGTACGTGACTGTCCTTTGTTCTGCAGCAGAAATGGAACTAATTTTGTAGTGCCAACATAAACACCACCAAAGTCCACTTGCTCCTGTAAGTTTAAAGAAAAAAAATGTGTCAAAGCACTGCGAAGTCAAGTTTATTACTCAACATAATGTGAAAAAATATAGCTGTGCAAGATCCCCAATTTATTAAATAATAACAGTATTGGTTCATCAATAGTATTGCATAAACCTAATCTTTCCAGGACATAAAATACATGAGTTTAGAATTCAATATGAAGTCCAGCTACACCATCAGGAAAGTTTTCATCATTCAGTAAACAGATCAGTGGATTACTTTTCCCTTTATTGCATTTTTTGCTATAACTACCTTAAGAGATTCTCTCCCTTTTAACATACTTATTCCAGAGTGTCAAGTTCAAAAGCTAAAGCTGTCAGCTATCATTTAGTGCAACTAAATGTACAGTGTTAAATGTACAGTTAGTTTTTAATATCTCTTCCTAAGTTCTCCTTGATGACTTTCTCAGAAAGTTAGTACAGGAAAAAAATGAGAACAGATGAAGTAGGGAGAAGCCACTTTGACAAGCAGATAAAGCAAAACACTTAATCAATCTTACCCATTGCTACCATTTCTTCATACTTACTATACTCATGTTTATTTCAGCGACCTCTACAAACCCACCAATCCTAAGCACTTGTGCTCCTCCATTTCGCACTTCTACCTAAGGGAGTGGACAGCAGTGTCATTGCTGACAAGGTCATTTTAACATAAGTATCCCACCAAATCTGTCATCATTATATGAAAAAAGTTTTACACAAAAACACAAATGAACCCTACCCCACAGATACAGAATGGGGAGAAACATTCAGCATAGGTTGTAATGAAAATGTGAAAATAACTCTGCTTTTATAAGGCACTTTTTTTTCCTATGGAAATATGAAGAAGTAAAGAAAATGCCTTCTAGAACAGATATATATACAGATTCTAGTGAGATGTGACTTCAAATCATGCCTTTGTGGCACATCACACTGGGGATAGATTTGGCTGTCAATTAAAAACACAGAAACAGACCCACAAACTAAAAAAACCTATCCAAAGTTTGAAGACAGACCAATCTTCCCCACTTCTGCAGACAAAAATAACATTTCAGGAGGCTGTATTACTAGGCTGAGCAGTTTTATTCCAAGAGGAGAAAGACGTATCCAGCAGATATGAGAATTGGAAAGTGTACTACAACGCCAATTGCTTGACAGAAATGCTAGTACAAAGTAGATACTATTTTTTCTGAGGAATGCTAAATCTGTTGTAAAAATTGAAAAAAAAATACTAAGTTTAACAAGTATAATATATATGCAATGACAGAAGATGGTGAATCCAGGATCAAAGTCAGAAAAAGCAGCAAAGTTTGGCCCCTTGATAGCATCCTTTTTCCCAGTCTGACTCATCTGAACAAGGGCAAGCTCAGGAAGCAGCCACATAGAACATAAAATATGTTTGTTGCATGCCTATTATCAAATCTACAAGCAGATCCATCTCTGAGAAGACCACAAAGAGAAATCAAAGAATTAAAGACACTGGAGTATTCCAATCCTGCCCCTCTATGGATTACAAATACTGCAGATATGTCTACATTATCTCCTAAAGACAATCACATGTTATTTTCAACAGCTAGTCAGTGGTATAACATGAAACAGCCCAAACTCAGAGGCTGTTTTGATACTTTTGAGCAAGACTGAGACAAAACAACAGAATAGGTTATAGCAATTATCATCTGCTGCAAGAAAACCTTTTTCTTAAAAAGCCTTAGAACACTGGAGATAAAATCCAAAAGATGCATAAAAATGTACACACAAACACACAGCATAACACCCAAAAAAGACCAAGTTCTTCCAGTTTTGAATACCTCCACTTTCTTATCAAAACTCATGTTTGCATGTGGAGTGAAAGAGATTTTGAGCTCAGCACTGCCTCCCACAGGTATCACTCCTTTCGAGGGGCTGATTGTCATTCCAGGCAGAGGATTTGAATCACGAACCTTCACAAACACAAACAAGAAACATACTGGAAAAGGTGTTTGGGTTTGTTTGCTTTAGTTCCTGTTGTTTTGTTTATCCCAATATATCTATCATAAACTTGACATTCAGATTATTTTCATTAAGTTATTAAGACTTGCTATCTAGCAAGTCTTCAAAATATTTTACATAACATTTTTTCCAGTGACAAATAAATTCAACATGTTTTGACATTCACAGTAAGAAGATGGGACACAGATATCCAATACTCTATAGTTCAGTAATAATATGAGGAGTAAATACTCAGTTTACCCACAGTTAGTAAACACAAAATAGGATTTGTGCTCTTCCAATGCACTTCAAACATATCCATTTTTAAAGTACAGCTGCACAAGTATATAATGACCAAGATATATCTTGGCTTAAGAGTAATTGTGGAGGCCAAAAAGGCTGGATATATTTGTTTTGTCTTACTGGCTATGCTGATTTTACTCTTTCAGGCCAATTATCCAAGAGTGTAGTAATAATACTTGTTATTCAATGCTCAGTTGATAAACAGCAAAATATGGTAGCAATCCAAATAAGTTGATGATGTTTCTTAGTACCATTACAATGAAGGAACAAAAATTGATGGTTTTCATGAAATTATTTTGCTTGGCTAAATAAATACAGCAATCATCCTGGGATCAGGAGAACTAATAGGGTTAGGTCTCCTATTAATTTGTCTATCATGTCTTTACCCATTCTGGTATCCAGCTCCTCCCTTACCCAACTCATCATACAGCCCATCTTCCTCTCAGATGTTAGTCTAGCAAAGTAATCATGTGCTGTGACTGGTCTGGGTCTCTGCATGCATTAACTGGGCAGGCAGCATGGACAGGGTGACCAGCCAGTTTGCTCTGTCAGTGTATGAAAACATGCAAGCTGTAACTGCTTTTCCACAGGGTACATCAGTACGGGGTTCCACCCTCACTACCGGTTCTCATGAAGTGGCCAAAACCATTTAGGCCATCACCACTGTTGGTCCATCAAATTTCACAGAGCAGAACAGAACTTCTATTCACATAAATCTTGTCTCTTCAGAAAACCAAACAGAAACCTAAGCAGGTGCGTATTTAATGACTGAGAACACCAAATCAGAACATGATCTGATAAAATTAACTCACTTCTGCTCCCCACCCCAAGGAATTCAATATGCCAGAAATAATTTGAGCTTACTTGGAAGTATGCATGGTTGCGTCCTACATTTTGAAGAATGGCTGTCTTACAGGTAGACAAACCCACTGGACTGTGAATGAAGGATACGCTTTGTGTCACAAACTGAACTTTAGTAGTACCAAGCTATTAAAAAAAAACAAAAGATATTAAACAAGCAAACTTCATAACATATTCCTAAGTAGAAATAAATAATTCAGCCTATTTTTCATTACATCAAGAGATAATATACTTGTGAAAATGCATAAATTGGAAGTATTCAAATAGACAAACAAAGCTTAAATGTGAGACAAGATTTACTCAATGTACTGAACTTATCTAGATTCAAATTAAACAGACACAACCCCACAGATATTTCTGGACTAATGCCAAGACAAACAGAACTATTTTAATTAAATTTAACAGAACAAGCTCTATTAATTTCAAATGTGTGATTAGAACAAGATACTTTAGAGATATTAATAGCAGTAGAAATGCCAGTATTCTAATTTACACACATCTTAGTTTGCATATGGCAATTTCCAAGGCTTCAAAACAAGAGGAAGAAAAGCTACTGGGGGGATTAAAAAAAAAAAAAACAAAAAACAAGAGAAAGGTAAAATATTCTTGGCTAACCTAAGCTGGATGTCACTGTTTAGAAGACTATCCAGAATACTGTTTTGCAAGTACCATGTTCAAGTAACAATTCAAATTTACATTAGAGCCTGTTGTTACCCTGAAACTCCAAAGCATACCTTCCCACATACCTTGATTTTTTACTCCTTTAATATATATCTAAAGAACTGTCATATCACCTCTCAACCTTTGTTCAGCTAAACTAAGCAAGCCCAGAACAATAATCACCTCATGATATATAAGGACCACTAAGCCGTGATGCCAAAGGAGGTGTATGATCAAAAGCAACAAAAAGGCAAATTATCTTTGCCTTGCCTTCTCCATCATGTGTTTGGAGCATATTCATTGGTTAAACATGTCAAATAGAAGCCATATCGAAAATAAAATATTTTTAATACATAATAAGAGAAATATATTTAAGACACTTGTTTAAAAAAACCCACACATTTTTTCTTCTCTAAAGCTGCTGTAGGAATTGTTACCTTAGCAAAACATTTCAACTTAATTGTGTTTCCTCTGCGCACACACAAGATGAATTCTCCTGCTTCTGGAGAGTTGAACCCTGGATGCCAAACAACTTCACACTCCAGATCACTATAGGCCTCCACAGTCCCTAAATATACGTATATAATTTACGTTTCTAGCATACATATGTACAATTATCAAATTACACTGTATAATTAGAAATAACATAAGCACATTGAAGTGAAATGACCTCCTATTATTGAAGACTAAGCCTACATTTCCTCAGTGTTGAACAATATGATGAAATAAGTAAAATTAGTTTCTGAATTCTCAAGACAGTTGCATAATTTGTTTATTAGTATCCTGCAGTAAAACATACTCCAAGTTCACTAGTGGTTTTTAGCCATGAATGACTCTAATAGTCAACATTAAAAATAAAAAGAACATACTATCCTTCTTGTAGAATAACAGCTTTGGCAAAGACCATATACATTTTGTTGCCTGCAATTTCCTCTGAACTTGTATTAGCAGAAATATCTTTTCTCAAGAGTCAAAGTCCACCAAGTCCCTGATCCAGCCAAACCTTGTCTGAACTGTGTTAGCAGTCACTTCTTTAATAATGGAGCTCCAACATACTCCTGCAGAATACTATTATTCAAAGGAAAGAAGGTAAAACCTAAAAATACAGTTATAGTATCAGCTAAATGTTTGTCATTTGTTGACATTTAAGACACATGCACACACTGTATTTGCACAGTATACCTCTGGCTGGCTGTATAGAAAATGCAGTTTTTCTGTCTGTAGTTACAGGTTTCCACGAAAAGCCAGCAGGATGGTTTCTGGGATTGTTTACTCTGACAGTTGCTCTAAACTCTGTCTCTGCTAGGCACCCAGGGACAGGATTTAAAATCAGTTCCCTTGCAGACAGCTCAAGTTCAATGGGTACTGCATTTGCAACTACCAGCACATGCCCAAGGTGTTGGTTGTTTATTTTATAGGTGAAAGATCTGTAACATAAAAAGACATGTTTCTCAATATTTTTATACATTTATTATGTTGCAGTCAGAGTAAAATCTATATGAAATAAAACCATTAGCAAGAGAATACTTAACAAAATAATTGAGCATGAACAAAGACTGAAGAGAAAAAAAAGTTTGTAATTGTTTTGCATACTACTTATATCAAGTCAAAAGTGATGATCACCTCAAAGTATGATCACCCTCATACAGTCATTTTACCAAAGCAAAGTTCAAGTTCATACCAGAAAACTTATTTAGTTTGCCCATCCATTTTCCCATGAGCTGCATCAGAAGATCTGAGCGCACATGCAGTGATGCAACACTATGCTGGAAAGAGCACAGTATTTTCCATAACAATTTCTCCTAGTAAATACACTGCAACAGCAAACTTTTTTCTCTGATATACCTGTATCTATATGGGCTTTTCACAGGACAGGGAATTTGTTTGTTTGTCTTAAAAATACCACAAAAAACAACAACAATCAAAACAAAACACAAAACATTACTTTAGTGCGAAAATTTTCCAACATAAAACTGCATTAATTATTGCAATGCCATCATAAATGAATGTGTATCATTAACAATTATCAGGATTACAAAACCAGCCAGTTATTTTTATCATTCTACTACTGCCAAGAAAATGTGTAAACCAAGACAATCAAAAAAAAAATCCTTACTTTTTAAAGATTCCAAGAGTGATCGTTTCAAATACAATTGGAACATGAGTCTTTGTAAGAGGAGGCACCACCTGAGACAATGGAGATGTCTCCTGCAATTCCGCAATTTCAATCTCAATTTCTACCCATATATGAAATAACAAGTTATTGATGATGTGCAATTCTTTGGTTGTTGTAGAATACACACAAACATCACCAAAATCTATAGTAGAAGGACCTGGAATACATAAGTAAGATCTTCAACAAAAAAAGACAGTGTATGGAAGCATAACTACTAAAATATTATGATGAAAATATTTTAGTTCTGCAAACTACAAAATCAGCCAGCTACAAAAATCCTGTAGCAGAACATATTCTCACTCAAATCTGGAAGTAAATGCCATGCATGTTCTGTGAATGTTTTCAGTAGAACAACTCAAAAGCCAATTTCACAATTGTGTTTGTTCTAGCCAGCTATTAAAGTAGGAAAAGCAACGTGCTCATTAGTACAGGTGTTATCAATAACCGTAAATACTTCTTTTTGTTAAATGGATAGACAACCAGTAATTCACTGACAGTTTATTTGCTCCCTGATTGTGTCACCATTTGCTTTAAAAACTCATGTCATTTGATGGTCACGGAATTATTTCATTGCCTGTTTATTGCTCTCACTAATTTTTAGGGTGGTGTCACAGAGATGGAGCTGCCACGTGGTTCTTCTAAACAGTTACTCAAGGGCAAGATTAAGGTATACAATTCCAGATGTTGGGTTTCAAACAAACAATTTGCTTTATTCTAACAATAAACACAAGCAAAAGGGAAAAGTGGAGAGAGAGATAAGAAAAGGCAGAAGGGTACTTAAAAAAAAAAAAAAAGGCCGAGGAAAAGTTATCACCAGCAGTGAGAAGCAGGGTGCGGTCAGAAATCCATGGGAAGACAGGCAGTCGTCAGCAGCTGCAGGAGCAGGGAGGCAAGAGGGCAGGCAGGGGTAGGGAGGGGGGCAGGCAAGGGGGCAGGCAGGCAGGGAGCACCAGCAGTCTGGATTAGAGCCTGGGCTGAACTGGACACAGGGCAATTCTGGGCATTGCTTTAAATACCCATGGCTGGACGCTCACTGGCTAGGCTGGCATCTTAAAAACTCTCAGTACCTTTTCTATTATTATGTTTATCTTATTCTACCTTACCCCAAGTGTATCAGAATCTATTAAATTCTGGACTGATTCAAAATAAAAAAAAAAGGCACAGAAATTACTGTAAATTTTTATTTTGCTGCTAAATAATTTTACTGAAGAAAAGTTGACCTTAAAATAGACCTGTACTAGTAACAAGTGTTAATAGATGAGTCCCTCACAGGCTTTACAAGGTGTTATTCCCCATCACAGAGCATTCTGCTTAAATTATTTTGCAGGAGGATCCTGAAGTTTTACTTTTGGGGGGTATCACTGTTCACTGTTAATTCCCAGAAACATTCTGAGCACTCCCATGAATCTTCCTGATACTAGTGCTGGTCCAAAAACTATCAAGTAAAAAGACATAAGGGTGTGAGCAACCCTCAAACCACGCTGTATTGATTTCTCTGAAGGTTGTGGTATGAGTAGTCTTTAAACTCTTGTTTTACATGTTCATAATCATATCTCAGTATTTTCTGAGGATTACAAAGCTTTAGTTATACACTACTGTAGACGTGAAGCTGCCACTAAATTAAACTGTTTTCTCTTTAGGGTGAATAACTATAATCGTAAACTTTGTTACCATAAATAAGTGCTTTTATAACAACTACATGCATTTAGCAACCAAACTAAAAATCTTACCAATGAATATTTGATGAAGCTGCTTGTGTGTCAAAGTCAGACTACAGTCTTCCTTCTCCTGCGCAGAAGATGGCTCAGGACTAAGCCAACTCCAAGTCTGTGATAAGCACAGGACACCTTTTCAGAGCAGGATCAAAACTCTTACAATTTTTTAACATGGTAAACACATTATGCTCACATTGCTACTCAAGCATTTAACTTACTCCTTCGTTTGTGGAGTTAGATGTAATCATTGCCAATTTTCGACTAGTTAATAGGCAATCATCATTTAAAGGAGGCGCTTTCAACTGTTGCTTCTCCATGGGCAAATCTGTGATTGAGATGGTTGGTGACTTAAGCCCTTCAGCTGGTTTAATGCCTATGTTCACAGGATCATCATAAAGATAAAACTGACTAAAGAGGGGAAAAAATAATATGGAAAATTAAAAATATGAGCATTCCATGATCCACACATTAAATCATTTAGTATTTTTAAACAAAATAAATAATACTCTAAGTAGGAATCTTTCATTATTTAAAAAACTCTCAAATACAGAAAATGACTTGAAAATTCTTTTTTTTTTTGTTTAGGCAAGGACATTTGTGGCGACTGCTTTGTTGAATAGGTTATACATGTTACAGCTACAAAAATATAAATACTATAACACCTAAAATCTCTCTTAAAGGACAACTAAGTTGTACAATCAAGCACTTAAAAGTTAGCAACTGCTAAGATTACAAAGCATCCTTTAAAGGAATATCTCTGAACTGGACCACTTTATAGCCTAATTTTCAGCACAATTAAATTTTTGGTCAAAGCTCACCTCCAATAAATCAATTCCATCTGCAACCAAGAGATGTGAAACTGAATTCAGAGATCTTACACAGATGTATCAAGTACTTTTGCACCAAGAAAATCATTACTATATTTAATAGTAACACTAAAAGTCATCTGATATCTCTGAAATTTTCCTTTCTGTTCTGCTCCTCATGCCGTATACCTTGAATATATACGTCATACACATGACAGGTCACACACTACACCACAGTATAGTTCATTTCAAAAACACCAGATATTCCCTGCATGCATAAAAGAAACCCAGCCCTGCAGGCCTTGTCTCAATCATGAGGTGTATATGCAGAGTGGGGTAAATTGAGATTACAAGGATAATCCATTGGCACTACTGATTTTTAAATAATGGATCTTACCAACTTAACATTCTTAAGGTACTATTTATGTTCCTTTAGAGGATTTACGGGTTTTGCTTGTTTTAACATAAAACTTTGTAAAAGTAGCAGAGCTGTCAGTGCTGCTTTTCCATGATTTTGCTCCCCAGCATACCAAATATACAAATTCATATAGTGAAAATTTACTGTAAAGGTAAGGCTAGACAACCAGTAACATTAAAGGATTGTATCTGCCTCATTCCACAGAATATATAATAATTTACATACTGAATCCATCACCTGGGGTGAACTAGACATCCTAGTTGAAAACACGTACTTACGATACACAAAGAAGAGACTCCAAAACAATCGAAGTTATGGGTTTTTTTCCTAATAACCATAACCAACTCTTCTTAAAACTTGCCATCTTAAGTTCATTTTAAGTTCAAGTGCCATTCCTCTAATCCCTACACTCACCAGAAAGTCATCTCTAGGTGTCTAAATGAACATTTGAAAAGACAGGTTTTGAATAAATTATAAATGAAGGTCCCAAGACAATAAGCATTGCAGCATGGGACAAATTTAGGTATATGATTGGTGCCACTAAGTTAATTCTGTATGTATATACATATACTTTGCATATCAACCCAAAGTATTTATTTAGCCTTCAAAAAAAGTCTTACCTGTCAACATCTTTCTCTAAACGACGCTGTCTTAAAGTGGAAATGAAGTCTACATAGTATTTTCTATGTTCTGCTATTAATTGTCGTTCATGGGCAGTATAAGCAAATTCTGGATCTATGTAATTGTATCTCTCAGTCTTCGTGAAAATAGTCCTAAATATTTAAAGAGAACTGTAGTTTCACTACATGTGTAAAATGATTCTGGGTCTCGTTAGAAAGAAAACATATTGATCTTGACAGATACGTATTTCACTGCAAACATTCTATTTGTCACAGCTGATTATTAATATTTGACCTTGTAAAGCAATCATAATAATGAAATACTGAAAATGTAATAGCTACATTTGTGGTTTCATGTAAGAAAAGCAACTCAAGAAATTTATGTGCAAGAGACTCATGAATGCAATGAATTTTAGAGAACTTTCAGCAGTAAAACCCCCAGCAAGTAACAAATCTTGATCTACTGTCTGATATACATACATACATGTATATATATAAAAATGTGTGGGTTTAAATATTAGATTCACATAATTCCTACCTGTACTTTTTATCCCATTCACTAGGCCTAAGGCTGGCTGCACGATCATTAGGGAAAGCTATGAGTGCATCCTCCTTGCAATCCCTGTTTATCCGGTGGGTATGAATTTGTGTTTGGGTTGATTTAAGTATTGCCACAGGAACTGTATCTGTGCACTGTACTGCCACAGGGGCTCTACCAGTGCACTCTTCTGTGCCATCAGCTACAAACTGTCCAGTTGCATTGGAAATCACTGGTGTTAAACCTTAAAATTCAAATAAAACATTAACTTAAACTAATATTTTTTAAGCAAAATGCAAAGTACTTGAAAATATTTCTAATTTGCACTGGTCCACCCAGCAGTGCAACAGTCAGTCACTCATCCCACTGTGTTTTCTTCAGACAAGAGGCAAGAAGGCACTGCCATGACACCAACAGCCCACTGCCTCCCTTGGCCTTGATCACACAAATAGCAGAGCTCAGACCACTGCCATGTCCAGCTGTGACATTTTGCCTTGCACAAGCCCATGAAAAACACTCAGAGCAGCCTCTGTCACAGCACTGCTCACGGTGTCCTAAAAGCTTGTCTTAAGGGCTGCAAACACAGGCATGCTTTTGGACAAAGAACTCCCAAGCTATCACAATTAAAAACATAGGTCAGATGTTTTTCAATCTAATCTTATAAAAGCACATATACATTAGCATTGAAGAGAAAAATTACAGTAGAAATTAGGCCACGTGTTTGCTCATCTCTCCTTAAATAAAGACATATATTTAAAACTGCACTATAAATAAATAAATCCATACTTCAACTGCCCGTTCTTGTCTCACTTGCAAAAAAAAAAAGATTAAATATGTTTGGTTTACCCATTTTAGCCTTACTTTACTCTAAAATGGCTACCAAAAAAAACCCAAACCCCAAACCAACCAAAAACTACTTTCCATCCTCTAAACCATAGGAGTGATTACAACTTTCACTGCCTGGGGAGGCACAGTTTGCAAGAAGCTTCATTCCAGTGTCTCCCCTGCCTTCAGCTGAATACAGAGACACAAGTACACATACTCAGCCACAGAGACATGGAGAAGACAACAGGGAGATAGAGAACCATTCATATAAGGATCTGAAAAAAATCCCACTTTAGTGAGGTTTAAAAGCAAAACACATATCAGTAGCCTAAAGAGTACAGATACCCCTCATAACCTCCTTATAATCCTCCATAGAGGAGCAGAATGGAGACATTAACAGAGAAAATGGTAGACAAGAGCATATAGAAAACCTGAAAAACTTGAATGCTACATTAAATCTTTGATAAGAAAATCCCACTTTTTTTAATTATTTCTGAAGCAGGAAAACTGGATATCAACAACAAAACCCAGAAAGTGCCAAACTTCAGTTTCTAATCAATTCCTGATAGCCACAGATGTGAAATACATTCCTGAAAGTAGCAGGAAAGTCCACTGGCTTATCAACCATTCTTGTAGAAAGAATCATGGAATCACAGAATGTGCTGAGCTGGAAGGGACCCATCAGGATCATTGAGTCCAACTCCTGGCACTGCACAGAACACCCCAAGAATCACACTATGTGCCTGAGAGTCTTGCCCAAATACTACTTGAACTCAGACAGGCTTAGTGCTGTCACCACTTCCCCAGGGAGCCTCTTCCAGTGCCCAACCATCCTTTGGATGAAAACTTTTCTCCTGATATCCAACCTAAACCTCCCCTGACTCAGCTTCATGCCATTTCCATGAGTCCTGTCACTGGTCATGTGAGTGAAGAGATCAGTGCCTGCCTCTCTGCTTCTACTCATTTCATCCTGACTTCCCAGTAACTTCCTCTTTTTACTTCCCCACAGTGAAACAAATGGGCATCGCCCTCCTGCTTCTCATTAGCAAGTCCATCTTCAAGCTGGCAGCAGTGATTTACAGGGTATTCAAGTTCCCTTCCTTATGGGCACACAGAAACCACGTGCATCAGTGCACTGGTATTACCCGCAGATGCCACCACATATGTGATGCTAGGAAAAGCTACATTTTCCATCACTGGTTCTAAAATTAAGCAACAGGCTTATTCAAATCTACTGTAGTTTGATCCTGGGACATGTTAGGAAGATGAGGCACAAATGAGAATCTAATCATGACATATCCTGCGAGATCCTTTATGCTGGCACAGGTTTCACAGGTTGGCAGGACTCAAGGGTCATGGGGCAAGTGGTAGGCTGCATTAACTGGCAAATTCAGCTGGCAGCAGGAGCTTTCAGTCAATAAAGAATATTCTGTTATCTTTCCTACCATCTTCCTGTGCTCTACATATCTCTCAGTTTACTACTGAAACATATTAGCACTGCGTAATGGTACTGCTCCCAAAACCTGAAGCTTTTGTTCTCTGATTTATAAAATTGAAATAGTCATACAAGGAAAATTTACACTTTGTTTCATTTTTGATAAAATGGGGGGGAAGGAAGAAGGGTACCATTATTTTAGCCATTGCTTTGTACTCTTATGGGTATATGTCATACAATTGAGCATTCCCTGAAGGCCCAAAGACATACTAGTTCTTATAAACAAAGTATAGTAACAAAATCTCTTTTAAAATGCTAAAAATGTACTTTAAAACATTTTATTGCTTTTCACTTATGTTTTTTAGCATCTTACCAGGATTAACTGTGAATAGAATCTTTTTTCGTTTAGATTTGCACACACCAGTAAGGCTCAAATGTAATTGGTGGAAGGATATTATCTTCAAATCCTGCAAATTATTTTTATCTAGTCCTGTACCAATGATATCGACAATTTGCGTCATCTTAAATGTTCCTATTTGACGTGGAACAAATGAAATCATCACAGCCTGGAAAAGAAAACTCATTCTGAGACTTAGGAGGCAGAAAAGCGGAGTCAAGTTTCCTGTAATTCCTATATAATTCTGATTCTCTTCTTTCCACACTTACCTAAGACAGGTGTTCAAAACTGGGCTTTTAGAATATGCCAACAGAAAACACAGAAATTAGCAATATAAGGTAATATAAAAATGCTACACATTAGAACACAACAGACTCACTTGCTCATTTTTGAGATATATTGGTACATTTTGTGCCCCGAGTTATTAGTTTGGGAAATTATAAATATCTCCATATTTAATATGCATTTCGCAAAGTTTCTTCCATCAAGGAAATGTTATCTTATTTGAATATTTGTGAAAGAAATTAGAAGTATCCTGCAAAAATATTTGAGTATGAATCAATCTTCTCAAGTCAGTAAAATAAATAAAAAATAAAAAGGTGAAACTTCTGTAAAGTTGCTTTAGTGCTCCAATTATTTTTACCAAATTTAAACTAACATTTGTTACTTCCTGGAGTCTGGAAAAAATGTTAAGAGACCCCACAAAATGAGAAAAAAACAGTTATTTAGCTAGTATTAAAAGTCATTGCTACTGAAATGAAATTGTTCTGGTTTGCAAGAAATTCCCCTGCTAAGCAGTGTAAAATAATCGGCATAACCTACAATGAAGAGGTAGTCACCTTTGCAGATCTTTTTGGAATTTTTCCTTTTTCAGGAGAAATATTAAAGTGAGCGGCCTTGCGGAAGCTGAATGTCACTGGGAGGGACTCAGACTCATTTTTCAGTGTGCATGGAACTTGTGTTTGCTCACCCAAATAACAGTCCATAAAATTAATTTCTGGTCCTGGATTAAAAGTTACCATCACAGGAAGCCCAGAACCTGTCAAAGCTAAGTCCACATGGTGAGGATGTGTCCCTGTATCAGACAAACATAAGAACAAACAAAAGCTGTCACAAACCTATTAGCTCACAAACAGAAAAGTCATGCTGTAGTTCTATGGTCACAGAAACAAAATAATACTGCAAAACAATTTATAAGAGTTTATAATGCAATTTTCTATAAACTTCACACAGCCATGTTTACTTAAAATGGCTGTTAGGTAATATATTGCCTCATTAAGGAAGTTGAGGATGATCAAATAAGCACTTGAAAATGCATGAAACTGGTATTATAAAAGAGCCAGTGACTTTCAAATGGCTGGGGGAGGTTATGACTTCCAAATATTTGCATTTATGACTAAGTTCTAGGTTCTCATTAGTAGCAGGTGTATTCATGATACACAATTACCCCCTTTCTCGTCACTGTTAAAAGAGGTTTTGGTGCTAAGGCATTAGAGATGTAAGTTACTTTATTTGTATTGATATAAACAAACAAAAGAAGCAGATTTACCATATAACTAGAAATTTTTAAAAGAAAATAAATTTCTAAAAAATTTAAAATAAAAATCAAGATACACAGTTTTATCACCCCTATATACATTTCTGATGGTGACTATACATTTCTGATGACATACTTGTGGTGGCTGTGGCAGCATCATCGGGGCCCTGCAGATAACCATCTCTATTCCCAACAGTTTCAAATCTCAGAAACAGGACATAATCTTGTTTCAGTGATGAGTCACTCACTTCAATGTCTCCTTTAAATTTTCTGCAAGAATCACAATCTCTAATTACAAAATGGGAAAAAAAAAACAAACCTTCAAATCCCAACCCACAAAAACATTCAAGACATTTTTCATCATCCAGTCAGGCTTCTTTGTTGTCACCTACAGCTTTAACAAATGATCTTTTTTCTTCATTTCAGAAAATGAAAATAATAACAAATGTAAGCTCATTGGTATCTGTGTGCTTATAATTACTACTTATTTGATATCTTTTCCTGTCTAAAACTGTTTTCTAAACTAATATTACATGCAGAATAATTACTCATGTTTAGAATTTAAGTAAGGGAAAATGGCAAGACTGCATTTTCTTTTTCTTTTCCTTATCCAAGAATAAATGTTCCTTTATACTTCAGGTTTTGGGTGTTTTTTAATGGAATGACAGCTTTCTAAAATGTGTCGCTCTCTTGGCGGTTAATCTATGGCAAAATCCAATAAAATTCTTGTTCTCACAAAACCGATTTAACCAATTCCTGGTCCAAATACATCTTAATGTATTATAAAACATAGAATCACTTCACAGTTTGCTTTCTCATTCATAGCATCACACCAGGCAATTTCGTTAAGCACACATAAGTACATAAGAAGTTATTCAGAAAAACAATTTGCAAACATATTAACTTAAAATTAGTTTCTCTAACACAGCTCTTGGAGAACAGTTTAGACCAACCAAGTCATGTGTGTGTGTGTATGTACTCTGTACCACTCACTCTGGACTAAAACACAGGGTAACCAAACATTTCTCATAAGGTTGCAAAGTTCCTTGATTGGGAGTGCACAAGATCAAGTTGGAAACATCTACATCTCTATTTTTCAGGCTTAAGTCATGTAAAACAGCATCTGTACTCCTCTGAAGATCTGTTCCCTAAAAAATAATCAAAATAGTAAATAGTTCAGCATGTTCCACTTTCCCTTTTGTGTTTTCTTTTTTCCTATACACGTTTTCATGCACAACAAAGACATAAGAAATAGCCTTGACATTGTTACACATCACATGACTAATTAGCTAATTTTTAAATACCAATTTCATGTCAATGTTTTGAATTCCCTTTTTTAAACATGATGTTCACTCAGATGGTTTCAGTGTTTGAGAAAAACCAGTGAAACCACAGATGCTAAATATCTTACAATACCAAAATGTATTTTGATAACTCCTACTAAATAATAAAACCAGTAGGAGTTGAAGTAAAAAACCCACTAGCAAAACGAAACAAAACACACCCAGGGAACTCACTCAACATTGTTCAGGTTAAAATGTTACATAGTGAAATAGAAAGAATTAATTGAAAAAAATCAATTTCAAGGTTAAATTAGAGTAAAAAATGTGTTGGTTGGATACAAGTTTCAGAAAGCCTACTGATCAGGAAATGGTATGACATAGTAAACATCATGAGAAGTATTCGAAGATAAATGCTGAGAAATAAAAAATGCAAAAGCAGAAATGAAAACAAGTTGTCAACTCAAAGTAAAACCAAAGCAGTTTCTTACCATCTCTCCACCAATGGCATTGTCTTCCAGTACTGCCACCCAGTCCATATTCTCAGGACTTTTATTGTATAAAGAAATTTGTTCAGTCTTCGATGTCCCAAAGTAAACTGGTCCAAAGTCAATGCATTTCAATACTTTCCCACAAGACGCTCCAAGAACTTTAAGAACTCGTTCAACCACAACAGCTTTGACCCACACTTCGGTGCAGCCACGACCTTCCAGCTCCACTCTGGCAGGAAGAGTGGCAAGGAGCAACAGGAAACAGTAAAAAGTGTGAGAAATAATCAGTTGGGCTATTCTGGTTTATATCAGAATCTGTGTAAAACAAAATTAAGCAAATCCAAGCACTAAAATCACTGGCCTTCCATAGACAAACTAAGCAGGGGAGCAGAGCAAAGAGTGTGTACTTGACAATGACCTGAAAGGAATTTTACCAATCAGGAAAAATCACACATTATGTGGAGAAGTTTCAGGGGGCTTTTTGTGGGTTTTTATCCCCCCTTTTTTAATGTTTGAAATTACAGGAATGCCATCTGAAAAGAAACAGAGGTGTCCACACACAGTATACACTGCTCTTATTCCTAAGAATCTTTGTATATAGATACCAATTTTAGCATATAATATTTAATTTTCTCTTAGGGAACTGGAGCTAAAAGTTCATTTGATTAAGCATAAAAGAACTGTTGCTGTTCCTGCCCGAATGCTTGATCTTAATGCAACAAATCACCAATAGATCACAGAGACACTACACAAATTTCTGTTATTAGAATTCTACTGGAACAAGGCATATTTGTTCTTGATGAACAAAAGAATCAAGCAATAATACACCTTATTGTTCTAACAGAATTAAATACCCATTTGAATAGTCTCTGAGCTGAAAAAAAAATTAACTCTCTACTTAGAATAGTCATCTGTAACTACACAAGGGATCTGGAAGAGGATCTCAAACTCTAAATATCATCTTTTAATTTCAGAAGCATGATTACAGGATACTCCATGACAAATCTCAAAAAACTGTAAGAGTGGATTCCTCTGAGAATAATTTTTTTTTGCACACAGAAGAAAAATGTTTAAAGAACATAGTAATTGGAAATAACCAAGGTATTTTTATGAAAACTGTACTACTTCTCCAAGTCAAATTCTTTCCAAATATCCATTGCAAGACTTCATATAATACCATGTTTGTTTAAACACATATGTACACACCTGCATACACATATATTTGTGCAAGGCTTGATAAGAAAATATAACATTTCATTTAGTCTAAAGAATATAACAGTAAATAATAAGAAAAGTCAAGTTCACTGACAGAATTCAAGGCAGCAAACAGATGAAGGATGAAATTTGCAAGAGACAGGAGCTGTTTAACCAAGCGGGGGTGAAGAAAACAGTGGTGGCAGCTTGGACAGCAAAAGAAAGGCAGAAAGCAGGACACTTGGCAACCAAAACATTGCAACTTGGTAGCCAAATTAAAAATCATATGAAGGAGGCTGTTAACTGTGAAGCAACTGCACAGATACCATCCTCCCTTTCACTCTAATACAATTCTTCTCCTGTAATTTCATTTCCTTTTCCAACAGCCTGCCAAAAGCAAGAACAGAGAGAACTGAACTTTATCTTAATTCAAAATAGAAAATGAAATTTCCATACATACACTCCCCTCCTCATCCCACCCCCCCCAAAAAAAAAAAAAAAACAAAAAAAACACCACCACCCCACAACAAAACAACCACACCCTACTCACAGGTGGCCCGGAGAGGTTGTGGACTCCCCATCCCTGAAGTGTTCAAGCCCAGGCTGGACTGGGCTCTGAGCAACCTGGTCTAGTGGAAGGTGTCCCTGCCCATGGCAGGAGGTGGAACATGAGAACTTCCCAGCCCAAACCATTCTGTGATTCTATAAAGTGTGCATTTAAAACTAACCCACTCCTAAAAGTCAGTGGTTGCAAATACATTCCCTTCATTGAGAATCAGATATACCAAAAGGCACCATAATATTTCTGAGACTCCCCAAACACAGAGAATTAAAAGAAAACTAGCAGTGACAGAAGCTAAGGAAAGTAAGGAACACAGAATGTGCAGAAAGGTGAGAGACACCAAAGGTCTTGGTTAGTTTTATTTGAGAGATATGCAAACATCCCATATCATTATGATCCCATAAGAATCCCAGAAATGAGAGATCTTTATTAACACAGCCAGGTGCACAATTTATGCATCACTGTTCTGTGGAGTTAATATAATCATCAAACAAATTTCATAAAAATAAATGTGAGACAGCATCTGACACTTAGGAACTTAACTTTTTTAGATGAACATTCATAACAGAGATTAGAATTAATAACAGACAAAAATGGAATTTACAGAGCTGCATTTCTTCAGACACACACTCACTTCATTGCTTCTTTGATGATTCCAGGTACATCTGTGCAGATATCCACCTTAATTGTCCTTTTAGATTTTGGCTTCACCACTCCATTTGCAGGTGTTATGTTAAGCAGAACAACACCATCATATGATATTTCAAATGCACCTAAGTAAAGAGAGTAATAAACAGAATGCAAAACAATGTAAAGCTGTGGGTTTATATTCTTCTATTACACACCTGAAACTACACAATACATGATGCACATGTTCACAAGCAGCACATTTTCCCAAGGAAATAGGAAACACGGAGTTAACCTTCTTTAAAACTATTTCTAACAGAGAGCAGATAATTATTGCCAGGCTTTCTTTCAATATTACACTCACAGGTCCAACACCACTTTGCAAGTTGTGGTTGTAACAGAAAAGGTACTCATATTCCAAACCAAGGTTAGATAAAAGATAACCTCTGATAATCTGAGATCAGAAGGAGGAACAAAGGAGTTGTTCCGTTCATGAGATGACATGTGAAAAGCAATCCTTGAATCTCAGCACTTCCTGCTCACGTAGTTTACATGCTGCCTTCCCCTGTGACCTGCTGTATTATGATTTACAGGTTCAGCAGCTCTTCCTTTGTCTGCCCTTAACACATTTTTTTGCTGACCACCACCTTCATTCTACTTTTGTCTCTGTCCAATCCTACAAAACTAAGAAAATTAGTATTATTTTTACCTCTTTTGAGATGGGACTCAAGTAGAGAACTCATACAATTTACAGTTGTAAACTAATTTTTCTTTTCTAAGTGGAAACACAGCACTGCCCACAGAAGCAAGGGGCCATGTACAACACCTTCAGCTACAATACGCATAACCTGCATAACCCAGAATTTCTGTTAATTTCTCCTTGGCCACTGAAGTGTTAACTTGCATAAAATTACATTTTCCAAGAAAATAAAATATTTGTATAATTTAATGCATGCTAGATATTTACCTGAAGATGATCCATGGTTAGCAATACTAATCTCTTTACTAATTACTTTATTGCCTGCAATCACTTCACCAAAATCAATCTCCGACTCAATTTCCAGAGAACAATATGGAATTAATCTGTAGAGAAAAGAAACCATTATATTTCCCAAAACCTTTGCATTCTGAAAGAAAGTGCACTGCATGCACTCAAGCACTCCAGTGGAAGAGACTTCTCCTTTTGTCCTAGTTCTCCTGCCAAAACTTTTGTAGCCCACTTCAGCACTGTAACATAGACAGTGAAGATGTAAGAGAACTGGTTATCTACCAACGGTTTAATGACTAAGTACTGGAACTTTAAAACGATATTGCTTTAAACAATTAGTCAAAATGGAATGTATACATTTCTATTTAATTTTAAATACTTTATTATAGCACTGTGAATAAAACTATCGTGAGTTGCATCACAGAATAAGACCAAAGTTAACATTCATCATAATTCATTATCAGCTGCCTGAACTAGAAGCAGAGAGAAAGCAGGTGTGCCAGTGTCCATTTAGTCTTTGTGTTTGATACATATTTTAAGTGCCTCCGACAAAATTTGTTATAACAGACAGAAGTGGGTAATGACAAAAGCCACAAGGTATTTCTATTATTTATTTAATAGCCTCATTCATCCTGTATTGGGTAGTGTTTAGCTATAATGAAAAGATCATTCTTGCTTCAAAAAACTTGTATTTCAAAACCCCCTATTTTTAGTATAATCACACTTCTGATCTCACATAAAACTGTTTCAAATCAATTGGAATTTTGTATCAGCACAGCAGTCTATCTCCTCTTAAGCACAAATAGGAACATGCAGGAACAATTACATCTCATGATCTGCATTACATTACATGCAGTACAGAAGACTAAAGGGAGAAAGAAGACAAATATCCATGGCTGAGTCAGGCAGATCCTACTCAAACTCTCTATTACATAAAGGGGAGGGAAGGATGAAGGAAGGGAGAGAGAAAAAAAACTGAATCAAGAAATGCCTCAAAAGAATTTGCTCTTGAGAATTTTAAAACACTGGTTTCAATTCTCTTTAATAATTTATTGTAATGCAAAAATAATAAATTAGTAAATTCTTGAAAGGGATTGTCTAATCTAGCAGGACACAGTGAAAAAAAAAAAAGAATCCCAGAAAAACAAAACAAAGTAAAGCAAATAGTCAGCTGTTCAGATTAGACTACACTTGAATTGATTGTAAAAATTTCACATTCCCAGTAGCCAGACATTCTGCCAATAAGCTTCATTGAAAAAATGAAACAGAAGAATTCTCCTCTCAAGAGCCAATCATTTAACTTCCCAAATAGACAGGAACAAGCTTCAATTCAAACTGCAATGGGATTTTTTTAATAGATATGGATCTGGGCAAAAGGGAGGGTAGTGAAGATAAAGGGTCTGGGGTTTGCTTTTTAATAAAGGGTGAGGTTTATTCATTTGTTTTGTTTGGTTGGTTGTGTTTTGGTTTGGGGCTTTTCTTCACAATGCTACCCTAAGAAAACAAAAACAAACAAAAACTAACAAACAAAAACAATTAAAAACTGCTACCTAATAACTTTTTTATTCTAGGAAAATATACATTGGAAGAACATATTTTGAGACAGTTTTAATATTAAAATTATCATATTGAATTACTAAGTTCTGTATTACCTCATGAAAAGTCATCACTGTCTCTCAGTCAAAGAAAAACATCAAGGGCTTTCCACTTAAATGTCTCTACAGTTAATTAAACAAAGCTATAACGGCATCCTTAAAAGGGTGTTCTAAGATAAATAGAACTTATAAACACCATGGGGAAAAAAATTAATTGAAATAGTTATTTCCAAGTCTCCCAATAGCAGACAGTCTTTTGCTAAGAGGAGACATATATATAATGACTTGGAAACTCCATGTCAGACTTAACTATTTCTGTCCTATAATAACAATAGCATAACATTCACATAAAAAAAGATCTCACACCTTTTAAGATGAAGCAAGGAAAAGCAAATCAGTGAAAAAGACCATAAGAGCTAAACAAATCGCAGAAGTAATGCTTGTCTGAAGGTAGAGCTTTACACATTACACATATCAGGTGAGCATGAGACATTTGTGGAATTGTCTGATTTTTAAAAACAACTCATATAATCTCCATGGAAATTCATTGCTGCTCGTACCTATAATTTGTAATGTTAAGATTTTTTTTAAAACAGTAACTTGAAGTAGTCTGTGGGATTCACCTGTCCCAATTTAGGTACCTAAAAGCTAGACCTGTAACCAGAAGTTTGTTGTTCTAATTTTGCTTAAAAGACAAAGGAGACAAAGGTACTTCAAAGCCATTCCCCCTCATTCTCCAATAACCACTGGGCCTAAGTCTAATAAACTGTATTTAGAAGCTTACTTTCTCCAACCAGTATATGTTTATACAATATATGAGAGATACATCCATACAGATGCACATGGATTGATGAAAGTCATCCTTGAACTTGTGGCATTGTTCTAAAACATGCACCATATTTTTAGGATCAGGCAACACTATAATCCAGTCTTGCAACTATGAACAAATACTGTAAAATCTTTTATATAAATGGTCCAGGAAGAAGGGAAGAAAATAAGAGTAGATGTTAACTTGTCTAATAATACAGAATTAAAAATTATCAACATTATCACAACCAAGTTAGAATAAACCAAAACCAAAAATCCAGGCTCTCTATGATCTTAGAGGGACATCACCCCAGAGGACTTCTCACCCACGTGCTGCTCTGAATAAATAAATAATTAAATAAAATCTTACTTTTGTAAGGAAGCTGACTACTTGTTTTCCATCCAATTGACAGACTAATTACAAAGCTATGTGTGACATGTATTAGTAAACTTTCCACAAAATTAAGCTACAAACAGTAAGAGCAGAACAGGAACTTTTGAACATCATACCCAAGCAGGGGGATATCAACTACGTCATCATCTACTAAAAGCAGTAGTTTATCCTGGAGATTTTCTGGACGGTCAGGATAATATTCCACAAAAGCTTTAACTTGAAGTCCAGGTGCAACGGGTTTCTCTGGATTTTCCACAATCAATTTAAACTGCAATTCAAAAAAATATATATTTTTTTAATTGCAACACATTCTAGATTAAGAACTACATACATGTGATTCATTTCCAAAAGAATACACAGATTGATATAACATTTACCATGGCCTTTAAAATATGCAGAATTTTATCATTTTATCTCTCTATTTACTGAAATTCACACTGTTTACAATAAATGAGAAAGACAATGAATTAGCACAATTTTCTAGTCCTTCCAAGAAAGCTCCAGCTTTTCCTACTGTTGCAATAAACCTTCTCAATCAACACAACATTAAAAAAGCCAATACTCAGTGAAGAATATTTTTACTCCCTGAGAAAATAACAAGGATTAAGTCTCAGTTGAAAGCAGCAACAAAAGGGGACAGGCTAAGAGTTTTCCTCTAGGTCTGACCAACACCCAGCTCACATGAAGTCTCACTGTACATGGAAATCTGCTTAAAAGGCCCATAGCACCTCCAATTGCAGGGGTCAAATGAAAGAGAAAAAAACAACAGAAGAAGCCAACAGAAGGCACCCTTTTTTCTCTCAAAAAAAGAAAAAAAATGCTGGATTTGTTGTTGCCAGGAAACATCTGTTTATATCCAACACCTCCTGCACCTTCCACTGAACACAACAGCCAAGTAATCCACTAGGGCATTCCAGGAAGTCCAGCAGTTTTCCCCTCCCTAGCAAAGTGTCACAGTAAAGTCTAGAGCTGCTCTGGTGTTTGTCTCCTTACAACTCATATCCCCCTATGCACAGTGGGCTTCTGTTCTTTAAGTCCAGGTTAAACAATGTTAATTTCTGGAAGGCAGTCTTTCCAGTATCCTCTACATTTTCTGTCCTAATTTATGTTTGAAATATTCAAACACAATTTACTACTTGCTGATTCTGTTGTCTGAGAACGTTCTTTTATTCCTTTAGTATTTTCCTAGTACTATAAATGCTCAGCTAAAGGAAATTTTTTATGTACCTTGTGATTATGGGCTTGATTTGAAAGAATAGCCATGTTCTAATTTTGAGAGGTGTAAAATCTACCTCTTCTCTAAAGAGAATTAAACGTCCAAGGATATTCACTCTATACATGGGAAATTAATATATTGTACCAGGAACTTTCAGTGAAGCCTATGGAAAATGCTTTGTGACCGAAATTCCTTGAAAGGCGTTTCTTGGCCATGCACTGTGACAGCTCAAGGAAGGTTATTTTTCAATTCTTGCACTCTATGAATGAAAATTTTTCAGATGAGTCATACACTTCAGAGCCTTGTAATCACAGACAGCAACATAAGGTCAGGAATGAGAAAGGTCTGCTGTGCTGCCCTTTCTGGAACTGAGCATGTAAAGTGGAATCTTGTCCCCCAGCTGTCATTCCGGTCATCTCATCTACCACAGCATTAAAATACACAGCAAAAGGCACAACTTAATCACAGAAGTAGAAACTCTTAAGCTATAATTGAGTAACCTTTTCTAAAATTGACTCTGCCTTTCCATTTCTGTAGCAGAGGAAAAATTGATAAGGCTGTTGAAAACCAGCAAAACAGAATAAGCACAGCCCTACCTAATCAAGCACTCTGGAGTTTCCAGCTCACACCAAAAGCCTTCAGCTACAGCACAGGAAAAATCGAGCTGCCACTCTTGCCCTCAATAAGAAAAGCTGACTACTCACATAGGGAAATTATCCAAGGTACTTCAGTTATCTGACAATCATATTGATCACTACCCTGGAATTATTCATAGCTCAAGCTGCTGTGAACACAGAGCAACATCAGTTCTGTTGAAACCAACCCTTTAAAACTAATTTTGGCACAACTAAAAAGCCATAAACTATTAACTGCTGGGCTTTGCTGGACTCACACAGGTTACAACTCAAGGACTAAAATGGTTAGAATTGTAAAGATGCATTATTGGCCTTTAAAACGTCTGGGTATGCAGTGATTTTTCCAGAATTAGCCAGATGCTATTAAGAGGAACAGTATCTTGAGAAAGGCTTATAAGACTCTTTTTTGAGAAAGCGGTCAGCAAGAAAGCAGCAGAAGGGAACTACTTCAGTCAAAAAAACTTAGAACACAACCGAGAAATGAGGCAGCAGAGCTACCACTTCACTGATTTGCTGTTCCCACCACTGTAAAAAGACCCATTTTTACCGAGCGCTCCCTGAAGTAACCAGGGACTCCGGGGCTCCCTGAGGGATATGCTGGAGAGGGCAGAGCCAGCCAGGAAGGCAAAGCAGGGCTTGGCACAAACAAGGGCGTGGATCGCAGCATCACCAAGGCTGGAAAAGCCCTCCCAGACCGGAGCCCACCTGTGAAGGGCTGATGTACTCAGACACACAATAACCCCCGCTGACTTCTATTCAACCTGCGGATTTAACACACAAGTCAGCTGTCTCCAAACGGCCTCCAGCCTCGGGAGAACCAAGGACTGGGAATTCGGAGCTCCTTTCCCCGGGCCGGGGGCCCCGCCGCTCGGCGCTCACCTGCGGCCGGTGGGGCGGCAGGAGGCGCAGGCGGCAGCTCTGCCCGCGCAGGTTCTGCACGCTGAGGGCGGCGCGGCCGGCCCGGCCCGGGGCGGGGTGTGCGATCCGCAGCTCGGCCGGGGCGATGCGGACCCCGCACACGTCTCGCCACCCGCCCGCCATG